>OY998146.1:4875527-5336598 GCA_963921925.1 Sphagnum tenellum
TATATGAAAATTTCAAATTTTGTGATGAATATTATTTTGTCACAAATATACTCCATACATTCCAATTTTTAAATGTTTGTTGGATTTTTAATAATAATTGATTAATTTAAACTTAAATCTAATCAATGCTTTAAAAAATATAAATAAATGTCCATATGTTACCCAAAAAATATTTGTGATTACAATTTTTGGGGGATTTAATATATTTTCATACTCCATGCCTTGAACCATGAATATTAAGGATACTTTGTCACCTAAACCCACACTACTAGTTACCACAAAAATAGGGGAACTAGATATTAATCCATCAATTACAAAAGGTAAGGTGCAAAAAATATGATGGTTATTATTTTTAAAATTAAATGTTTACATTTAGTTTTTAAAAACTAGGCCAATTGAAATGATAAGAGGTTTGTATTGTATCTGAGGATGATGATGCATAAAGATTTAACCCTTCTAGTTACATAATAATTAAAACATTTTAGGATTGGGAATCATGTTTACCCAACTTGATGATGTTAATTGGTTTAATAACAAGATGGAAGAAAAATACAATTCATATGAAAAAATTGCTTCATCATTGTTTGGGCAATTTCATCATTCATGTGTTATTTTTATGGTAGCCCATTCACTTTAATTATAGATCATCAGCCTCCAAAATTCTTGATGGACTTAGATAGTCTTACAATAAAGTTAACTAAGTGAAAATTTATTTTACAAGAGTATGACTTTGACATTATTCATAGGCTTGGTAAGGTTAACTAGGTTGTGGATGGATTGATTAAAACTTAAATCATAATGAAGATATTATTGGGCTCATTGGCATGGTGATTTGTATTTGGAGGCAATATTAGGATGACATGTTTTTGCATACCTATGTATTTCATAGGATGTTTCAAAGATGTACCCCAAATTAACATGGGTAATAAAGGTTTGTATGATGTGGACATGAACCAAAGGGTGATAGTCTTTTAAACATACATGAAATTGCACTTGTTGTTACATATTTGCAAGCATGTGAAGTTTTAGTTAGATTAACACCCAAGGAATATGACCAAGTCATACATACAAGTAAATACAAGTTAAAATGAGTCAATTAATGTGTAATTAATGTATTTTTTCACACTTTCATGTTAAAAAATGATAACGTTTACAAACAATTTAATGTGTTACATTAAAATGGTTTTAATATATTATGAAAACATGTGAATTTTTTAAAAATTAATCTAATGAGGATAAAGTAATCATGAACATTCCTAAAACATTGTAATGAATGCTTTTTTAGTGTTTTTCATTGCTTTAAAGACTCATAATGTAATCTTTAATGGATTGAAAGTGACATATTTTTGAAGAGAACCTTTAAACACATCTTTGGAGAACAATATAATGCAACATATTTGTGGGCCATATGAATTTTTTGATGTTTTTTTCAAGTTTATATCTAGACTATTCCTAAAATATTTTAGGAATATTGTGGGTATAAGCAATGATAAAAGGTGCACACTTGGCTACTTTTAATTTGAATTTACCCAAGGACATATAAGTGGTTCGAATGGGAGTGTAATTCCCTCCTATGGGTGTGCATAGATGGATGAGTGCAAGTAATCCCTTCCTTAGAATAATGCGAAGGCCTATACAACATGTTCATGAGAACTTAAGGGTCATTTTAAGGTTCAACAAACTATAGTTTGTTTCGCACACAATATTGGTGGCAAGGATGCAATTATAAGTTCAATAATTTGTTTTTCAATACTAATGATCAAATGCAAATGTCATTCAATCCACCTATGCTTCATTTATAACCATCGCCCATCATGGTGCTTTTAGTCATTAATGAAATTTGAATTTTGCTAGCCCATTGAATTTTACATTGTAACATAACAAATACATTTTGGTTATGATTAAAAACTTTTCAAAGTGGCTAAAGTTGATGCCATTGCCAAATTATATTAACGAAGGAATAGACTATACATTTCTAGACATGGTGTTTAATAGGTTTAGTGTTCTAGTTCAAGTATTCATTGATCAAGGTACAAACTTTTTGTGGGGAGTTCCAAAAGTTGTGTGAGAAAACATGGATAAATCATCATATGAATTTGCAATATTATTTTTAAGCAAACAAAGTATGGATGGTGTACACAATGAAATTAGGGTTTTTGGAAATATAGGCTTCCAAAGGGAACATGAGAAATTGGGATCTATAGCTTCCATAGTTAGTTATGGGGTATAGGTTTGATTATTAGGTGTTTTTTTAATGTTGTTCTCACCATATTTTCAATTGTTTAACCATGAGCTAGATTTATTAACCTCAATCTAATGAGATGCAATGGCAATAATCAATTTATATGATCCATATGTGTGGCTTCAAGTATGTGAGCATGTGACAAATATTGTTCAAATATGTAACAAGTAGTTCTATTCTAATGTGTAATGATAATGGCTATGGACAATCTTTTTGACATCAAAAAATGTTATGTCATGCCATAATTTGAGGACATGGTGATCAACCTTGAGTACATATATTTGAACTTGGAAATTATGTGTATTGACAACAAATAATACCAATCATGTTGGATATGACTATTGGACATGTTATTTTACATGTGTGAAAGGTGTTACCTTTTGCAATGTTATTGTTGGATGGTTAAACATATTGCAACAACCACATGTGTATTTGTGCACCATGTCATCATTCACATGTTGATGGCCAAATCAACCCTTTTTTTTGGTGGTTGTTCTTGTTGGATTATGTTATATGTTGCATGGGTAGCCTAAGTTTGACTTGTCATTATGTTAATTTGTGATCAATGTTTAAAACATTGGCATGTGGGATGTCTTATGCCACCATTGGAAGACATATTTGTTGCAAAATGATTTTGGCTTTGGTGCACTATGCAAATTTATGTACTTATTCCTATAATTAGATAATATAAATATCCTAAGTTTTTCCTCATGATGATTCATATTTGGTTGAGGATTTGAGGGGATTGTAATTAGGTGATTAACCATGGGGCTCACATTTGCATCTTGGTCATTTCACTTTAGAATTGATGTGTTCATTTTTATAGTGGATTTGAGAAGGAATCTTCTTTATGGTTATTTAGTTTAAAGGGACCTTAACCCCATGTAAAAACATGGTTTGGAGGTAAAGCACCATGTAGGGTGCTTTATGTTATTTGGTTTATGTGTGTGTTGAAATTGATAGTTGTAAATGTCAATATAGTAACACACAATAATTGTTAAAAATGTTAGTTTAGTTGCCCAATTAAGTTTTAATTAAATTAATGTTAAGTTGGGTTAATGTGATTAGTTGTGTATTAATTTGGAACCAATTCAAATGCGAATGGGATTCGAACTATTTCATTTTTTGGGATATAATCCCAAGTTTTGTGTTTTCAAATCACTTTTTATGATTTGACATTATAGAACACACAAGTTTGTTGTTGCAAGTTTTTAATATTTTGGGCTTGGGCTTGGATTCCTACTTGTTTATGATCCTACTTGTTTATGAGTGAGTTGTATTATGGTTTGGAGGTGAGGTTTCATTTAAGCTGAATTTATGATATTTGGTTTGGGCATATTCCAAACCAAGGTTCCCAAAAAGATGGTCTAACAAAAAGGACTGGAAAGGATTATTTTGGATTTTTATTACATTTAACTAAAATGATGTCATGTTAATCTAATAAAAAAATCCAAGAACAGATTGGATGTGATATAGATATTTTTTTGAGTTCTTTTAAATAATTTGAGTGTTTGTTTTAATTAATAATTTCATTTTGAAGGAATAAAAAAAAGTATTAAACAATGCAATTGATTTCAATTTTCTTTCATGGATAAGTAATACATACATCTATATTTGGCAATGTTCATATAATGTATTTGATTAAATAATATACAATATAAAGATTTTGAAAGTTATAGTATCAATTTTGAAAGGAGCAAGGAAAATGACTCCTTTTTTTTCCCCTCATATCATTTGGTTGATTTTTTATATTCATTAGGCTTAGAATTTGTGGCCTCAACATGTGCAAAAAATTTCATGCAAGAAAACATGTTAAGTTGTATATAAATATTTATGCACTCATTTTTTGCATTTTTAGTTTTTTACCAAAATATTTATTCATAATTACATATGCATGTGAAAAATCATCACCATCTTGCAATTATCATAATTTGAATTATCCAAAATTTTCACTTAAATTTATTCCATGTAATTTCTATATTTGAAGGATAATAAAAACAAAGTTCTTGAAACTTGTGTTCAAAAAGGGTGCCCTAATAATGAATATGCCCATTTATGTGTGTGTGAATAACAATAGTTGTACGTGTCGATATGGTAATGCATAATTGAATTTGCAAGATTAATGTGTTGGATTTAGTGCCTACCATTTTCATCAACTTGTTATGACAAGACTTATGAGACTTATAACAAGATAAGTTTAGACAATGGGGAGAAGTTGCTATTGGTGGAATGAAAATTTTACAATTTGAATATGGATCTTGATGTTGCTTAACATTTCACTGAAGAAGCTTCCATCTTGTTGATTTACTTTCATCGGCAATAATTTGGTTGACATTGCTTTATCAAAAGGATCATATGTTAAATAGATAGATTTGTTTTCAAGTCATTTGTGCCAATAATTTGTGATTATGTACATGTGATATTCAAAATTGACATTTCAAAATATGCTACATTTTCAAATGCACATATGTTCTCATCATTCTTCGAAATTTTATGACATACATTGATAGGTCAAATCATTTGTGATTTATAGATAAGATTGTATACTGAAATTGTTTATGGAAATCATCGATGAATATACAAATTAGAATGAATGTTAAAATCATCTATGATCATGCATGTGACAATGAAAAGTGATAATCTTGAATATTCATTGACATTATCAAATGTACATTCAATTCTAGAACATAACATGTGTGTTTTTACATCATGATATATCAATAGATTTCATCTTTGTATGCTAGCTATAACCAATTTTCCATGCAATATCCATTGCCAATATTACATATATGGCAGGGCCATCATGTGTAACACACATTGTTACAGATGCCTTTTGATTCTTTTAGGTTTCAGGATGGAAGCTTACCAGGTGGTCATGGCTGTTGCTATTGCATGAATTTTCCAGAGGCTTCTCAAGAGTTTGGAAGGATTGAACTTGGAAGAGTTCAGTGCTATTCTTTTCACATTCAGTGCTTTTGCACTTGCTATTAACACAGAGAATGTGGCTGCCATTCTTTTCTGCACTTTGCATACTAGAATCTACATGTCAATGTAGACCTCTTAATCTTTGAGAACAATTAAGATTTCTTTTGGCAGGAAGCAGATTCTGCAGTTCAAGCAGATATACAAGTTCCAGAAGAATGATCGATTACTACATTGATTGACATCATGGTGGAAAGTATATCCTCAAACAATGTCCTGTCACTTTTAAGAAAATGGCTTCATGCCCTCATAGCAACCTGCATCATGATTGAGCAGCAAAATCTATTGATTGTATGTGCAACTACAGACTCATGCCTCTGCAAGTATTTTTGCAGGTGGGTTTGTATCAGGCCCTGTAACAAGCAGGTTATACAAAGGACTCTGCAGTGACAACAGAAGATTTCTCAAAGTTATGCTTTGCAAACATTTTAAAAACGCTTCCTTAATTCCATTTTCTTCTGTTCATTGTGCCAACATCAGTCTACTGTTACCATTGTGCAGTTGATTTAGCTCCTTGTGGGCCAAGTTGATGCCCAATTGGCCCTTAGGGAATTAACATTTCCTTAGGGTTTGTCCACACCCTTAGATGAGGCTGGCAAGCAGAAACACTTTCTAAACCTGAGGAACTTTGGTTGAAGCACTGCCATCAAAGGTTCCACAATCAAAACCTCACAATCAGGACAGGTCGGTTGTGGTCAGTGATATTATTCTTTTCAGGTGTTGGGGAACTTGAGGATGGAGGTTGAGGTATTGATAGACTAGCAGAAAAGCTTGCCAATCTTGTGCATGTGAATATAGGAACATAGTGGTGCTTTCAAACAAATTAGTGTTCTTGCATTTTAGATCTGGTACTAGGTTCTGTTTCTGGGCTCACTTGATTCTAGTATAGGTATGATAGTGCGCACATGCAATGTTGTAACTCTGTAATGCTGGCTTTCAGAACTGCAAAACTTTTACAGAAAAATTCAGACTCCTAAGGGTGTTGAAGCTCCATTCATGTCCTCATAGGCAGCACAAAATCTCCACCCAAGAATGCATTGTTCTACTGAAGATCAAATGTAGGCTGGTAATCTCATATGGACCACCTTTGTGCACCTTCTATCCACTTCCACTTTTCAAAAAATCAACTAAGTTGCCTTTCAGAAGATTTAAGCAGAACTCATACTGGCATGACTGTTCCTTGAGGAGCATTTCCCACCAGCCTATCTCCTTTTAGTTGGTTGTTGCTGCTCTCACCAAAGGCATCCACTTCACTAGTATTTTGTAAAACTTTATCTATTTTTTTCTGTTTCATAAATTGACAAAGTCTGACTTGCGTATTTTGGTGACCAACATTTGTGAGCTGCATTCCAAGATGTTAGCAAGCAATGAATGTCAGCAATTCTGAAAGATGAGAAGGTCATCACTGTAAAGGTCCAAAGCTGTCAGTCCATTTTGAAGGTTTGAATTCAAACCTTCAATTTGATTGGCAATTTGCCTATTCATGATGTTATTGGTTTTGGAAGTTTGAAGAAGTCATGTACTCCAAGTCAGGGAGATTTGATATCTCTCTCTCTCTCTCTCTCTCTCTCTCTGGAAAGTTCATTGAAGTTGTATGTTTTTATTAGAATACACCCTCTATTGTTTTGTCTATTTTTTAATATCTTTAGTATGTGACTTTGCATTGTTTATATTAAGGTTGCCTCCAATTGTGCTAGGGGGAATTTAGAGACAATGTAAAGAACGTTGTAATTTTGGGTGGTGGTTTACTTGTATTTTGACCACTTGTTGTCATGTATGTGAAGTCATAGAAGGTTGATTACTATGAATTTGAAAGTAACATACTAGACATGAAAGAAAATCTGGAAGTTTTGCTTTCTCTTCTTGGAAAAACAACTTCCTTAACTTGGGGGATGTATATTTGAAACGGCCCTAGGTTCAAAGTCTTTCAATAAATTATGTGATCATAAATATACAAGTATGTACCAGTATATACATGCATTTGCACTTGTGGGGTTATCATACGATTCAAACAATGTAATTTTATACAGCTCCCTTGAAATAATGTATGAACTTGTTCATTGTAATTCACTTTGGAAAGTCGTATAAAACTACCATATGTATCAAGAATCAATCACTTTTTGTTTAAAAGTCAGTGATTGTCAACAATAACACAATAGGGTTTGAGTTGAGCCTTAATTAATTTGAATGACAAGTTACAAAAAATCTGGATGACACTTAGTAAAAAAAGTAGATTTTGTTCGTTTTTATGTAAGCATAATATGGCCTTAGATACTAAATCAATGAATGGGTAGCCAAATTGATTTGCAAAAAAGGAAGTATTTAAACAAGCTTCCACAAGGTTAACTTATTAAACGTAGTCTTTTGATGAATTCATTTTGCAAAGCAGAAGTGGGCCATAATATATTGATTGCAGCCTTGAGCAAGATTTTACTAAGACAAAGTCTATCTGTACATGTGACAAAATGATGGAAACCAATATACTATGATATCCAAGTTCTAAACATGTGACCAATTTATGCGAGACTGACTCAAATTCAATGGAAAAGTCTCAATGCTAGGAATGACAAGCTTGACAACTAAATGTTGTCAAAACAAGCAAGTTTTACTTCAGAAAAAATTTTTACTACTAGCCTCCTCAAAAGTGGCCATAGAAGTTGTTTGATAATGCCCCTTGGCTTTTCCTTTACATGTACCCACCTTTTCATATGGTGGTAAATTTTACTAGTGACAATTACTCTAAATTGCTTGGTTATTGCAAATAACATCTACTTTGGTTTTGTGGAGAATTGAACCCACGACCAATTACAAGGTGATCATAATTCCCAACTACTTAGTCTAGTTTCTTTATGCTTAAATATTTTGTGAAGCCTTCCAACATATTTCTTTGTGTTCTTGAAGGGCACATTGTAATTTTGAGTATTCTTTCCAGACAAGATCTACTTGGAGGGATCGAGGAGCAGGCCATTCCTGAAGTAAGAAGTGCTTGCGCAAGGCACGGCGAAAGATGCTTACTGAAGCCAAGCTCAGAGGGAGCTATATGGCATAATTTAAACCCTAGGACATATATATATACATATGTAAAATTAATTTATATTTATTTATTTCATTTTTCATGATATTTGACAGGTGTGATGGGAAAAAAAGAAAAAGAAAATGCCTGTAGGAGTGGGGATTTGCCTTTGAGACACTCACCCATTGTGGATGGAAAAAGGACCCTCCACCTCTTATGTTTTTGTGTTCTATGTGTGTAGATCATGATGTTGTTCACCTTCTACTTTGATGGGTAATGCACATAGTTGGGGAACATACAAGGCCACACTCAGCAGTTATTTTGGGTACGTCCTACACAAAAAGGACCATGTTAGGGGCTTCAGAAACACCAAAGGAAACTAAATTTTTTTGGACCACAAATAGGAAGCCATCACCATTTTAAAGGCAATAAACCAAGGTATCAAAGAGTAAATATGGGTTCAAGTGAACTGAAATGCAACAATGGTCTAAAGGCCTGTATCCTATTGTAGAACTTCTACTCTGATACCATTTTGGCCACATGCTCACTTGACAATAAATGGAAATAAAAAAACTTCAGCAATGATAGCACTAAAAAGATCCTGGGTTCAAACTTCAAACCCATCAAGGGCAGGTGGAGCTCCTGCTGGCCCTCTGTCAATGAGAGCTTGACTTGGGGGTGCCAACGGCTTGTCAGGTTGGGTCTGCCGTTAAGCTTCAAAACAAAATGATGATAGTATTACAAACAACACTCATAGAAGCTATCCATAAATGGAGGCACTTCTTCCGGAATGGGCAAAAAGACTTCAATCACACCAACTAACTATGATCACCTAGCATTAAAAGTTTATATTAAATAATGGAAAAAAAAATTCAAAGAACACATGGTTCCACCTTGCAAAGATGAGAGGACAAAATACACTGGGGGTAAGGTGCCCTCCAATAACCCTAAAAAAATGTACCTGGAGCACGTCTTTAGCTTTAGGTTAAGGCCCCTCAAGAGCGAGGTGCCCCAACCTCACTTGTAATTGCCATTTTTGATATGTCAGTTGTATTCCATCTTGCAAGGTGCCATCCTCGTAATATCAGTTGTATTTTGTTTTGTAACGTGGCATCATCGTCACGCTATCCGTCAAATTCAGCCTCATAAGGTGGCATTCTCTAAAACTAATTGAAACCCCCTTTTTTGTTTAGTCATGAGGTTCTTGCCACATGTAGACTCATCAACCATGGTGCTTCCCATCCTCTTCAACAACCAAAAAGACAAAAAAAAAGATGAAAATATAAAGAATGGATTATGGCACACTCCACTCCCCCCTTCGCCCTTTTTAAAATATTTTCTCCCTTCAACAAAACAAAAATAATAATTTGGAGACCTTTGGGTAATGTGTAAAGGTGTAGTTATACATTTATTGACTTGGTCTAATGACTCGTTCTATTGCATGCAATTTGACTATTTGAAGTCTACGAGGTACCAAACAAGTCCTCAACAACCGCCGACCACCCTACCCCCCAAAACCCACATAAAGATCACAAAGAGAAAGAAAAAAACAAAAATAAAATAAAATCCCTACTCATCTCCCCCCCACCCATGCCACTAAAAAAACACAAAAAGACAAATAAAAATCCTGTGACAAAGAAGCTTTCTTATTAGAATGAACATCTCACCAAATAACAAATCCCTAACAAGGCAATTTAGCATCCCTAGAAAAATGTTTTTATAGTAAAAAGCGGTCCATATGGACTTTTAATTTCATTTAATTTTTTGGTAGCCAAAAGTAGTGATCATCCATAGGAAGATGTAACAAAAATGGCTATCATCCTACGAAGATTTAGCCAAATATGACTACAAACCAGATATGAAGTGCAAACTTTAATCATATTTCTCTATCTTTGGCTTAACACTGAAATCCAATTGTATAAAAAGTTGGTGATTATTTCTATTTTTTCCCTTCACATCTGGCTAATGAAAACCTCCAAAATCACTTCATTTTAAAATTTTGGATGTTGTATTTCGCCAATAAAAAAAAGGCTAATATGGAGTGGCAACCTAGAAAGAAATGGACGCTAATTTTGCGAACGTCGGCCCTTAAGGCCGCTTATGTAAGGCCGCGCATGTTTCTGCTTCCCTCATTACACTTGAGCAATGCCGTGTGTCTCTTCTTCTATCGCACTTCGACTTCTTTGCTGTCGTCGCAGACTCCGTTCTCGTGCTTCGAAATCTTGGACCCCAGCGTGCACGCAATCACGCGCTCAGAGAGGCACGAATGTCAAATTTACCCCGGGATCTTTCTTCCCCTTTGGATGCTGTTTTTGCACGTCTGTTTGGGGTGATGTTGGCTAGGGTTTGGTGCTCCCGGGGTTGGTGGTGGTCGGGTGAAAGCTGGAACTCCAGAGCTCGTAAGCTGGTGTGTGTTGTTGTTTTTTTCTCTTTTTTCTCTGTCACAGATTTGGTGACCTGCGTGTTTCTTGTGCTTTTCTGAGGTCTGTGGAACTCTATTGGACTCTTTCTGTCGTTTTGGATTTTCTTTCTTCGAATTCTCAATCCCGTCCCTAGCACAGGGCAAGCAAGCTGTGATTTGATCCGTTTAGAAGCTTTTTAGCCTTCAGAGAAGGTAACGGTGGTTGTAATTTTCGTTGTTTGATTCACCGACTATAGCGTTTTTGGGTCGGTGCTTTGTCTTCTCCCTTGTCCCTTCCTACTTTAAATATTCGGTTTTTTCCCTCCTTGCACGGGAACTGCAATTGGCTAGTTCCAGATTTCCATTTACCTCAATTCTCCCTGTAGTTCTGGAGTCATTTTTGTCTTTCGGCTTTTTCCCGGTCAGGCGCTTTGATTGTTAAGCTTTTCGATGTTTGGCACTTCTTTTCTGGGGCATCGTAGTTGTCTTCCTGCTTCAGTTCAGACAGGTACACACAGATCTACAGATGTACCTGAGCTGTGCTGTTCAAAGTTTGGATGCCAGGGTTTCCGTTTCTTATTGGGGCTGTTGCTTATGCTTGTTTCTTCTGTTTGTCATAGTAACCAAACTGGATGTATACTAGTTTGACGTCAGTTTGACATGCTTGTTCTGAAAATTCGCACAGGATGGTAATGTATTGATGTCTCTGAATTTGAGCTTCGAGTTTTTTTTTTCTACAAAAAGTTGTAGCCACTGCTGAGGAGCTTAGAGAGCCTGGATGAAATCCTGGATGTGGTTATTAGATATGGTGCCAAGCTTTCTCAATTCAGCGACTTAATTGTGCATCTTGCCAATTACTAATTCTCCTTCACTTCTGTCATTATATGGGGCACCGTCCCAAGTAGCCACTTGACAAGGTTTTGTGTCAGGATGTGTGCACTGGAGTGCAAGTAGAGGTGCAGTACAAAAGTAGGAGGATTTGTAAGTCATCAAAGGTTATTTTCATAGAGTTTTTAGGTGCCTGTCTTCTTTCTACAATACTGGTTGTCGCAGCAGATGCTGCTGAAGACAACTTGAATTTTACATGATTTTAGGGTCTCTTCTAAGGTAGTATCCTGATCTCTGTCTCAAAAAATGGGTACATTTTTGTGCTCCTTTCTCAAAGATCTGTGATTTGCACAAGTGTGTAGCTCTGCAAAGGACTGAGATCTTGTACGATTTCAACCAGGGAAGGCCCAAATGAAGCCTTTGGAAGGACTTGCATTGGCCTAATTGTATGTGCATAGGATGAAATTTGGAGTATGAAGGATTTGTAAGGGGGATTGTGAGACCTCCCTCATCACCATGTAACCATTATTTTCATCTAACCATTATTTTCATGGAAGCTGAAAAACTATTTGAGTAGGCATACATGCTGAGCTCAATCCATAAAAATTGAATACTAATTTGCTCCATACCCTAAGTACAAACCTCCTCTGGAAATGGTCTCACCTCAACATGCACCTCAACATACTCTCCATACGAACTGGATATGTCCATTTCCATAACTGTGCTCAATAGTGTGATGTACAGACCAATTACAAAGGACTTCTACTGAGTGTCGTGAATGGTGGAGGATATGCTTCAGAACCCTAGATGAAGTTGTGTGTAATCATGTGCTGAAAACCCTAATTGGCTCTGTTTGTTAATGCAAATATGTTTGTTGGCTTTTGTGCAGGAGTCTGATCCTTAATACTTGCTGTCCACTTAAATTGATTGAGGGACTCCACTAATAGGACAGTTCCAAGAGCAGCAGGGAGATAGAGAAAGAGCAAAGGAATATGCTCATGCACATGTTACTGTGTCTCCAGTTATATCTGCTGTGAATTTTTGTGGTTGCTGTCCATTGGCTATCTGGTTCAAGCCACCTTTGGTGGTCATTTTTCTTTGATCCTATTTGTCAAGATGCCGAATAAGCAGGAAAGCAAGTCTGAAGGAGATGGAAATACTGCAGCTGAGCCTCCTGATAATGATGGTGATGACGATGACTCAGAATTTGTTGAAGTTGATCCTACAGGTCGCTATGGTCGGGTCAGTGTTGGCATGGCCCTTCTCTCTGGTGCTTCTTGTTATGTTCTCCTTTTTCTCTGTCCAATGCTTTTCTATTGGGCCTGCGTTTTTGAGGATCTTTGAATCTCTAACATAGGTTTGGGGTATGGTGATGCAGTATGATGACGTTCTGGGCAAAGGGGCTTTCAAGACTGTGTATCCTATTTCAGCTCTTTCTTAGGGGCTTCCTAGTCTTGAAATGGAATGAATGTGTTACTTACTGTGAATACATCACAAGAACTTTGGCACATTGTTTCTGGCATGATGTTATAATGTGTTCTTCATGGCACAGTGTACCCTTAACTCCTTTGCAGTTACAGAGCATTCGATGAAGTGGATGGAATTGAAGTGGCATGGAACCAAGTGAAAGTTCAAGATGTTTTGAAGAGTCCTGAGGATCTGGAGCGCCTTTATTCAGAAGTTCACTTGTTGAAGACACTGAAACACAAGAACATCATCAAGTTCTACAATTCATGGGTGGACACCAAGACCAAAAATGTGAACTTCATCACTGAGATCTTTACCTCTGGCACTTTGAGGCAGTAAGTACTCAATTTCTTATCCAGTTGCTTTAGCTTCAGCTGAGACACAACTCACTATCATCTCAGTCGAAATAGGTGAGAATCTAGGAGGAGAGGTTGGTGAGTTTCAGAAGCTTCTTTGAAACTTTGGACACTACTGGGTTGCCCAGATACTTTATTGTCATGAAAACTCTTGTATGTTTGGAAGTCTTACATGTCAGAGCAAATCCTTTTCATTTGACCCCTCTACATGACTGGAAGTTGGCTGATTCCTACTTTCTGGTTTTTAATGCCCTTGCATTTAATTTGTGCTGGATATATGACATAATTTATTTACCTGACTGATGATGCCTGCCGAAGAAATGCATCTCACTAGAAGTTAGAAAGATTATCAGTATGAGGGGGGAAGACATGACAAAAGGCTTCTCATATTGTGCAACTTCAATTACAATCTTAATGGTGTTCAGTATGAGGGAAAGATATTGACTCTACAGAACAGGCTCCATGTCCTTTGTTGAAATGAAACACAAGCTATGCATGCAGACAAATTGGGGTGAGGTTTGTTGTCAGGGGAGGTAAATGGATGTCTATTGACCAATTGAGTATTGTGATTCAGGTACCGCAAAAAACACAAGCATGTTGACATTAAGGCAGTTAAGAATTGGTCACGCCAGATATTGCGTGGGCTTCTTTACCTGCATAGTCATGATCCACCAATCATACACCGGGACCTTAAGTGTGACAACATTTTTGTGAATGGCAATCAAGGGGAGGTCAAGATTGGAGACCTTGGACTTGCAGCCATTTTGCGACAGGCACATGCAGCTCACAGTGTGATTGGTGGGTATTCTATTGTGCATTCCTTATGTGCTGCTCACTGGGCAGCTCACTTTCTGAGAGGGGGCATTACTTAGGGATCTACTGGGATAAAGCCTCAGTTATACAGGTTTTTGCTGTCAACTCTTCTTGGGCCTCTTTTTCCATCTTTCTTTATCTGTTTTGCATACATGTCTGTTTTCTCTCTGTAGTGTGCAATGTGCCTTGTGTACATGGATCTGCTTGCAATGACTTGAAATGAATCAAACCTGCAGCCAGAGTATCCTAAAACTGCTCAGCTTTCGTGCAGTGTCTATTGTACATGAGGTAGAGTCTTCACTTAGCAAGAATGAAGAACTTAGTCCTGGTATTTGTTGATGCCAATCCTGCAATCCCCAAGATTACAGCTTGCCTTTTTGGGTGTAGCTACTGAGTAATCCACAGGCAGTGACTGATGATTGTCAGAAGGTTGTCACAGGAAATTTGGAAGTCTTGTGCAATTTGTGTGGCCTTAAGGTCAGCTAGTGGTGTAAACCACATATAATGTGGAGTTCTTTTTGCAAAAGCTGGTCACTCTTGTAACTTTTTCTCATCTAATGCACAATAAGTTGTTTTTGCAGGGACACCTGAGTTCATGGCTCCTGAACTCTATGAAGAAGAATACAATGAGCTTGTTGACATTTATTCTTTTGGAATGTGCCTTTTGGAGATGGTTACCTTTGAGTATCCTTATAGTGAGTGCACTAATGCTGCACAGATCTACAAGAAGGTGACATCGGTAAGAAGCTCTGCCTTTTTGCTTGTTCCCTTAGTGTTTCTCCAGTCTTCTCAGCTAAATTCTTTCTTTTTTCTGTTTCATGGTAGATATCTCTCTGCATATGGAGTACCTTGCTTACTAACTGTGTTCTTTCATGAGGCATACATTGAAAGGAGGGTGGAAATGTGTTTCTTTGATGTCTTGCAGGGAAAGAAGCCAGCTGCTCTTGAGAAACTGAAGGACCCTGAGGTTCGTGCATTTGTTGACAAGTGCCTGGCTGCAGCATCAGTAAGGCTACCTGCAAGAGAGCTCTTAATGGACCCATTTCTCCAATGTGAAGGTGATCGTGAAGCCGTAGAATGTGGACCATCTTTACTGATTGCAAAGAGCCGGACAGATGACATGGAAGAGCTTGGAGTGGTTTTTGAAGACCCAGTACCATCAATGCCTACCTCATTGGACTCCTACTCCAAACGGAAGGGGGTGGGAAATTCTAGTGAAGACAAAGCAGATGTTGCCAGCACATCAAGAAGACCACCGCTGTTGTCAGTGGGTCAGGAGCCTCAAACAGAGGATGACCTTCAACCCAGAAGCACTCGCTTTGAGACTGAAAAACTCTCAGGGGAGAAGGAACGGGCACGCAGGAGCAGCAGAGACTTTCGAGTAAAGGGAAAAAGAGGAGATGATGACACCATTTTCTTGAGACTCCGCATTGCTGATCATGATGGTGAGTAGTAATTACAAGCTGTTTGCTCAAAATGATCTTTTTTCAGTGAGAAGTTTCCCACTTTATATGTGGTTTTGCAGGAATACAAGCCCACTCATTGGACAAGTAGTGATATAAGTTTCAGAGAATATATACTGGTTGCACCATGGTGCCAGAGAAAGGTAACATTGTGGGATTCTTCTTTGGCAGGTCACAGCCGTAACATCCACTTCCCTTTTAATGTTGAGACAGACACAGCAATGAGTGTTGCAAGTGAGATGGTGGCAGAGCTTGACCTGTCTGACCAAGATGTTACCACCATTGCTGAGATGATTGATGTGGAGATCCTTGCGTTGGTTCCTGAATGGAAACCAGGGGTTGCTATTGATGACACTGGTGCCACTGATGGTGAAACAGGTGGACCCAATGAGGATGGTCATGCAATACTACAAGATGAGTCTGATCCAATGGCCACAGTATCTTCAGATGACTCTTTAACTGAACTACTGGCATCTAGTTGGAAACCACGCTCTTTTTCCCCCAAAATCAGCTCCATAGCTGTAACCTCTCCTCCAAGGGTGGTTGAGGGGACTATGCATGGACGCTTTGAAGAAGTCAAGTACAGTCATCGACCTGATCTCCCTCAGTGTGGACCTGAAAGTTCTTTAGTCTTCTCCAGTGATTCTTCTGAAGGACACATGAGAGGTGGAGGAGATTGGGAACATAGCAGACCTAAGTCTGAAGCTTCTGTAGCAGACAGTGCATCACCTACTAATAGATCTTTCTCATCTGGCCTAAAGCACACACATCTTGCTGAGGAGGATTGTGATAGTGATACAGGGTCTTTTGATCAGCTTAGCGAGGTGAGAAGTAGAGATAGTGCCCACTTCCCATGCCGGCCTCAGGAGGAAGGATGTTTTGAAGATAATGAAAGTTTCTACAGGAGCAATGATCATATTGAAGACAGGGGCCTCTCAGATTGGAGCAACCATAGTGAAGAGGAAGAAGCCATCACAAATTGTGAACTGGAGAGATTGGCATTACAACAGCAGGAAGAGCTTTCTGACCTCCAACGCCGCCATGAGCAAGCCTTGCTTGCAATCAAAAGTCGGATGTGGCAGAAATCTTCACGGTTAGAAGATTTGCACCCAATCACACCAAATTCATGCCGCACCCATTCATCAAATGAAGATTTCCATCAGAACAAAGTAACAAACCAGAGCTTTCAATCAGTACAGCCTCACTCAGCCTCATATACAGAACTTGACAGCAAGCATTTTCATGAAACTCAGCATGGCAAGCTTCCTGTGGAGGAGATGGAAGAGTTAAGCAGGTTTGGTTCAAGAAAAGGTGAAGTTATGGTTGCAAGTGATGTCAGGTTTGTGGGTGAAGCAAGAGGATTTGGGCTGGGGCACAACTTGCAAGGCCATTTTGCTCAAGAATCATCATCTGATAGGAGGTCTAATAAACGACGCTCACGGAAGCCAGATGCAGAAGCAAGAGAGCATGGGAAATTCAAAGAGTCGCACTTCTATTAGAAGTTCCTCATTCTTGGGTTGATCACAAGGCTTACACTGGGAATCACAGCTTCCTGTCTCAAGGGAATGATACTCTGCTGCACTGGCTACTTCAAAGGTTTAATAATACCTAGTTTGATCTCTTAGTTATTATCGTGTTGCAGCTGTTATCTCCATAGCATTGGGATCATGGTCACAGAGGAATGATTTGTGAGCTGCAATCTTCTGGTTTTTACGTACAAAAGTATGTCATTGTATTCTTTGGGTGCATAATTCAGGGCAGAAATTTATCTGCTGCTTGTGTTATGTCCTTTGTCTGATTTTCTTCTGTACATTTTTCCTCCGTAGTTGCAGTTCCTTTGTTTTCGTTTCACTGCAATAGTTTTGCTTTTGTACAGAGCTGGAGCTCCAGATGATGCAGGTGTACCACATCAAAAGAGGTAACTTCATCAGAACAACTTTAAGAGGGTGTTGGTGTTATTAAACACCATGGAAAGTTCAGGGACTCGAGCACTGGTGAATTTAGTGACTGCTTTTATTCACTCAGAGACACCATGTTTAACAAACTGCCTGGCTATCTCAAACTGACTGCTGTTTGAATCCCTTGATGTAATTGTTGGTGTCTTGTTGTAGTGAGTGAGATTTGCTGCCTCCTGTGGGAAGTACTCAAAGATGTTGGTGAAGAAGGAATTAATGATTAAGAAAGAAAAGAGAGATGAGGAATAAAATGACTTGGGAAAGAAAATAACAAATAGCCTTTTGTAAAACATAGGAGTTTGAATATGATCAAAGCTGTTCTGCATTTTTTAAGAATGCCAAGTCATGTATGGGTTGAATCAAATTGGAGTGTCTGGATAAACAAAGGTAATCTTTGAGTGGCATTTTGTGCAATTCCAACATTCAATCATCTCTGCTCAAAATTGCAGTCCATCTTGAGGAATTCAAATCATAGATGAGAGTATTGCTGCCGGAAAAATTGTAATCTTTATCTTGTTGAGCAGAGTTTTGGTATGATTTTGTTGGCAACTTTGACAGCAATTTTCAGTTTGTGCTGTTCGATAGTGATTTGTAACCATTGCATTTCATATATATATTGTTCATTTAATTGTTATTGAATGAATGAATGAATTTACTCAGGTTCTAATATTGTGAAAGGCCCCAAAACAAAAAATATTATTTTTCTTATCCCTTTGTACAGTTTCCTAATCTAATCTACGGTGTCTATCAATAAAGTTTTACAGGGTTGCATCATCAAAAAATTGCCTGATGATTGTCATTGTGAGACCCTGGGTGTCTTTCAATAAACTTCAAAAAACCTTAGAACCAGCAAAGCTTTTGTGACTGTCATCAAATCCTTTTGTATGACATATGTGTACTGCCACTTTTTTCCACAAGTGTTCATATTTAGTGGTTGAGGTAGAACATGGTGTAGATTCTCTGTGGCAGTGTTAGGCTATACCTTGGCTCTTGTTTCTTGCATAGGAGTTTGTAGATGCAGGTTCAGGTTTCAGAAATGTTCTATCTGGTGTGCAGCATCCTTCATCAGAGAACCTGCTGTGATTTTACTTGCTTTCAAGCATGCACACACTGAAGTACAATAACCCCCAATATTATCATCTGCTGCTGTTGGGAGGTTGGGAGAGCCATTCCATGGAGCAAGGCCAAGAGGACCAGAGCCCAGGACATTGCTAGCAAGCACTAATCAGGGCCATTGTTTATGTGAAATGCATGGCAACTGCTTGGTGCTGGATTGTTTGCAATGATCCTCTTGGTGCATGTAACATTTGTAAAGCATCTTTGGGGATTCACATTGGAGGCATGAAGAAGGATCTGAGCAAGCTTGCTCAAAAGGCTGATGTTGGGTTGTGATATTTGGCAGTGTTGCAATGATGCCATAGCTTTTCAAGTGTCACTAGAGCAAGAGTGCCAGCACCTCAAGCTACCTCATTGTACTGGACAACGTTTGGCTTCTGCCTGAAGATGCGGTCTGATTCCTGTCCTAGAAGATGCTCCCCAGTTTCTCATTCACAGTTACAGATGAGAATGTGACCACTGATAAGAAGAATATTTGATCAACTCACATTCATAAGGGGGCCCAGGGCTTGCTACAGTTTGTGGAGCTTTGAAAACAGCATCTTAGATTCAAAAAGAGAGCACTAGTATGGGAGACAGTACCAGTTTGCTATTGAGAGGTTTGTAAAAAATACCTATCCCGAAGGCAACTGAACCAATGGGATTTTTCCCGTTGCATATAAAATGTTTTTCTCATTACATATAATATGCACATTCCTGAATGAAAGTGCATTCTCCAGACCACATAAAGAGTTCTTTCAACAAGGAAACCACAAACTACCTAACCTGCAAACTAGTTGACCACATTAAAATCACCTTCATAGATTTTGACTCAAAATATGTGACCATTACATGGATTTCCAATTTTCCTGTCATAGGATTCTTGGACAGTACTTGAAAGCAGATTGTCTATGGACATTTATTGTTTCTTTCAGGGTATGACTCTCATTCCCACTAATTTTGCTAGCAACTGATGTGCTATCCAACAATGTATAGCTATTGTACATGTGTCTCTTAACATCAGCGCTTTGTCTACTGATACGATAAGAAAACAGGCTGATCTTCAGTTCTTCAATTTGGGATCCTGGGCTTGATCCGATCTGTTTTGCATTGCTTCAACCTTCGTGCCTATTTCATCCACTAGTTTAGTAAGGACTTCAACAAGGCCTCGAGCTTGCTCCTTCCAGAGTTCTCGGTCTAGACCGAAATGTCGTTGCAAGTCTTTGGTACTTTTATCCAACATCGAGATCGACTGCTCTTCAAATCGATTCTGTTTGTTGCTTCCTTTTCTTTTTCCCCACAGGATAGACTCTCACCTCCTGATCACATCCACGAAAAGCAAAATCATCTAACGCACTTGTTGAAAATTCTCAAATGGTTCTTATCATAGTTATACATAATTCATTGGAGCCATAACCTAAAACCTGTAGCGTATAATTGGGTATCTGCACAACAACACAAATCCACTACCAAACTGTAGGAACATAACTTACTGCCGCTCCAGCTTTCAAGATTTGAGGGTCTCGGGGTTCTAGAGGGTTTTGGGGCAATTACAACCTCCGGATAACGTTCAGTCTGGAACTGTCCGACTAAGAAATGCCCAGTTGGTGGTGCTGGGAAGGAAATTGGAATTGAATCCACTTGGGGAGCTCGAGAGGGATTTGCATTTGGGTCTACGTCGGAGGCTCGCTCTTCTCATGTACCGGATAGTGAGGAGCGAGAGCAATTGCCAAGGTTTTTGCGAAGGTGCGAATGTTTTCATCATCAGAGCAGCAAGTGCAATTGTCCTGTGCGGGATGCAACTTGTTTGTAGACCACAAAAGCTGCAGCTCCACCACCACATGGGGAAGAGGCAGGTCGACCGGCAGGAACTGGCTCTATGTGTCTGTGTGCACCAGCAATCGCACTATTCCCATCAACAACTTTCGCAGTACAACGCACTTCTTTCCAGAGCGTACCGGATAGAAACAAAGGCGGTACTGAGAGATCAAGAGAGATGTAAGCCATTTTTGTGTTGGTCCTCTCTCTTTGTGTACTGCCTTCTTCTCAGAACGTGTGTGTTGTTTGCCGAAAATCTTGCCCTGATCGTACTGATATCTTCCGGAACAAATTGAAAGATTAGACACAATCTATGCAGGATGCAATACCTCATCGGGGCTTCTATGTGATAAAATGTCATGATTAGATTTCTGAGGTCAGCAAGAGAAAGTGTGGGGTGAATTCTTTTTTGATAATTCACAGTGGCGAGAACACAGTTCAGAGAAGGTAATTGACATCACAGTTCACATGGGCCAATGAAGCCATAGCTCTCTTTGGTGTCAATATTGTTTGTCTCTCTCGGTTGCTATCCTACCATGGTCTAGACTTTGGCAGAATTTCTTTAAAGATCTTTTGCAGTGGTTGGATTGTAGTAATAGGCTGGAGAAGGTGAGTAATGCAATATCCTGCGACAAAATTCTCTCACTGATGGAGAAGGTCAGTGCAGCCTCTGTATTCATATGGGAGCATGTATTCCTGGGATGTGGAGATTACATGGCTGATCAGCTTGATCTGGACTTCTGGTTGTAGGCAAATGAGAGGTACCCAGATTTCAAACATAAGAAGACAAATGAAGCACTCTGGCTTGAAGAGCGATAAAACCCACCATGGGTGGCAGCAGAGCTGGCTGCTATGGCTCCAGGCACAGTGCAATTGAACATTTTTGCATGGAATAAAAGGATTTCAAATGTGCGAAGGCTGGGCAACCTGAGAAGGTGATGCAGCTTTTCCGACAAATGCAACAAGAAGGAACGATTCCTGACAAATACACTTTCATTCGGGTGATTAATGCATGTACTGGTTTAGGATCACTTCAGGATGGCAGGCATGTTCATGAACAGATCATTCAAAGTGGTTGCCAGTTTAATGTCTTTGCGGCGAATAGCTCGGTTGACATGTATGCAAAATGTGGGAGCATGGAGGGTGCTTGGAGAGTGTTCAACAAAATGCCATCATGTGATGTGGTCTCTTGGAATGCCATGCTTGGAGGATGTGCCCTGCATGATGGTAAGGAAGCTCTTACAAATTTTGAACAGATGTGTGAAGAAGGTGTACTGCCCAATGATATCACGTCTGTTTGTCTTCTGTCAGCTTGTAGCCATGCAGGTATGCTGGATGAAGGCATGCACTGTTATGCTTCAATGATCACAGTTTATATAATTTCTGCAAAATTGGAATGTTACACCTGCATGATTGACCTTCTTGGCTGTGCTGGCCATCCACAGGAGGCAGAGAATATGATCAAGGTGATGCCATGTAAACTACGTGTGGCTGCATGGAGGGCTTTGCTTGGTGCTTCCAGAATTCATGGTGATGTGGAAATGGAATGCATTGATAAACAAGTTCCTGAATTGGAGCCTGAAAATGCTGCTGGTTATGTGCAGCTATCAAACATATATGCTGCTGTTGGCAACAAGCATCTTTGTGAGAATGTTAAACAGCAGAGAAAGGAAAGAGGTGTGAAGAAACAGCTGGGATGCACCTGGATTGAAGTGAATAATGAGGTGCATACATTTGTAGTAGACAATCAAGACCACCCTCAAATGATTGAAATCTGTGCAGAACTGAAGAGATTGTCAGGACTCAGGGCTCATGCATGATGCTGGGTATGTACTTCATATTAAATTTGTTTTGCATGATGTTGAAGAAGAAAGACCATATTGAGAAACTGGCTATTCCATTGGGGCTGATCAACACAACTCCTGGTACTCCACTCCAAATAGTAAACAATCTTCATATTTGTGAAGATTGCCACACTGCCACAAAGTTCATTTCAAAAATCGTTCAGAGATCGATCATGGTGAGGGATGCACATTATTTTCATCATTTTGAGGATGTTTGCTCTTGCATGGACTATTGGCGATGCCAGTAGTCTGTCTTGTCAATCACTACATCAAATTTATTTTGTTTGTAGCATCTCTAGTGATATTATTCCACTGTGATAGTCAGAGACTGTTATCAGATATGGTAGCCATGGAGCCTTCCTGTGGTTTTCATTTCCTGCCTCTTACCATTTGTACCACTTAGGTCTGGTGCCATTTTCCTCTTACATACGGAGCTATTTTGGAAACCGAGCAGAATTTGAGACTAGAACAATATTTCCCAGGGTTTCTGTTACATTTAAAAACTGTTCCACTCCTGCCTGCAATAAGTTCCTGATTCAGGATTGTTGATTTGCTGTTGCATTTGACTATTGGATGATTTCAGGAAACTTGTGTGTGGATTCCAAAATGGCCTTCATGATGTTTCTCTCATTGTTTTTCATTTGCTGGTGGAAGCAGTGAAAATGTTTTATGGTAGGCAGTCAGCACTATACATTTTGCTGTTGAAGGTCCCTGAACATGCATGACCGTCACCGTTGATCAAACCTCTCTGTTTTTGGTTTTTTTTCTCTGTTCTGAAGGGTCTGGATTCCTCTTCTTCATGCTCACTGATTTGTTCCTATTACATTTTCATTCTGAAGTCTCTTGTACTCTGTAACCTTATTAGTTGGTCATCTCACAATTCTACTTATGGTACCTTCGATCCTTTGGAGAAATTGTCAATACTCATGGAGACATGCTTTAGCGAAGACATTATGCCTGCAGTTAAAGAGGGATCTGTCATCAACAACACTATAATGTGCCTGGATTTGCTTGATGCCAATTCTGCATGCAAGTTGTCACTAAAAAAGACTGGTAAGCATCACCAATTTTGGTCTCAGTTGATTTCCTGTTAGAATGAACTATTAGGAATCAGGATCACTGCGTATTTGTTGACAGCAGCTCCTAGACACCTTTGAGTTTTTTGAGTGTTTCTAGTGAAAAACAAACAAACAATGACTGATTGAGGGATCAAGTACTAAGTATAGTGTTACTGGTTCTTTGAGTAGTAATTGCTGTATAACACCAACCAAACAGAGAGTAGATTGGGACATTTTTTCATAATGATGCTGGTAAGGTTTCAAATGAACCTGCCTGTTCTAGGAGCCTTTCAATCTCATGAGGAAGGATAAGAATTAGGGTCAGATGCTCTCTTTCTGTGCTCTCACGAGCAGTCTTTCACAACGCAGCAAGCATACACACAAACTCTGTCTCTCTGTGTCTCTCTCTCACTCATCCCTAATTGCAAGCAAAATTGAATTACTAGGGGAGGGAAGCACCCAGACTGTGTACTATGAGGGATCAATTGAAATAATTACAAATTGACAGCAGGTTTACAGTTTGGTGGTTGTTTGAATTGTGTCAGATGTGTAACATGCCCAAAATGACATCAGTTTACATGACTACATCTTCAACGAAATCTACAGAAGGTAATCCTTCCCAGCTTGCAGCAATCATTATCCTACATTACTTCATTTACATATAGAATATGGAAATGAGTCCATACTTTTGTACAGGGGAGGCCCCTTACTGCGGGACTTCCATGGGTTGAGGTCAGGGACACGAGGGTGTTAGTCCCGAGGGTCATCACCTCAACACAAGGGAGTTCCCAGGTAAGTGGCCTTCCCATCCACAAAGGACTGGTGACTTACTGTGAAATTTCATGCAAGATTATCTCACAGGGGAATCCCTGTAAGACCCTGTTGCAGGTCTTCCTGAGTTTCGACCTCTCTCAGCCTACCGGCCTCAGGGATCTCAAATCTGGAAGTCCCACATAGCAGGACCTTCTCCTATACTAATTACAATCTACCAGTGTTTATGTACTGTAGTAGCCAACTTATATTTGTACATGTGATTGTTAGATTATTACTTAACAGCCAGAAATAAAATTACTCAAAGCCAAAAAATGTTCTACCTTTGACCAGAAGACAAAAAGAAAGGTTGTACTTTATCACGCAAGCAAACATAAGGGTTAAAAAGCCTCTTGTGGCTAAGCTACTCAATCACTTCCTAACGAAACCTTTGGCCGATATTGTCATTGCATATTTCAAAAGTTCAATCTCAAGCATTAACTACCCAAATTCAAGGGTATCCATGGGGTAAAGTAGTGCTACCCGTATCTTTATTTTATTCTTGCTTTTAGGGTATTTGTTCAACATCAAATACCTCAGTAGTTTTAATGTCTTTGCACACTCTCTGGATTGATTAAGCTGGTTCCTATGTTACCTTGAGGGTAAAATGCTAACAATAGTTGGATATAACCTTGACTTGAGAGTTTGATAAAAAAATCATACACACCCAGAATAATTTCTTTTATAAAGTCTTACATACCATTACCAGGTGAAGTTACCAAAAAACATTACACGGTAAAGAAGGCAGGCATGCAGGTGCTACAGAAAGTCCTTAGCATAAAGTATGGTACGTAAGAACTACTGACAGAATCCACGGCCCACCACCATGCATGGACACCTGGGCTCGCATCCATTCCCACATCCGACCGACTTGTAGCCGAAGATATATGAATAATTATGACATCAATAACGTGTGCTACGGCTAGTTAAGATGGTTGACATTAAGATTCGCTCCTGCCTTCGGTTTATGTCTACTAGTTTGAACCCCGTGCCTAATGCACAGGTGTGTTATTTCAACAATGTTTGGTTCATGTTTTAGTTTTTTATTTTTAAATTTATCTTTTTTATTTTTTATTTTTATGTGTTTTTTATTTTTATTATTATTTTATAATAAAAATAAGTGTTTCTTTTTCACTTTTGTATTTTTGTTTATTTGGATGCAAGTTTGAAGTTTGGAGAAAGAAGACACACCTCATTCTTTTTCAAGTAGGGTTTTTCTTCATTATTATAAGTTTTTTTTTTTTTCCTACTCTTTATTTGGTTTCATTTTTTTTGTAATTTTTTCTCTTTTAAAATTGTTTTACTGTATTTCCCTTTCCTGGTTTCATTTGCTTCCATTCCTTTTTTATAGTTTTTGTGTTTTTACTCTTTTTTTGTTTATGTTTGTTTCATGTTTAAATTTTACGATTCTTGCTTTGTCTATCTTCATTTTTTCTCTATTTTTATGCTTTTATTTATTTATTTATTTTTATTTTCTTTTAAAAAAATTCTAGTTTTTCTAATATATTTTATAATAAAAATAATTTAAAAAAACTTTTGTATTTTTGTTTGATTAGATGCAGGTTTGAAGTTTGGAAAAAGAAGACAAAACTCTTTTTTTTTAATGGTTTTTTTTCTCTTTCTTTTGCTCTCTGTTTTGTTTCTTTTTTTTTGTCATCTATATTTTAATTCTCTTTCAAGATTATTTTACTGTATTTCCCTGTTTTCATGTTTAAATATATTTATTTTATATGTTTTCATTTTTTTTATTTTAAGTGTTTAAAACAAGTTTCTAATTGTTAAAATGTTTTTTTGTTTTTATTTCTTTTCTAATTTTTTCCCTTTTTAAAATATATATCTGTTCTATTTTTTCCTTTTCTGTTACAACTTTGTTTCATTTTATTTATTTATTAATAACTTGTCTTCTCCTTTTTTAATTAAAAATTTCTTGTGTTGTTTTAAAAGATTTCTTCTCTTGTTTCTCAAGTTTTTTTTCAACAATTTTTAGTTTTCTTAAATTAATTTTTAGCTTTTGGCAAATTGCAAGACAACAGGAGTTTTTCAGCCTTCATTGTAGAGGATTATTATATGATGCCATCCATGGATGGATGACGGGACGGATGGATGGATGGATGGATGGGTGATGAAAAAAGCTTCACGTTCACCTAGGTTAGGAAATTACATGTGTTCAATTGCACTTCTTACATCAATTTGATCAATTTACAAGTTAATATCAATATTCAGCATTGTTTGTTTTATTTTGAACCTTGAATTTGATCATTAACATGTTAGTCCAATGGGTGACATTTCACATTACTCTATGGCACAATTGTGAAAAGCATCTTCCAAGAAGTAAGTTGATATGCTAATCAAGTTCATATTTATGAAGTGAAAAATGAATACTCTTATTTCAAAAATGTTACACTAACTTCATGTTGGTGATTTTACACTAATTAAAGTGCTTTTAAAATTCTAACAAGAAATTAAAATATAAGTAATTACTTGACTTGCAAAATAACTTTGTATATAATTCGATTACCTTGAAGGTTGCAATGATCTTCATTGAATGTACGTTAGTTATATTACTTTGAAGTTAGTGCTCCAACTTTGTTTTACTTTCAACCACACCATACAAAGTACTAGCGCATTTTATATGATTGCCAAGTTAAAAGGGCTCATTCATGGTTTAGGTGTCAAAAAAATGAATATGAACTCCAAGGTTTTTTTAGGGCTATTTTTTGTAAAAACAATAAATTTGAATGAAAAAAATTGAATCACCCAAGCTCAAATAATTCATGTAGTGGTGGTGATTTTTCACATGTGTATATAATTGTGCATAAATATTTTGATTTACAAATAAAAACATAAGAACAACTAAACATGTTTTTTGCATGATTATTCCTTACACATGTGACTTACACCTAGAGCTAGAAATTTTCAACCTAATGAACACAAATAATTAACCAAATGGTTTTTAAAATGAGTCCTAAGTTTTCTTGCAAACTTTTGGTTTAAAATTTCAAGCCTTTAAAATTTTGACATGATTCTTTTTCCATCAAGTTCAACCAATGAACATGTACTTACATAAAGGGGAACATGCTTTTCTTGTACAATAAGTTTGAATTTAATTATATGATTTTATACATTCCTTTTGATTACCTATTATGAAAAATGTACTTAAAAGTATTAATACAATTAGTTTAAAGGACTCAAAAAGACATTACATAATGTCAAACTATTTTTAAATATTTTTATTAACTTAACAAATAATCATTTTATTTATTGGCGTACAAAAATCCACTACAATTGTTATCATCTAAATAGAACAAAAATCCAAAGGTTGACTTTGGAATCCTTTAAAAGTTAGACACTCGTTTTTGGAACCCCCATCATGAATGAGTTCAAATTTGCTTAATCGTGTATTCCCAATGTTTCAATAAAAACTTGATTAAATTTTTTGATGAATGGACATAATTGTTGTAATTTTTTCAATAAAAAAAAAACCTCTTTATGACCTCCATCATATAGCTCATGCATATGCACTTTTGCACAACTAAACCATTATTTTATCAAATCACTTTCAAAATTCAAAATCTTGAAAAGTCATATCAAATATTTCAAAGTCTGACCATGATGATTGATTTCAAAGTTGTGTATTGACTACTTTGTTGTACACATGCCTTTTTGTCTTGTTTTTCTTCCTCAAATTTATTAGAAACCATTTCATTGACTTCAACCTTTAATATATTTGATTCACAACCATAAACTTGAATCAATTCCACAAAACATTCAATGAAAACATGTATCCATGTCAATTGGTGTGATTTGGCAATTAATTGTTTTTGAAATATTGTGGTCATGATTCTAGAAAGTATAACATTACAAAAATAGATTTTTATTATGAATTAGGGTGTAAATTAGAATAGATTGCATAAAGGTGGTATGTTATATTTACAATCAACAATGAAACTAATTTTCCATCTAGATGATTTTGGACCCATTCTATGAGATGCAACTTTCTATTCCACATGGTTTAGTCCTTTCAACTTGCTTTTGTTTTTCCATATAATTGTATTGTAACCAAAAGAGAGGGTTCAAGACCAAACAACATACAGACCGTCCATGCAAATCTAAGCAACCTTGTAACCTCTGATCTGCTGCAGCAAGATACAACCTCTAATCTTTCCCGTTATACTTCCCCACTGACTCTTCCTGTACACATTCTATGATCAGACACAGACACTATTTCCTTTCATATGAATCAGCAGAACAGAATGTGCAGTAACCGACGTTCACACCTGGCATTCACAACAGTCATAAAAGAGTACAAGTTTTTTGACCCCAACACGTTTCATCAAAGATCAGAGTATCACTGAGGTCTAGCCATTCATGTGTGTATCTACATCTGCTTGGCTAGGTTGCTGGCGCAACGGAGAGTTCTAACAACCAGCCAAGTCCTTTAAAATAGAACTGCTCATACCTACATTCACAAAAATACCAAGAGTGCAAGCTTCTTGCCTCCTAAACGTTCCTCAAAGATCCAAACACTACTCAGCCAAAATTGCCTTGTCCCCAAAAATCAGACGTCTAAATCTTCCTATCTGTGCCTCTCTCCTCATCTACCACATTCGGCTCCCCACGCTTCCGCTGCGACACTAAACTCAAAAACACAAAAGAAAATTCCTTCTCTCGTTCTCCTCAACCTCTAGCTATCCTCCAAACTTCTATGCTTACTCTCCGTCCAATCCTCTTTTCTTCCTCTGTCTATATATCTATCTTTGTCATCCCCAGTGCTGATCTACCCATCTCTCCAAAAACCAACCACACTTCTAGACCTGAAGCTCCTCCTCCCATTAGCCCCTTCTTTTTCTAACTTCAATCACAAGCTTCCCTTCTCCCTTACTTAGCCGTCGTCGTTCCTTCCTGCACAACATCTCACACACACCAAGAGAAAGATCTCCCCATGCACTCCCATGCAGCAATAATGGAGAGACTGCCGCAGCAAAAAAAAAAGACGGCTAATAAAGCAAACTTAAATCCCAAAATCAGGAAGTGTTCACACTGGTGTGGCGACCTGATTTCGTGTTATAGTACATCTATATTTCATTTTGAACCACAAAGCACAAATAATGTCATATTTGAACAAAGTATATGAAATGTCAAATCTTGGTAGTTGCAAAAATGTAAAAATTCAAAGTTTTAGAGACCATAATGAAACATGTTGCAAGAAAAAAGAGAAAAAAAGAACTCTTGAAACTTTTAAGACATTAAAACAAATTCAATAGTGAGGTGCAAGATAAAGTCATCATGAAATCTAAAATATCAAGTAATATTTTTTAAATTCCTTTTTCTTTCTATTTAAAAAGAAAATCAAGATTCAAGTTTTTAATTAAAAAATTATGAAAAAAAATTCAAAAGAGGAAAATAAAAAACAAAACAATTGAAGCCAAATATCAATAATTGTAAAATCCTACCACATTGGAAGCTAAATTTATATTAAGAGCTTCAATCTTTCACAACATTTAGCAAACCATAATGAGCACCAAAAAACTAGAAGAAAGTTTCCAAATCTAGTTCACCTCCCATCTTTCTCTTTCAAAACAAAACAACACTCTCAAACTTTAAACAACCAAGTCTTCTTGTAATCTCAAAGATCAAACAAAATTACAAAACCCGTTTTCTTTTTATGTCTTTTGAAAAAACTTTTGAGTTGCAAATGTTGAATAAATCAAAATCTCACAACCAAAAATGAAAGAAATTAATTCATTCTTATGTTAAATAGAAATCACAAAAGACAAAATTTCATTAAGTTGTTCAAATAGATTCCAACCAACAAAAATCTATTTCAATGGTAGTTTGAAACACAACAAGAACTTATGATAATTTCTCCTACACTAGTTCAAATGGTAACATCATCATTGGAATTAATCAATTTTTTGGTTAATTTCCTAATAGTGTCAACTATTGCAAAATGTTGGAAAGGTCAACAATTTATAAACATGCTTAATATTGAAGTCTTTTTCACCCAAATAGAAGCATAGGTGCTACTCCTTTGTATATATTTGGGGAGGAAAAATATTTGCATGTCTTTGGATCATGACACCTTAGAAAAAAAGAACAGCATATCATATTGAGATTCATGCACAACATGAAGCATAAATGTGAAGGATCTATGATGAAGATTTTTTTTGACATCCCTCAAAAGATGTTTCAAGAGCTAGTGTGAAAGTTTGAATTAAACATCACATTTCTACCAGATGTGTTCACATGTTTATTATACAACCTACTATGCAATTAAGGGGTTTCAAAAATTTAAATATACATATTCATAAGAAAGGTTGAAACAAATCCTTAATAAATAATTGATAGGCACAAAGTTCAAAATGTTGAAGTTAAAAGAGTTTTTTTTAATTACTTGTAAACATACCTAACCAACTTTGGTTCAAATATCTTTGTTCATTATTATAAATCAATTATAAATTCACATCTTCATGCATCAAAATTTGTAATCTAGTTCAATTACATCAAATGAACATTTGGTAGTAATTTAAATTTATATACTTATAACTTGTTAAATTTCATTATTGCTATTATTTTGTTATGCACTTGTTGTTGACAACTATGCATAGTTGGTTAATTTTTAATGCAATTTGCAAACATTGTTGTTAGCATGATGTTTGTTTCGTATCAGTTTGGTCTAAGCCATGAATCCTTGTATCATGTCATACACCATAGCAAGAATGAACATGCAAATGCCTACATGATTATAATGTAATCATGGGTTTTGGTACCTAATGTTGAGACATTCATTGATTATTTTATATGACAAATTGTTTAAGTTTTTTGAAATTATGTTTTATGTAGATTAGATAATAATTAACAAAACACATTGCCATCAAACTAACATCACATGCCAATGAGGATTTCATGTCATCAAATATTATGTATAACACAATAGATGTGAATGCAATTCAAATGATTAAAAACGTGATGCTAACTTAAGTTAATGCATTACCATCAAATGTGAGTGTCACATTAAAACATCTACAATCACATTTGAACATCTATTAATGTTTAAGTGGCTCACTTTGTACATTGCATCGTTGAATTTTGCAAGTGTTTTGTCTTTAAATGCCTATGGTGAATGATTTAATTTTTAAAACATTAAATGATGACTCATTCTAGATTAACAACTTGACTATGAAAACAGTTGAACAATTGTTTTTTGAAAGTAATGCATTCATTATCAATAGTAGACTTTTGAAATACAAAATATGGACTAGTCAATTGATTGAATTGTTACAAAAATCAAGAATTCATATTGAATTCCTTTCCAAATTGTTTATTGTGATGAAACATGGGATGAAGAATTAAATAATAAAGACAAATGTGATTTTATTTATTTATTTATTTATCGTGAAACCTTAATCAAATGGTAGTTATGACCTTTTGAAGGGTCAAAATTGGACCTTGTTTTCAAAAGTCCTAAATTGAAAGGATTTTATTTTTCTTAAATTTGTTGTGCCCCATGGGTATGTAATCAAAATATCTAAATGGGATTTAATTCTTATGGACTTGATGTGTTTCTCTTTTAGGATTTTCAAATTGATTTTATCATATTTGCTAACAACAACATTTTTCAATATGGGTTTTGACCTAGTTTAAAAAGATTTCATACATGTGTAAAACTTAAATTGTCAAAGATTACACTAATGAAAACCTTAGAAATTAGAACCAATTCCATATGGATCATTTATAAAAACTTGCTTCTGACTCTTTTAGAGTTGTATCTAGTTAAAATGAGCCACTATATTGTGCATTTACCCAATTTCCTATCACCATCACATAAACATGAAAATTGGATAATATACAAAAGTGAAAGACTAGTTAAATGCCAATATACCTAGGCCAATCATAATGATTAGGTAATAAAAAATAATCATTTTCTTCTTATAACCCTTTTAAAGATTGCTATAGTTTTGTGCATATATTTGCAAGTCCAAACTTAGTTCCAAATTATTTAAATACTATACATCATTGAAAATATTATGAACATGGCATTCTATTGTTTGTGATGGAGATGTTCTTACATTCCAAAACATTATGGCGCCATTTAAAGCAACTTAAGATAAAAGAAAACATTTATAAAATAAATGTTTGAATTGAATTATGAAGCACAACATTATGGTACTTTGAAAAAATGCATGTGAAAAGGGGGATTTTGGGGGCAGAGATACCAACAAAGTTTGCTATTTTATTTTAACACTTTTATAAAGACCTTTTGAAAATTTCTATTTGGATGGTAACACAATGCCAAAATCCCTAATCCATGACTAGGTTGGTAATTGTTTAAAACATCCATGACTATATGACTATGAAGTCAAATAAAACATGTTGTATAGAACATGTGTTTTGCAATTATATTCATTAAAGACAATGTCTTTTGTGATTATAACTTTTATGATTACATTCATAAAAACAAGGTCTTTTGCAATTATGACTTTTCCAATGACATTCATGAAAGACATCAAAAATATATATTTTTAGCTTAGGCTAGGCAATTTATCAAACCCCTAAGAGGGACACTTAGTGTAAAGTTTGGGATCTATGTGCAACAAACAACCATTTTTAAAGGGGGGGGGGGGGGGGGGGGTAATAGATAATTGTCCAAGCTATTTTTAATCACCCTATTATTATCTTTTTAAAAAACATTTACATATTGAAACCACCCTATATTCATTATAATTTATCATTTCATATTATTACATACCTTATATTATAATCAAATTTATTATTTGAATAAAATCTACCTTAATTTCAACTAATTATTTTATAAATTTTTACCCAACAACAAATATATTACACCCTATATTTTTACTCACATATTTTCTATTTATTTTTACTAATTTGTCCACCCCCTAAAATTAGACCCTAGGGCATCTTAAGTTAAACAACTAATTCTAATATGTCAAGATGTAAACCTTAACCTACATAAGGACACGGGCTAACTTAACTAACAACATAGGCTAAATTAGTAAACTAACCTATGCTAGGTTACAAGTGTAAAGATTTGAACTTTTCACCTTCACATTGAGGACAAAGTTCTTAACCATTGCACCATATTTTTTCCCCTAACTTTTCTAATTAGCTTAGTTTAACTACCCTAGATAAGTACCTACCTAGTAGGTAGTAGCTAATATGTACTTAAAGTAGGTACTTAGTACTTAATAGCTACATAGGTAATAGGTATTTACCTAGTAGATACCAAAATAGGTAATATCTAACATATGCCTAAGGTAGGTACCTAAGTAGTAAATAATCAATACTTGCCTAATAGGACATACCTACTTAATAGGTATTAAAGTAGGTTGTAGGTAATTGGTATCTAAATAATAATTAGTATTTAAGTAAACTAATCATGTAGTCACAATGTAGTCACAAAACGAGTAAAGGAATATGACTAAGGACATATGATTACATAACTAGATTCACATATAGTCATGAAATGTTTCAGTAATGAAAAACATGTTTTGGCCTTGTATGTTCTAAACCAAAATTTGAACTTTGAAAAATTACAAGGCCTTTTTATTCAAGAATCATTTCCCACTTTTCTATTGGTATTGAAGTTGTGTAGTGGGTTTCAAAGATGTGGATTTAACTTTAAATAACTAGTGGTCCTCTATGGCCAATAAAAAATGATAATCTAGTTGAATTGATCTACAATTACCAAATTCACTTAAAAAACAACAAGAAGCCTCATGATATTAAAATATAATCTAATAATGTTTTCTCAAAAGAAGGAGAAAGTTTTTATGAAATAGTTACTTGTTGAGGTCATGAATGCAATCTTGCATTTCTTTTCATCTTTAAAAAGCTTCAATGCAAGCTAGTTCAAATTGGAAATTGGAGGTTTTCAGTTTGAACTTCTTGTCTTTTCAATGTTATTTTTTCTTTTTCAAGCTCCAATTTTTTAAGTTGGATTTCAAGTTGCTAACCTTGTACATCAAATTGTTGATTTTGCCATATGACCTTCAATCCAATTTCTTTTTTATATTGTTAACCAATTCTCCTTTGCAAATAATAAAAATTCTTTCACAAATGCTTTGGGCTCCTTCCCAAACCATCTTGGGTCAACTTTGGTTGTATCTTCATTTTGAGTTGCATTACAGTTGAACTTTTTTCTAGATTCACTAATTTTTAAAGATATCCATTGACAACATTCAAAAAGTGAGGTGGTAGTGGCCAAAGAGCTAAAGGTGCTTGTGGGTGAACCAATTTTGGTAGATGTAAAGTCCACCCATTAATACACAAAATTTGCAATCCTTTCACAATTCCAAACCTTAACATGACGCTCATTTTTAAAAGTCCATGACTTCTTTTTAAATGATTTAATCACGTTGATTTATAACCTATTTGTATATAAGTTTATTGTAGTGGTTAATATGACCATCGATTTTTTCTTTCACTTCATTTATTTATTTAATTGATCATAATTATATTTGAACAAGAACATTATTGAATGTTCATCATTGCTTAGACCTTATTCAATGATATTATTGGCTTCATATTGATAACACAAACACATTTTTCCTAAATCATTTTTATTTCCATTATGGATTTTAAAAAATATATATATTTAAATACTATATGAAAATTCTTTTGAAGATTATTTCCGTCCTTTAATATATAAGATTCTCCTGCCCTTGTCTGACAAACAAGCCCTTCTTGTTTTCCTGGAAATAAGGTGGGCAGGTGTACGTCAGAATCCGCAGCCAATTTTAAATAAGACATTTGGGATAAGTATGTTCCCGGACAATTGCAACTTTCGTAGCATATTCGCGGTCTCTAACGCCGCGTTTCTTCTGTGCAGTGCACTCTCCAGCTTGTCCACCGGTCATTTGTTTTTTGTGATCGCGCTATTTCCCAGAGAGATGTCTTCATTTTGCAGCACCTTCCGCTTCACGAACTCCTCTTCCAACGTTTGGTTCCCTAGCTCACACTTATATTGGCCTCCAACTTACTTCCCTTACGTCTGAAAATCTATTTGCAATTCAAGTTTGGAATTGGTCCTAGTCGGGTTGCTGTGGCTTCGGTTTTGTCAGGTAGAGCATCAGCGTTGAGCTCCTTTTTACGTTCGTTTCGTGAGCGTCAGAGGAGCCTAGCACGCCGCAATGTCAACGTCAGAACCTGAGTCGTCTCGATCGTTCCCTCCAGTTTGGCATCCTTTTGCACCCCGGCAGCAGAGACCTCGTGCTTCTCTGTCGGATTTGAAGGAATCTTTTGACCACGCTGTACAGGGTTTTTGGAGTGCTCTGAAGCGGGGAGATTGCAGCTCGCCCATTCCATTGCTGACGCGACGAAGCGACCACTTCTCTCTCCTGAACCGGACTTCCTCGTGGCCGAAACGGGCAAGTCGCAGGAGAGAACCATTATCGACGAAAGTGCAACCTGGATCCTCCTCGGCTGATTTACATCGTTCTCGCTCGTTGTTCATAGATCTTCCTGGCGAAGATAAACCTCTGTGGCTGGGCACTTACGACACGCAACAGGAAGGTGCGCAAGCATACTACCAAGCCAAAAGTGTCATTGACTCTCCTAAAGTGCTTCCACCAATCATCGAAGGACCGCAGAAGGTCGGCGACCCCTTCGTCAAGATGGTGGCGAGGCAAGATGCAAAGAAGACGTTCCCACTGGGTGCGTCACATCCTCTGCGTAGGATTCATAAGAAGACCAGAGATTGGTTGAGGCCTGCAAAGAAAAGGAGGTTCATCAGTCCAGAGAAACCCAGGTTAATTACTTGGCCTCAGATAAGGTCTGTGTACTTATCTCTAATCCATATTACTTGTTTTCTCCTTCCCTCCTACATGTAAATTTCTACGTTAAGCGAAAGACAGCGTACTCCGCATCATCGTGTCAAAGTCGGCAAAGAAGTCCTTCACTGTGTTTTGATTTTGACTTCCCAAAATATGTGTATCTCTCGTGCCTGTTATGTTAGGTTTCTCATACTTTCTTTTCTACTGCTTGTGGGATTAGGTCTCGTCCAGCTAACCTTGAATCTTGATCATCACTACTTCGCACAGGGCTAGCGAATGCCTTTAATGTCCTTCACAATCTTCATGCAGTTCATTTCGAGATGCTTGGAGAAAGACCACGTTGACTGGGAAAGAGGCCAAGTTGGAAATACCAGTTGCTGAGAAGCCTGAGACCTCGTGGGAACAGGCATTAGAGATACTTTCAGAACTGGAAAGCAAGCAAGAACCCAAGAAAAGAGGCTGGGGAAAGGCTGGAAAAGAGGCCAAGTTTGAAATACCATTTGTTGAGGAGCTTGAGCCCTGGTCGCTACAGATATTAAAAGGGAAAAGCAAACAACAACCCAAGGAAAGAGTTACCCACTATGGAAGTTCGAGGTCAGTGTTGCAAACTGTACTCATGTATCAATTGGAGCAAGTCTAAATGTCTGGCTCAAACAATCTGTGTTGTGGGATTATGAAGGGGATTATGATTTATTTAGTGCCTTTTCATTGTAGAGATTGATGTGGTAGTAGGGTATTGTCTGCTGATTGGAGTGTAATGGGTGGTTTACACTTGAGCATTATGGCCAAGTCCCATTGAAATCTAAAATTGCTGATTGGTCCACAATGGCTTGGGCTCCTGCTTGGGTTCACACATGGGCAGTTTTGGGTCATGGCCCAATGAAATGGCCATGCTGAAAAATTTCCTACTAGCAATTATCCATGGCAGAAAGTGCATAATTGTTGGCTGGGGCTATAAGGCAAAATTCTTCATGTAGGTCTGATGGAATTCATGGCAGGCCATGGCATCCAGAATTTCAGAATAAAGAACTTATTCCATTCTATAATTGTTTTTTTTTTCAAAACGTGAAGTTGGGAGTGAAGTTTTGGTGGCTTTCGCTACAAATTTAGCACCCCTTCTTATTTTCCCAAATTTGTAGTACATAAATAAAAACACTTTGAGGTCTGTTTTGGTCTCTTCTATGGTCCCATTCAGGTTTACACCAGGAATAAAAAACCCTTGGGCCATGGGCCAAGCATTCAAGTGTAAACCACCACAAAGTTTGCTGCAAGTTCCCCATTGTGGACCTTGTCACACAAACATTGACCATTCATGTAAAAATTCAGCTTATTTTTCACATATTCCAATTGTCTTAGGATCATAATCTGCCTCAGTCATGTTGGGATTTGTGTAATAGTCTACTCCAAAGCTATGAATGGATAATATGAATAAAATTATTTGAAAGTAATTCCTTCAAATATCAATGACAAGGAACAAAGCTTTTGTCACTGATGCTTTTTGACATCATCATTATCAAGGTGGGGAACAACATTTCTCAGTCCAGTCTAATTAAAAAGATAATGTCTAGTTTGTCTAAAAAGTCCATGTATCAAATCGTCTACCTGATGTGATTCCAAAGTGTGGCTTCAATTGGGGCCTTCAAAATCCTATGGGAGACTTGGAAGAGAATTTGCCCTTCTGTTTTTGAAAATGCTTTGCCAATCACCCTACACTGGCCCTGTACTCTTTTATTCACAAAGTAAATAGGTGGAAGGATTGTATTAGGTGGTAGGATTGTATTTTCATTGGTCCAGGGGTTACGAACGCTGGTAAGGTGTGGAAATTAAAGTTGTGTGCTAAAGAATGATGTGCATTGGTAGAATGAACAGAGGCCACACTTGGATATATAAATACAGCCTCCAAGTAACACAAGGTTTTTTTTCTGAGACTGGGTGCAGAAGTTGGGAAGGGGATTCACTCTCTTCAGGTAGTGACGATGAAGTGTCCTCAGTTAACACTTCAGCTAGTGACAATGATCTTCATTTTGAAGATGGGCAGTTGGATTTACTTTTTGAAAATTGGGACAGAGCAAACATGTTCTATCAAGGTCCTGATCATGGAAACATTGATGAGTTATTTTCTGTAAGTCTCAGTCCAGGACCAAAGCTTGGTGATACTTTTACAAGCACTGAAGGGGTTCCAGTTCTCCCAACCCATACAAGGCGAATTAGGGTTGCTGGAGGAAAAAATAACAAAGGGGATGTGGAGTTACTTTTTGAAGATGTGGGAAACATGCTTGAGGTTGTTGGGGTGGGGCTTGAGTGGGCCAAGGTAGTGGTCACCAAAGAGTTGGGTGTGGAGGTGAGACACATTGGTGAATATGCATGGAAAGACTTGTGGGCAAATTTGAAAATTCCAGGCCAGGTGTATGGAGGTTTTGAGCTGATGAATATCATTTGTTCGGAACTGCAGATACTAGACCAGAGGCCTTCAAACATAGTGCTGGAAGATCTAACAGAGAGATTTGGTGTTGGGCTGACAAGTACGGATGTAGTTAGTGCATATGTGGAAGACCATGTTGAACAATCCATTGATCAAGAATTCTTTCCCCATGTATTGGATCTGGCCAAATATATGGGTCTGGAAGGAAAAAGTGTGGTCAAAAGTAGCTCAGTTTCAAGTGGTGAAGTCAAAAGCTTGAAGAGAACTGTAGGAGGTAAACATTCAAAGGAGAAATCGGGAGGAAACAAAGATCCACCACAGGATCCCTCTGAAGATCACCCCTAGATCCCCCTCAAGATCCATCTGAAGCCCCTGCTCAAGATGCACCACCTGATCCCCAGCAGGATCCCTCTGAAGATCCACCCCTAGATCCCCCTCAAGATCTGCCACCTGATCCCCCACAGGATCCCTCTGAAACTCCACCACCAGATCCCCCTGGTGATCCCTCTCAAAATCCATCACCAGATCCCCCTGGTGAACCCTCTCAAGATCCACCATCAGGTGCCCCTCAAGATCCACCATCAGATCCCCCAGAAGATCCCTCTCAAGATCCACCTAATCCCTTGCCACCATCTGAAATGGAGGGAAGGAAGGTTCTTGTTGTTATCATTTATCCAGAATTGGGTTACCTCCATGAAGGATCTCATGGGCAAGTTGTTCATGAAGGTCACCCCCTACATAAGGCATCTATTGCACCTATCCTTCAATTTGAGTTTCAAGTGATTGGAAAGGACAAGAAGATAACTACCACATTGAGAACAGAATGCAATCTTGGGGAAGATGGTGGGCCACATCTCAACCCCCCAGATCTTGGATATTTTCAGGATGACATCACAATCTCCTTGACCTGCAAAAAAGATAGGGCTGCACTTCTTTCATCTGCAAGAGTTGAAAACATAGTGGATGTGAGAAGGACAATAACTAACATCAAGTCAAGCTCATCTACAAGGGAATGCTCAGGTCAAATGGCAGGGCCATTACTGAATCTAATTGGGGTTCAAGGTGAAGGGAGCTATGGTGGAACTAATGAGAAGAGTGATTCATCTGCTATAGAAATTTCAACCAAGCAGTTAAGTAGTTTTCATGTGGGTGAGAAAAAAATTCCAGGAAGCTTGGTATTCAATTTTGTTTACCCGGAAGAAGTTGAGGGCCGCATTGCTGATGCTCATCATGGTCCAAGGGAACTGATAACATTAGGAATAGGTGAAACATTTGAGTCCACCATCATTGGTGAATGGGATAACTTTTATCAGGATCCGCATGATCCAACTTGCAGAAAGTGCCCCTACAGTTTCAAGATAAAAAGGCACATTACTTCCATCAGGGATTTGAGGCAGTCCCGTGGGATTGGACAAGAACCTCAATGCATCCAGCAATGGTATGAAGTACCTCTGTGGGTCAATCATGCAATGACTCACATACTTCACAGGCACAAGATCACAAAACTTGAAGCTCCTGGTGTAAAGAGATTAGAGCATGTGATTGAAGCACATCCTGCATCATACAGTGGGTAGTGCATAGGAAGATTTCCTATTGCAGCATTGGAAATTTGCATGTTGCATTGTTGGGTTGCTATAAAGTCAGTGGACTGCTGTATGTATGTTCTCCTCAAAATCCTTTTTCTTTGTTAGTGTTGCTTGGATTATGACATTTGCAATTAATTATTAACTATCTTCCATCATCAGCCAAGCGCTGAACTCTTCACTCGATAGCCCTTTCTCCAATTCCAACAATATTCTTGTTGGTCATGCTCTAGCAGTTCTTTTCTTTTTTATGTCTTCTGCAGCTATTTCTTCAAGGCACTCAATGCATCTCTTCTCTCTTTTCCTTTGCCTGCATGATCTGTTCTTCAAACTATTTCCAAAGATAAAGATGGTACCTGGGGCTAGAAATGGAATGAAGTTTATTTTTCTTCCTCTCTGCCTCTTTTGTTTGAATGCTTTCTTGGTGGCATGTGTGTGTTGTGCTTCTGGAGGACTTCTCAGTCTGTTGGCACAATTTCCATGCATCTTTATCTTCCTCAAAGGTTCACACAGGCTGAAGAAGCATTTTTGTTCTATTGTTATGCAATTTCCTAACCCTGAAGCTTGTCTTTCATAACCACTGAACTCCCTGACTATTTCTTGTGAACTTAACCCATTTGCCAGTTCCACCACTTAAGTTTACCAATCCTGCTCCAGTTCTGCGGCTTTTCACAACTCTTTCTTCAAGCTTTCAACCATTCCTCCCTCTCAATTATCTCCATGGTATGTTTTTTGAATTCTGTGTGAAATTGACAGAACAAATTGTATAGGTAAAATATGTCACATGCCTACAATTGAGATTTAAAATAAAGAATGTCATGTATTGCTTTTGCAGGCCAAGAACAATACTTGAATAAATATGAATAAATAAACCATATCATAAACCATATGAATGCACCATAATGTATAACATTGAGACATGTAACCTTGTCAGTTTCTCAATACCATGTGTGTTGAGAAATAAAGATCATTCTAATTCAAAGACACTTTTGAAGAATATGATAGGGCAATTGTATTCCTTGTTTATTCACTATAAATGAATATCAAGTATCTAAAATGTTAATTTCCATTGACCAATGTATATTATGAGTCATGAAACAAGTTACAAGAAATTTATGGACTTGGTGTTCATGTCATTAGGACATGTGATTTTTATGAAGCTCCTCCAATTCAAGATTCATGAACTTTCAAACCAAAAAACAATGGTCTTCATGTCCTTGGAATTCAAACAAGTCATGGAATAAGATGGCATACACTTCACAACAAAATATGTGTGAAACTGTATTGAAAGATCATATTGTGCCACACATGTTGAAATAAACCTTGATGTCAAAATTAACCATTGCCCTTTAATAAAAATGTCTTTTGAAAATATAGTTGGGCATGCATTCACTTTTTTTAGCAAAAGACATACATTCTAATATTTACACTTCTCATTTCCAATTATCTATCATGCCAACTAAGATTTGCAATCTTCATAATGAAGTAAATTTATTTGAATGACATAAGTTCATGGAACTATGTGTGAGTGGTTCCATAATCTTAGACAAGCTTGTTAACAAGGCACATGTGAAATTTTAACATTGCACACCAACCACATTAAAATCACTAATATGGATGGATTTTGTAATGTTTGTGTTACACATGCATGAAATGTTCTATGGACTTGATAAGAAATGGACACCAATTAAAAGGAAAATGCTTGAACTATAAATCAATGATAATCCCTTGCATATGATTACAATAGTTCGCAATTCCTTCTCCGACTAATTGATGTATGTAGAATACATTGTGCATAAGGTCTAACCTTGATTGTTCAACTTTTGATCATCCATGTGTAACAAGACATGGTTGATAAATATAGGTTATTAGTTAAAATTCAATCAAAAACATTTATGTGTATTCTTTCCATTCCACAACAAAAAAAATTCAAATAAATTTTGTTGTTGAAGAAGAAATGTGTTGACTTGGAACTAGTGCACAATACAAATTAACAATAATTTCTTGAAACACACCATGCAAAATGCAAAATTGTAATAATTCAATCACTTAACACTTGTTTTTCAAATTTAAGTGTTAAAGACAATGTTTTAACATATCAAAACCTATTAACATTCATGTATTGTTTGTATAAGAAGACAAAGGTACCAAACATTCATGTAACTAAGAAGTTTGTAATTTTTTACAAGAAAATCTTGTATTGTATCTTTTTATAACAAGCATAAAACAATCATACTTTATGATGAAATTATTTTTGTATAAAAAAAAACCAAATCTAAAACATTTTGGTGCAAAATTTATGATAACATTTTCAATGATAATCATAATTTATAAACATCTTAAAATGTAGTTCCATTAATGTTTATTTTATTTTATGGAACATTTGCAACATGTAATAATGCCTTCAAATTGTCCAACCATAATATAACTAGTGATTTCAAAATGTAAATACATGTTAATCAAAACACCTTAATAAAAAATGTTACTAGACAAACATAGTTTCAAAAGCTAGATATGTAAAAATTATAATGCAAATAGACGAATGAACCATGTATGGACAAACACACCAAATCACAACATCATTTTGCATTAACACAAGTTTATTAGACACATCGTCAATTTACGTATCCAACAATTAAACTACTAGATTAGATTGGCAAACCCATTCTTGGGTGATACCACTAGGAACCATTTTGCCCAAATCCAAGGAAACTTGGTGGACCTAATTTAGTTCAATTAATATTTAATTTTTTTTAAGTTGTCTTTTTATTATTGATTTGCACCACTAAAATTTTGTGTTCCCCATCTTTGTACACACTAGTATGAAAAATTTGTAAACCTAGGATACACAAGTAAGAAATATGTGTTTTTAAAATGTTTTTAGTTCATGTATTCCTAACATTCTTAACCCCTTGTCATTAAGTGTTAAATGCACTTATGTAAAAATTTTATTATTATTTATCAACTACATTCATCAGGGTATGGCCCCAATTATTGATTAAAACAAAAATTAACAATTATTATGAATTTGTAGACCTAAATGCAATGGACTTTCTAGACCTCTTAGTCTTGACCTTTGACCTTTGGAAATTGCTCAAACAGTTGTGGTTGCCTCAATCCACTGTTTAAGAAAGAGAACCATTTTAGGCCTTCCTAGAAATTAAAAGCTAAAAAAAAAGTGATAAAACATATTCCTTTTGTCTTGAACATTGAAGGAACCCCAAATGTCATTTTCTTAAAACTTTTTTTTTAACACTCATTGAGAATTTTAAAACTCAAATTTGTGTTAATCCAATTCAAGTTTCAAACCATAAAAGACTTGGATAATCTTTTGATATAAAATTTGAAATGAAAAACATTCTTTAAGTGAATGTTATGTTGTCCTAAAGTTGAATGGGCTTAAAAATTTGGGTGTGACATTCCTAGTAGTACCACCCATTGAAGACAAGTTTGCCCATCTTCCAATGTTCCTATAATCACTTGATTAACACATTATAATGGATATTACATATTATTCACTAGTTTTTGCAAAAAATGAATATAATTTTTTTTAAAAAAAAACATTATTGTCAATGTTCCAATAGTTCCAAGTTTTTTTGAAAATTAGTTTGAACAAGAAGCAATATATCAAAAAGTGGAAAATCACAAAAGGCAAAAACCAAGGTAGATGCAAATGGTGCCTTTACAACCTAAAACTTTCAGTTTTTAAAAAGATGTGAAATATATTGTTTAAACATATACAACAAAAGACAAAAGTTGGGGGGGTCCGTCTTACATTTAAAAAAACATATGGCTCATTCACAAATATTGGGGTTTCAAAAAAGGGAATAAAGGTTCCAAGACTTTTTGAAGGCTATTTTTTACAAATAGCATTTACATGGAATAAAATTGAGTTTAAAAAATCAAATAGTCCAAGATAAGATAATTCACATCATGGTGATGATTTTTCACATGTGCATATAATTATTCATCAATATATTACAAGTAGAAATGTAAAAAATGCTAAAATGGGGTTCTACAGATATCTTAACAAAGTTCATTCATGATTGGGGTACAAAAAATAATGTAAATTTATTTTGAAAGACTACAAATGACAACTCAAATTTATTTTTTTATTTGCATTTTTGTAATTGAAGTGGATTATTATATGTTGATAGATAAATTGATGTAACATTAAATAGTTAGGGTGCACTATATAAATGTCCTTTTGAGTGCTTTAAACTAGCTATAATATTAGGTGTCTAAAGTGCACCTCTTTACAAAAGGAATAGAAAGGGATTGCATTAAATAATGCAAATTATGTCAATTTTCTTTTATGGATAAATATTGTTTACATCTATGTTTGGCCATCTTCATTGGATTCAATTGATTACATAATAACCCACATAAGAATTTTGAAAACAACATAATTTGATCTTTGGGGTTGCAAAGAGAAAGACTATTTTTTTGACCATTTGGTAAATTTTTTGTATTCACAAGGTTCTTAATTCGTAACTCAAAGTGTAGGACACATGTGTAAACAATAATCATGTCAAAAATATATATCAAATTGTCCATATGAGCTTATTCATACACTTTCTACATTTTTTGGGTTTGAATCAAAATTTACATGCACATTGATGAACATATGTGAAAAATCATCACCACCGCATGAATTACTTTAGTTTGGACTATTTAAGATTTTTCACTTAAATTCATCTTGTGTAGATGTTATTTGTGAAAATTAGGTTTAAAGAATCTTAATATTTTTTTCTATTTTTGGAACCCCAATTGTGAATGAACCCAACATGTTTTATTGTAAATTTATTTCTTGGAAATGTGAATTGTGCCTAAAGCTAGAAATTGTAGGATGGCACATCCCCGAAAGAAACTTAAATGCCAAGGAAAGGTGACTATTGATAATTAACAACAAGCGAATGTTGTAGCAAATGAGTAGGAAAATGAAGTGAAACAAAGAATTATCATCTAGACACTTACTTTTGATGGTAAACCCTAAACCCACTCTTATTTTTGAAAGTAAAGTTATTGTGAAGGATGATATGTTTCACATTACAGGGTTTGAAACAGTGTAATGGACCACATTGTGAATAAAAAATCCCAATCCAAACCATGAACCCCATCTTCAAGCTCTATTTGATTATGGATGGGGGTTTTTTTTTGCCCAATTTTTTCCAAGCAACATCCTCACCATTTTAAGGGTTTTTTTTTGTATGAAACTATTTGCTTATTAAATGACGGTTAAAGTTTTCAATTTGTAATATTGTACCCTATCACCCTATGTCAAATCCCAAATGCATGTCCCAACCCCAAATTGCAATACTTAAGTAAATCTATGTTATGTAATTACCCTTGATTTAATAATGCAAAAACTTGTTCTTTCATCATCTAATTAGATGCATAAGGTTATGTAAGTATATCTTGTCTACTAAATGCAATACCTACATCTAGTGTATAAAAAAAAATAGGAAATATCCAAAAGATACTTATTTTTGAAAAATTAAACCAATTATCAATACCTTCATCTTTAGGTGTAAAAATTGATTATGGGCATGTCCCAATTTTTCCAAACCTTAATTTGCAATACCTACATCATTGGAAATCAATGTTAAAGTGATCATTAAGGCAATTTTGTTGTTATTATTGTATTGTAAAACTACCAATTGACCATAGTATGCTTATCACAATACCTACATAAATTTATATTGTGTACCTTCACCAAATGCCCCTTTTTAGTTAATAAATATTTATTATGCAAATATTGCAAAAACTTAATCCTTTGTCATTTAAAGGGGATTTTGTCCACCAATACCTACATCTAATGCACCGAATGTAATAAGAAATATCCAAACATTTGATATTTGATATTTATAAATAAACCAAATCCATTAAAACAAATCATCATTCTAACGGAAAAAGGTAATACAATCTTCGCATTAATTGGTCAAATCCCCCACTGGAAGGAGTAGGGAATTTGTAATACCTTCATCTAACATATTAATATATAATTAATACTCATGAAAGATATGAAATTATATGCAATATTTGTATTAGTGCTCATCAACCTGTAACTATGATATACCTTAAACCTTGCAATACTTGCATGTAAGACCAATTTAATGCCACAAAACACAAGATGGGTAAGCATTACTCACATATTGACTTGGAGATTATTGTACAATTAACCTAAAATACCCACGCTATATAGGGTGGTGGTTTAGTTGTACATGATGCAAGTATGCAATACCCACCTTTATATGACATTTGAGTGAAATATTCTTGTTTGGGAGTTTTAGAATACATGTGCTATATAACCTTAGTAATGTAATTTTAACTTTCAAACCATATATGTTCATTGATACAAAACAATGCATCAACACATAAATAATTTATAATTTAACACAATTGTAATAGCATGCACATTTTAGTAATGGAGAATTAAAATGGAGGATAAGTACAAAAAAAATTGTGTTGTTGTTTTTACTCATGAACCCTTTTCTTACGGATATTTCCATGTTCTAATATCGTCTCATGTCAATTTATCATTTGATGCATTGAATTGTTAAATTTGTAATTGACACAAAGAAATACCATGTCAAAAGGCATGACTCCATTCACTTTAGAAAGATAAATATTTTGTATATCTATTGCAATAACACGCAAAAATGATGTGATCATTTTCTCAGTGGGGGTGGATGAACAAACTAACCTCCGGTAAATTTCTTAAACAAAACAACATCAGAGATAAGAAGAGGTGTGGTAATGAACTGTTAGGAAAATTGAAATGTGGAACTTTACACTTATGTGCACGCTATTTGCTATAGCTAGGACATTATAGGCAGCTCTTTATGAATGAAGAAACAATCAGTGTTGGCCGGTTCTAGTTCCTGGGTACCTAGATCATGGGTTTTAAAATTTGAAAATAATTCACAACTGGAACCAAAAATGGGAACCAGTCAGCAACCAGAACCGAAACTGGGAACCGGCGTTGAGTTAGAACCAGACCCAGAACCAGAACTGACCCCAAAACGCATTACATACAATTTCTGGTTCTTCACTTTTTAAAATTAAAAATTCAAGCATTAAATTTTTTTTTTCCCCCCTTTCTGATTGAGGTTAGATATGTTATTAGTTTGAGAAAAAATCGGGGTTTGGAATAATAACAGCATCAATTTTTTGAATAATAATTTGGGTTGGGCAGGGGGTAGCATTAGGCATGTAGATCTTACTTCTGGAAAATGTCTAAAGTATGCAATTTTTAGATATTTTTATTTTATTTTGTTTAGTGATATATGTGGTCACATTTCATTGGTGGTACAGTGCTACGAACTAGAAAAAATCCAGTTCTGCACTCTGTGTCGGTAGGTAAAACTAGATCTGATTTAGAACTGGACTCACTAAAGAATTTATTTATAAAGAACTGGGACTGGGGGTCTTGAAATGTGAAGAACCGGATCTGGAACTGGACCAGAGGTTCTGTAATATATTCTTTAAAATCCTTGAACCACAACCTGGGGTTGTATCCCAGAAGAAAAAATCTCAGTTGGGAAGCAGGCCCAGAGGTTCTCTTGAAAATTAAGAACCAGCCAACACAGAAAATAACCAATGAGGGATGTCAAGTGTGCAAATATTCCTTATAGGCGTGTATGTAATAAGGACACCATACAGAAAATTTTCTAAAATATGGCATATCACACCCCATAATTGCCCATCGAATACTAAATCAAAATTTCGACCGGATTTTACTGTTTCCGTCGCCATGCCATCTAGTGCACACGGTGTGGTTTTTCCTCCACTCAAGAGTCACTAGGGTTTAATGAGCAAAAGGCCTCAAGTACAGGCCGTCTTTTTCATATACAAATATCAGAGTCTTCCTTTTGCTTTCCTCTCACGTCACCATCTCGATTTCCTCGCTCCTTCGGCAGCAGGCTTGGCATCTTGTCCATACCGTGTAGTTTTCCCTCCTGTCAACAGTGGGGTAGGGTGTAATGAGTAAAAGTCTGAAGTAAACGCTGGCTCTTACGTATACACAGTTTCTGAGACTGCTTTGCTACTCTTTTTGTACCTTCACAGCCTCCAATTCCTCCGATCTTCGGCAATAGTGCACTCTGCATCTTGTTGACTTGTGCGCTCGGTATAGAGCTCTTTGACAGAAATGCTCTGAACCTGCAGTACCTTACACCTCCAGATCTCACCGTCTTCCGGCTAATACTGCCGGAGATTCATCGACGGTTGCCAGTCTCGAAGGAAGACATAGCCGGAGGCCAGAGATCACTGAACTCGCCGTCGGTTCAAAGGAACCGGGAAACTTAACAAGTGTAGCGTTGCAATCCAGTCTTTTTCCAAGGCAGCTTGCAGAGTGAGGCCGAGCACTCACGTATATCCAACGGAAGTGTTCGCCCTATCACGCTGCCGTCTTCTCCTGCGGAAAAAATTAATATACCTTACGATCACGAACTTTCTTGCCGTGCTTCCAGTGCTCAACGAAGAACAAAATCAGGGCAGCCTCATTCTAGTGCAAATGGAGCCAAGGAGAAATACAGAGACAGACGGGCCATCGGGGCGTCCTGTAATGAGCGACGAACCGAATGAAAGCAGTGCAAACTCTGTGCTGACGGAGGTGACGATAAGTAACAAAAAAGTGTTGCGTGCTTCTGAATTATTCTTCAACACGACAGCTGGAAACCCGTCTGGATTGTCTGAGACCTCGTTCCCCGTGCCTTCTGCTAGCAAGAAATGGAAGAGCAGGTCCGTGTACCTGTATCCTACCCTAGTGTTCTAAGCAATCCCCGTCCTACTCTGTTGAATCTATTCAAGCATAGACCGCTTCCGCATCGTCTTGTCGAATCTACTGGAGCCCGAAAATGGCTATGACTTCTCTAAACATATATATCCTTATGTGCTTCATTTAAAAATTTTCAAACTTTCCTTTTTGCGGTGGTGGGGTTAGGTTTCACCCTGCTAACCTTGATCATCAGTTCTTCAGAGTACAGAAGACCCCCTTGCACTCATGAACCTAGGACCCATCATTCTGCTGCACCTGAGGAGTTTTTCATGCCACATATCTGTTTCATGTATATAACTTCACTAGTGGCGTGTTCCAAACATGAAGATGCACACCAGAAATGCAAACTGGAATTTGAGTGAACCAGCCGTTATTTGTGTCATGTCTATCATATGGCTCTTGTGATTTCAAGGTGGAATTATACAGTGCGCTAGGTTGTTGCACATTCATGGAGGTGATGGTGATGACTGATAATTTTGGGAATAAAATTGGAGAAAGTGGCTCTGGGATGGTGTACTATGGAAAGCTGCGAACCGGACAAGAAGTGGCAGTGAAAGTTTGGGTACTAAGATCACATTCAGCTGCAAAAGAGTTTCAGGAGTTTGTGAAGGTGAGGAGCCCTATTTCTTGATCAACCAACCGTGTCTGATAACTTGATAGATCCAATTCTCATTAGAATGGAATTTTATTTGATCATTAAATTGCCTTGTAAAATGATTGAGCCTCAACCATGCCCTTAAGTGATCTAAGTATTAAAAAATTGCAGGACATGTTTCACACGAGCATTGAATGCATTTAAGTACTGCATTTGAGGACCCATTCAACACCCCTACTGAAGTATATTACAAAACATTTTGCAAGCTATGAATTTGTTAATATTGGAGCAAACTCATACCCTAGTTTCTTTCTTGCTCTTTTGCAAAAATTCATAGCCAAATGTGTGTTTGAAATCACAAGGGCTGTGATGTGGGTGTAAAATGTGGTTTTAGTTTTGGCAAGTGCGTGAGAAGTGTTCTGAATACATGGTCAAAGTGATTGGTTATTGTGAAGAAGGAGATCGACAAATTTCAATCTATGAATACATGCCTGGTGGAACTCTGCAACAGCATCTTCATGGTGAGTTGTTGCTTCCTATTGTGCAATCCAAGAGTAAATGAATCTGTTGTTGTTTTCCTAGTGAGCAGATGCTGCAATTAAATTTCATTGTCTGCTAGGGAATCCTTCCCTTTGTGTGTTGGAGGATATGTCATTAATAGGTCCTTGCATACAATTAGGAAATCATCATTTTATTTGTAAGTTCTTTATGCAGAGTTTGCTACAGTTGCATTTCAAAGAGTATGTTCGATTGAAATAGTTTATGTCAAGTTGGACCCTGTCTTAAGCTTACAAAATGAATTTATTTTTGTACTTGATTTGTTTTATAATTTTGGTTTTAAAGAGCCTTATTATCTAGGTCCACACATGATATCCATGTCATTCTTAAAAGGCCTCAGGATTTTGATACTGGGTGCAACTGAAATGTGAATGTAATGCATGCAACCTAGTCTCTTTGTTGAGATTGATTATTTTTCATGGTCAATGGTTAACAATTGTTGTTTTGGCTGTTTGTCAACTGACATTAGGTGATTTAACTCCCTTGTTTCACACGCACCTAGATGTGTATGATAAGCCTTCTTGATTCCTAAACTAAAATATTGGTTATTTCTCCCCCTTGTAGCAATACATTTTTGGGGGGCTAGTGTTCCTTGTTAGTTTATGCATATGTTCATCATTCGTTTGTAACTTATTTAGATGATCTCATATTTTCACTCCATGACTTTTACAGATAAAGGTGTTTTGGACTCGGAAACTCATGCATTGGACGGAAAAACACGACTCCAAATTGCCCTACACATAGTTCAAGGTAACTATTAAATTTTAAAAATAACATGTCTTATTTATTTTTTAATGGATTGACAATTTCAACTAGAATGGGGTGATTAATATGTGAAAGTAATATGCATGAACCTATTCTTTGAACCAGCTTAGGATTCATTCCATCTAATTGTTTTTTTCAAATTGGTCTTTGAAAGTGAAGGTGTCATTTTGGATGAGTTCCACGAGCATATGCCAAATCCAAGAACTGTAGAAAACTATCATGTATGAGTATAATTATCAATATCTTCATTGCATTGAACACCTCATCCACATGTAATATTTGCTGAGGTTTGTAAAGAAAGGTCTGTAAAAGTAGAACCCCTTGTATTTTCTACATAGTGAAGTTTTAGTTCTGCTTTGATGAGTTGAAACCCTATGCTTGGTTGTTGAATACTTGAATTTTCAAGTTATTACTTATGTACATGATTTAGGTGGAAAATGGCATTGCATGCTTTAGGATGTAACCAAACTAATAAGGGCTTTTAGGAGCATGACACATAATTAATGAGGCGGGTCTTACAAGGTTGTTAAGCTATAGCCACTCCACAAAAATATTGCGAATCAATGGTGGTGCACCCCTCAAAATGTGGGGGGCTATTTATTTGTCACATAATGCTGACAAATATAGAAGTGAAAGTGGCCTATGTCATATCAGGTTTAGTATTCCAAATGGAATTTCACACCAATTGTTGGGGGTTCACAAGTTCAAGTAATGATTATTTCCATAATTAGTCTCATGAGGAAGAAATGGTGTATTTGTCAATGAAGTGTTTGATGGTTATACCTCAAATATGAAGACATTTGCTGGATATTGGTTGAACAGGTCTACAACATTTTCCTGGATTCTGTTTCAAATTGGGGAGCAATGATATTTTTCTTACAGAGAATTGGGTACCTAAGATTTACTTTGATTCAGTAATTATTGAGTCTTGGGTATTGACGGTTTTAAGGTATGTAATTTGTGTTGAACTCTCCATGTTTTTCCCGCCTACATGTTATTATTGTTGATTGATTCAAAAATCAAAATTTTAAAAATGTCCATATTTTTTTCCTTAAACCTATGGCCTCAATTTATAAAACCTCATATACATACATAATAATTTTCTATGAAGCCCACATTTTTAATGTTTTTGTTGGATGTGATTGTCAAATTGCAGTTCAATTACTGTTTCAAGTTCATTTCCAAAAATCAATTGTTGGACTTTTTTTATTATTCAAAAGGAATGCCCAATGCAAATTTGCATGGACCCAATATGTGGGTCTATTTGATGTTTGCTAATGAGTCATTTATTGCTCTTAATAGTTTAAACTCTTGTAAACATAGGATAGGCGGACATAGGGATATTGCAAGAATGTATTGTCTAATGTTAACATTCGTATAGACTAATAGAGATATTGAGATCAAATTCCATAAGAGTCATACATGGACTTGGATGGCCTTTGTGTCACCATTTTTATTCACAAGAGAAACATACATTTTCTTCGACATAGGTCAAATTTCTTAAAGACATGGCATTTTGGGGTTTAAATGATGTCAAAGTAAATTTTGGGATTCTTAAACTACTAATCTACATAAGGTTTGCAAAATATTTTCCTTGTTAAATCTAGGTTCAATCGTTAGATGTATTTAATTTTGAGTTCTAAATTGGTAATTTCAAACTCAAGATTTGGTGCAAGAAAATGGAGGCTAGTGCCATTAAACATTACATTCACTTTGTAACAAGACTTCTAACCATTTGCGTATGGTTGTTAGGTCAAAAAATTTGGCTGGGGACAAATTTGGAGATTCGGCTATGCGAGAATTTGGAGTTTTTTTATGGGAGCTAATTTCTAGGCAACCACAAGCCAAACATGGAGAAGGATCTCATCTGGTATTATTCCTTGAATTTATAGTGTATTTTTAATTCACACAATTAATTGTTCAATTGTTGGCCATTTGAATCATGAAAGAATTATAGTTTCAAGAAATCCATTCTAGGCATCTATATTATAATAAAAAAAGATTGACCAATGAGCATTGGACATGAAATTTATTTAATCAATAAGTATAATTATTACTAATATGCCACATTTACAAATAATTTCCATGGATTCATCAAGATAAGAACTTACTCCCCACATGTCAATGAAAGTCAAGGTATGGAAGAGACCATTGTTCATACAAGGAATAATGTACTGACTTGTAATAACAACAAAGAAAAATAAGAGAAGAACATAATTGAACAAAAGAAGGTTAGTGCAAAACCCATATGTTGTTCATGCACATGTTAAACCAAGTTGTGAATGTATAATTTGAAATGTGTAAATACATCAAAGTAGAGATTAGATGACATATTAAAAAACTAAATTGGATATGCAAACCCTTCTTCATTGGTACAAACAATAAAATGACTTGCCCACTTGCACTCATGGATAGGTTGAAGACATTTTGGAGGATTCTGGCAACATGGGGAACATCAACCCTACCCTTGTCTCCAACTTCCCAACAGAAGCCATCATGAAAATTGTGAGGATAATACATTTTTGTCTACAACCAAGCATTTTTTTCCAACCAACAATGAGTTATGTGATCAATGAAATTAATGGTGCATTACAATTGGAAGAAGGTCTGAAGGCTGAAGAAGGTGCTATGAAGAGTGAAATTCCTCAGTATGCTTCACAATCAAAAACATGTGCCTCGATTGAAACTACTTTGGATCACCAGCTCAAGTGGCAGAGAAGATTGGATGATATATCTAAATTTGAACTTGTGGGTATAAATCCTGAAGGGAAAAGACAAAAACAACCTCAAACAATTTTTACACAAAGTCATGGTTCAAGGTCAGTGTTCCAAATTGTACTCATCTCTCATTTAATGCAAGAAATGACTAGAGGTTTGATTGTCAATAATCTGTGTTGTGGGATTGTATAATGGCTTTTTGTTCACCTGGGACCTTTCCATGGTAGAGATGGATGTGGTGATAGAGTATTGACTGATGGTTGGCGATTAAATTTTGTTCTAAGGTCCCCAATATGGACCTTATAAGACAAATAACCCTTCATGTGTATTTAGCATTCAAAGGAATATCTTAATGTACATGGAGGGCACCTTATATCCATCAATGTCCCCCCTTAGAAAAGAGGCGGGATATATTCTTATTCCTCCCCAGTCAAAGGACCTTACTTATTGGCATAATGTCCATCCCACTTTTAGGGAGTAAGCATAAGAACCCTCCCTTTATTAAACCTCATGATCTACATTTGTCTAGGTTAATGATAACATTCACCTCATGCTTTACAATGGGCAAAGTCCACAAGTGGGGGACATTCCTTGCATGTGAGGCGAACTTGATTATTGCCTTGTCCTAGGCTTCTTATTTTGGGAATGGCCCCCACCACTGACCTTTCCCCTCCACAAAAATTTCAACTTATTTTCACAAACAAACACTACTATCATAGGGTCATAATTTACCCCCATGCATATTGAAGTGCATGTTATACATTGGGCTTGGTGAAACCCTACTCCAGTGAAATGGATGAAGTTATTCTGAGAAGAATTATTTTATATATCATTAACAATGAAAAAACATATGATAGAAAAATAATGTCCAATTTGTCAAAAAGTTCATTTACCAACACTTCAAGTTAATATGAATGTGTTTAACATATTACTTCAGTTGGGGCTCCACTAAGAGAATTTTTTTTGTTTTGGCCCATCAGCCCACACGTACTATTGTTTTGTATTCAATAATGTAGCAAGCTGGAATGATTGTATTTGGGACATGAACAACAGGGTTCAAATGGTGAAGGTGTGGTAACCATATTTGCATGTTCAAGGATGATGTGCATCATTAGAATGAACAAAGGCCACACTTGGATTTGTAAAATGTGGCCTAATAACACAAGAATTTTTCTTTTATAATTGGTTGCAGAAGTTCCAAAGGTGATTCAATGTGTTCAAGTAGTGATGATGAAATGCCTTCAACAAGCAAGAATGAAAGTTTATCTCCACAAGTGGAATTGTGTGCCGCCATTACAAGCATTGAAGGTGTTCAGAATCTCCCAACCAGTAGAATTCCAATTATGGTTGCTTGTAGAAAAATTAACGAAGGGGACATCATGGAGTTACTGTTCAGAGATGCAGAGAACATGGCCGAGGCTGTAGGTGTGGGGCTTGAGTGGGCCAAAGTAGTGGTCACCAAAGAGCTGGATGTGGAGGTGAGACAAATTGGTGAACATGCATGGAGAGACTTGTGGGCCGGGCAGGGTTGTGGAGAATTTCAGCTGATGAATATCATTCTCCCAGAGCCACAAACAGGAGACCGAGGTTCCACAATTTCAGTACTGGAAAATCAAACTGAAAGATTTGGTGTTGGGTTGACAAAAAATGATGTAATTGGGGTGTATTTAGAAGATCACCTTGAACAATGGAATGAGGAACGATTCTCCCCCTTTATACATGATCTAGCTGAATACATGGGACTCAAAGGAGATAGTACCATAAAAAGTAGACAAGTTTCAGGTGGTGAAGGTGGAAGCTCGAAGGGAGCTGCAAAAGTTGGAAGTTCAACACAGCAGTCTGGAGGGTCCAAAAAAGATGTGCATCAAGATCCATCACAAGATCTGCCTCAAGATGGCTCTCAAGATGGTTCTCAACGTCTGCCTGAGCCCTCATCTATATTGCCATCAAACCCAGAAGAAAAGAAAGTTCTTGCTGTGTCTGTTTTCCCACTATGGGGTTATGTCCGTGAAGGATATGGTGGGCAAGAGATTCATGAGCGCCACCAACTATTTGAGGCAGCCATTGTACCTGTCCTCAACTTTCTGTTTGAAGTGACGGGAGACCAGAAGAAGATAACTACCACATTAAATTCACAATGCAATCTTGGAAAAGGTGGTGGATCAAATGTCAATCCCGGGAATCTTGGATATTTGCAGGACAACATCACAATATCTTTAAAGTGCAAAAAGGACAGGGCTGCAACTCTTTCATCTCCAAGAGTGGCGGATGTAGAAATTGTGAAAAAGACAATAACTAGCAATATTTCAAGTTCGTCTAGAAGGGAATATAAAGCTGAAATTGGTGTGCAATGGTTGGTTAGTGCTCAAGCTGGAGGAAGTCAAGATGGAACTACTGAGAGGGGTTCTTCATCTGCTCTTGAAATTTCAACCACCCAGTTAAGTAGTTTTCATGTGAATCCCAGAAACGGTGGAGGAAGTTTGGTTTACAACTTTCTTTACCCGGAAGAAGTTGAGGCCTGCATTGCTGATGCACTGCAGGGTCCAAGGCAACTGATAGCCTTAGGAATAGGTGGGACATTTGCACCAACCATCATCGGTGAATGGGATGCCCTTGATGAGAGCAGGAGGTGCAAGTATAGGTTCAAGACACAAAGGGACATTTCTTCTATTGAGAGTTTAAGGCAGTCACATGGACGAGACCCCCAATGCATCCAGCAGCGGTATAAGGTGCCTTTGTGGGTGAATCACGCAATGACTCATGTACTACGCAAGCATGAGATAAAAGTCCTTCGAGCCCCTGATGTAAATAGTTTAAAGCATGTGATTGGAGCAAAGCCTGCAGTGCAAGTGTGATGTACATGGTAAAATGTCCTAACACAGAATGTGCTGTGTTGTGGGGTTGTTTCTAAGTCAGTCTACAGGTATGCTTGGATTACCTAATTGCAGGGTTGATTCAACATTGCTGTGTTTCAATTACATCTTCATCTTGGAAAATTCTAAATTGTAGCGCCTGTTGGGACTATTGAACTGACAACTAGCACAGGCTGAGGTGTGCACAGAACATAGAGGGCAAGTGAGGCCTGATGTGGCACAGATTAGTACTATGCCTAGATTCACAAAGCTGCCTATATGACAATTGTGTCACAAGACTACCTGCAAAATGCTGGGGCACCGTTGAGAAGGTGGGTTGCACAAACCTTGCTTCACAGTTCTCCTAGGTAAGTTCACAATTTCTTTGTTATGCCACCATTGAAGCTCAAGAATCTTAAGCACATTCCAATTGCAGTAAATGCCTTCTGACATTTGTTATTGTTCACAAACACCTGAGTGTAGAAATTGTTACTAGTTACCTTATGTCCTAAATATATGCAAGTGATCAATCACAAAGGTAAAATTTGGACACTTTGAGGATGCAGTTCTAGGCATTGCACAATCCACAAACTAGCCTGCAAGACATTTTGCCTGCTTACTCACAGCTCATGCAATGTATGCGGGAGAGTAAGTGACTTAAAAATGAGTAAGGCTCCATACATTCCAGAAACCTTCTAGTGATAGTTTCAGGACTGAAGATACATCTTTAGCAAGATTAACTCTCAGATGATTACAATGGTGTAGATAAACTTTTTGGTAGCCAAAGGTTCTATGGTCTGCATTAACAAGGTCTTACAATTTTACAGTGGAGTGTTACTAGAATTGCCTGGTCCATCTTGGCCAAAGCTACAGTATTTGAGGTTTTGGAGTGTGGTTGAAAGTTGATGGCATTAGGTGCAAGACTGCAAATATGGTCTTCGTGCTTTTATTGTGCAACCTGGTTTGTATTTTTGGGCAAAAGAAGAAAAAATGGAAAGATGAACTTTGGGAGAGGATTTGAAAGTATGGGATATATTACCTGATAAGTATTGCTTAAGTTTGTGGAATGGACATTCCACCAGTCCAGAGAAAAGTTTGCAAGCATGTCAAAATGCTTTTGATAGTGTCAATATGTTATGAACTCCATGAAGCACTCAAAGCAATGCTTACTATTGCAACCACAATTTTGTTGTCTTTAGTACTTAATCCCCCTCCCTTTGATTTAAGACCTAAGAAGAGACCTAAAAGCTTGAGGTCTTCCTCTTGAGATGAGTGGCTGAAGAGTTAAATAGTCTAGAGGCTTTCCTTATTGGTAGTGCGAACATCGAAATAATAACTTCTACATGCGTTGGTATGAGGATGTATGTAATCCTTCTCACTCGTAAGGGAATTGAAGAACAGTGACAGATTGTTTACAGTTTCAACATCTTTCAAGCATTCTAACCTTGTACCCTGTTTTGATGGATGGCAGGTGTAGCCCCTGACGAGAAATGAGTGATGTCAACATTAGGCCACTGCACAAAACCTCCACAGGGAGCATTCACTGATGCTTACCAAGAAAGTTTTGGACAGGATCTAAAATTGTTCGAAGTCTAAACTAAGTGGCAGATTTCACCCCATAATTGCCCATAGCAAAGATCTAGTCAAGATTAGGATTGGTTTTTAGTTTTAACCTCTCCATGGCAGCTTGTCCATACCGTGTGGTTTTTCCTCCTCTCAAGACTGGCGGGTAGGGTCTCATGAGAAAAAGCCTGAAGTAAAGGCCGGCTTTTACATATACAAAGTTTCCGAACCTTCTTTGCGGCTTTCCTAGTACCGTCACAGTCTCCAATTCCCCGCTTCTTTGGCAACAGTGCACTCTGCATCTTGTTGAGCTTGTGGTCGTTTAAAAAGCTATTTGACAGCAGTGCTCTCAAGCTACAGTGCCTTACACCTCCAAAACTTTTTGTGGCCCGGCTCATACTCACACCCGGCTGCTGCTCTCTTGGGTCGGAAGATAGGTAGGAAAATAGGTAATTAGTAGGTAAGTAGATGGTTTATGCATAAGTTAAGGTTTTTTTACCACCTAGCTACTAACAACCTGCTTGTGGGTTGTTAGTAGAAATTTAAAAAACAACTGACCTAACCACCATCGTTAGCTAGGGAACTGGAACTGAACAGAAAATTGTTTCCTGACCACTTACCATTCATCCTGCACAGTGCGCTGGTGGGTGCTGATTCACTGTGGCCTTCCAAGGCACTACGTAGCCATTTTGCTATACCATAGACAAGGTACATGAACATTCAGTTCATACTCATCCGTCCATTTTGTGTGCAACATTTATGTCTTTTTGGAATACAGACCACATTTCTTCTTCCATATGTAAAGGATTATGTTGATCTTTGCCTCAGAATTTGCTTCATCTGACGCATGTCCAAGAACCTTGAGCTCTATTATTTATTTAAATAATAATGAATAAACCAGTGTTGGGCAAGTATATGGTTTATCATATACTACTTAATATGATAATGGTAGGGACAACTTCTTTACCAAAATGATATAAGTATTAGACATATTTGCTATACTATACATATTGTTAATGTATGAGTATAACTATATTGTTAATTCTTAAATTATGGTATAAATATAAGTAGTGAGGTGCAAGTATTGAACAGGAATATTGATACTCTGTGAAAAATACATTGTAAGCTAAAGTGTTCTCCGTTTTACCTTCTAATGCTTGAAATTAAAGCTATAAAATTTTCCAGAATGAAGGCTACAAGAATGCTTGGCAGGCTTGGAGGAAGTTTATATTTTGTCAGCTTCAAAATGCAAATGGAAAAATTGAGAAAGTTTAATGTGGCATGGCAAGGAAGCCAAAGGTGCTCTGAAAACAGCAATAACCCTAGGGTACGCTGATAACCTTAAGGTACCCCAAGGTCTCAAATAGGGACTTTATCAGTCAGGAATAAAGTGTCATACTCAACATTTTCTGAAGAGTGGGAGGGATCTTACATCTTAAGTCTATAAGATCCCCCTACTTATAGGGGCAGCGAGATCTTATGACTATTGATAGGCATAGATCCAACATAAATAAGTGTAAGATGGACTTAATGCTTACAAGATCCCTCCTGTTTTTAGGTGTAAGATACATCTTTCGCCTATAAGATCCTATCCTACTTTAGATGTGCAAGATAGATTTTATGCCTATAAGTAGGCATAAAATCTTGTATGTTTAATATCCCTTCCACTCTTAATGAGGAGGTATTGTATCACTCGTCATTTCTAATAGGGATATTCTTAGATGTAAGGTGCCCTGCAAAAACATTAGGAAATTTCTCTAGGTGCTATATGTGTAGCGTAAAGCCACAAGGCAGGGGCATTCCCAAAATAAGTGACCCTTGAGACCGAAGGCCCAGGGTTGGTTATTTTGGGAATGCCCTTGCCTGAACAGCATTAGCTGGTGTAAAAACTGCAGCGGGCAGGTATCAGATGGATACTCTTCAAGTATCACAGTTTTTAAGAAATAGAATTTTTGTACTTGATTGAATTTCTCCTGATACCCCCCGGGTATCTCAGTAATAGATGTTTTTTGAAAAACAACAATGCTCGCCCCAAAAACAAAAGGTAGGTAGTCTTCTCAGCAGAGGAGTTATTACACTTGGTAATGTGCCCTCCCACTACACTGGAAATTCCTGCCAGGTATTTAGGAGGGGTAGCATACAGAGCAATTCAATGAATTACCGTGTACAGCTTTCACACTTGTCCTGGCACCATTTGAGTCTTAAAACTCGCACTTTCCTCAACAACGGACATAGGGTGGAAGTTTATTCTACTTTCTTATCTGCCTTTATCCTATGTACCTCCCTGGCAATTTAGCCCTATCGGTATCTTGTTCACTACCGATGAATCATATAAGGTAAAATGAATGCAAAACTTTGAGTGAAGACTACCTTAGCATATCTTTTTGCCCCAACACCAAAGCTAAATTCAGCACCATTGCCAACTTGTTTTTCCTTCTTGGGAATTTGTTTGCTCAGCCCTTCATCTGAGGCAACAGGTGGGGGGTTAAATTGCATATAGAAACTTGAAGTACCTACCTTAGTAGTGGGACATACATGTGTGAATCCATGGGTGCACTCATAACCTTTTTTTTTCTTGTTTTGGAATGAGCCATATTGATTGGCCCATCATCAATCTTTTTGGAACATTGTGGAGTCCTCAATAGAAGCACCTCTTTGGAACCCAGTCTCAAAATAAAACCAAATGTGCTCGCTTCCCTATGGCCGACCTTTTCAGTTTGTATACATCACAGTTGAACTTCAGGCAAACCATATGGAATAATCTAAGGTGCTATTGGGAACGTCTTGAGTAACAACTTGGGAACTCGGGGAACCCTTTGGGTACCTGATGGGAACCTGATGAGAACACATTGGGAACAAGGGAAAAATCCGTTCCTCATCCCCTCATGTAGGGTTTAGGCATGTAATTGATATATCTGGTCTCATTTGACTGTACAGTGCTAGTCATTAGAAAGTATTCAGCTTTGAGCTATATGTAGGTAAGTAGAACTACATCAGCTTGGGAATTGGATTCACCAGGAATTTTTTTAATATACAGAATGGGGAATGGGGGTTTTGAAATGGGGAGAACTGGGTCTGGTTCTGGACCATAGGAGGTTCTATCAAATGTTTTTACAAATACTTGAACCAGAAATGAGGGTTCTTTCAATTTCATTTTTTTGAAGTTGGGAGTGGGACTGTAGGTTCTCTTGAAAAGTAAGAATTGACCATCACCAAAAATAACCAATCAGTGCTGCGAAGTGTGTAAACATTTCTCATAGGAGTGTATGTAACAGCAAAGTATGGATGAGGAATTTGTAAGGTTACTGTCATTGTCATGACGTCAAAGACTGTCTTTTTTGTCTTGTCATGTAGGCATTCACAGAAGAGCTTCTTGGGAGAAAGCTTTGCTGCAAAGATAAGTATGTTTTTAAGAGTGTGCAAAAGTTTTGGGATGAGCATTATGTTTGTTGTTTTACTTTTGTTTGGAGGAGAATGGTGCGGGCTGGAAGCTGGTGGACGTGACACAACTACAAGAAGGCTACAGAACTTCAAGCTAAGCATGGTTTTCCTTGTTGGTTTTTGGATTTGTATTGGATGTTCAGCAGTGTGTAGTTGGTGGACTTGGTGGACTTTAGTTTTATTGTGTCAACTGTTCTGCATTTTGGGAAGAATGCCCAGAATGTATGGTTGATTTTAGGTTGTCTCCATCGAATTCCGCTGCACTGGAGACAACATTTTAGGATGTCTAGATTTAGCGAGTCATTAGAGGCTTGATGATACGCTCAAGAGGATCAATGGGGCTGATCGCTTGTAAGATTCATACTCAAATTTAGTACATTTGAGTCAGTCCATGGTTTCTATTGGAGTGATGAGTACCCGGGATATTGGGAGCTCCAGACATTGTTACCCATGGGAAGGCAGTGGTCAGTTGAAGAATCCCAGAGAGTCTGCTGATCAGTAACACATGTTTGCAAAGAATCCTTTTCAAAGATTACAAAGGTTCTGACAGTGGAGTAAGTGAAAAGGTTTCAAGTCTCTTATTTGGAATTTGCAACCATCAGACCATGATAGCCTAAGAGAGGAAATCCAAAATGTGCTGATCCATCGTCAGTCTTAGATTAATGTCCAATGTAAAATTACTGAAATTAGGGAGTGTGCTTTTTTTTATCAAAGATGTAATTTGTGTTTAAGTATTGAACGTTTTCAATTTGTGTCAGAAAATTAAGGACTCTGTGTATCTGGTGTACCCTTCTTTTTTGGTTACATTTTTGGTTCTCACTTTTTCTTTTGGGTTAGAGCCACAGATTCCTGTTTCAATTCCCACATAACATTTTAAGAATTTAATTTTTCTCTAAAAAACAAATCTCCATAAAAAAGAACCAAGGTATTAGACTTTTGAAAGAAACAACAACTAGTTCTCTAAGTGCTAGTTCTCACAAATTTAAAATTAGTTCATTCTAAAAGGTGGTTTTCACAAGTCAATTATCAAAAGTTTAATTATTTCACCAAAATGAGTTTTTTTAATTAAAATAACATATATCAACGTGTTTTATAATTTTATTTATACACAACTTCATCCCATTCAAATAAACATTCAAATTGATCAAATTTTTTTTTAAAATTTAAGTCTTGTACAAAACTTCACGAAATTAGAAGGTGGTTTGCAAGCAACTAGACCAATTGTTCATAGATGTCAACTTTTTCAAATTGACCATTTGTAAACAATGGCTTCTTAAATTTGTTAATACATTGATTAAAGAAACTATCTTCTCTATCTCAATCTAATATCTTATAATGTCTAATATTTGATGGATCAAAAAACCAACAATGAAAAACATGGATTTTTGCTTTTCCCACTTCTTAAAAAGACATTTGATATCTTGATGTCACTTGGTATCATTTAAAAATTTACAACTTCATCATTGCTTTATTGGTGTTATTCAAAATATTTAAATTGCAATCTTTTTTAACTATTGGATGTACACGACCAAAAAGAGCTGAAAAATAAAAAGAATTGAGAAGCAACAAAAGAAATCAAGCATCACAATAAGAGAATCCAATGAACAATAAGAAAATTTGAAAAATGACCCTTAAAAAGATCTAACCAACAACAAAAGGGTCAACTATCAAGAAGAAGAACCAACCAACAACAATGGTACTTGAGTAACAATTGAGCATAATGAAAAAAGTTTGAGCAACAATGCATAACAATCTAGAAAAGAAATTGAGTAGCAACACAAGAAGAGCAGGAGGACCCCAGGAAAAAAAAGTCAACTTACAAATAAAAATAAAAGACAACACTCAAAAACTAAAAATTTCTTGAATTTCAAAACATCACAAAGTTCTATCACACAAGCACATAAACTGAATAACAAAGTGAGGCCCAAATGTTTTATTTGGTTTCTAAGAGTGAAAAAGAGTGAGAAAAATGTTTTAGTGCTGCACGGTTGGATCCTGAAACCCGATATTTTTTATTTTGGAAAACCAAGATAACTAGCTGAGAACTGTACTTATCTATCTACCTTGTTAAGATACGCTTCTTTCAAGATTTAAACAAAGACACAAGGTTTCAAGGGTTGGTTATCACCCCCAATGAGACCTTGTGAGCAGTGATTCTTTCCAATTATCTCATGTAGCACCATTGGCTAGCATCCGAAGAAGGATTTAGCAACAAATGGAAACAGGACAGGCAAGGCACTAGAAATTTTTTGTATTCCTGTTTTTATTTGGCGACCCACAAGAGAAGGGCTTCTAAATCTGGCGAAACAAGCTCAAAACCTCTACTTTTTTGACGAGTTTTTTCAAATTTTCAAAAAATCTGTGACAGAATGTTCTTTCTTTTTTTTAATTCGAATTTTGACGAAATTTCAAGGAAATAAAATGCTGCTTGTGAGTCGAATATCAACTTGAATATATGTAAATCATGTAAATGATTTTCCATGATTTTCATGAACTACAGGCCAGTTCGCACGTCATTTCTGATACACTTCCTGGTAATAAGAACCCTTTACAGAAAATTCTTTAAAATATGGCAGATCACACCCCCATAGTTGCCCATCAACAACAAAGTCCAAATTTCGCCCAGTTTTGGCGAGGCCATGGCTGTGGCTATGTAACCAAAAGAACGTGGAGAATACAAACAGCAAACCTTCAAACATGCAGTAGTTCTAAATTAAATCAGATCTACTGGCACCCACAACATAACACTCCTAGAATTTCTGATTTTCCAATGTTGAGAGCGCTTCTCTGGTTTCAGCAGCATCAACTCTGGCATCTTCTAAATGGGCAGACCTATCACAGATTCCTGAATTTTGCAGCTTACATCTTCCTAATAACCATGAACTATTGACTACCTAATTCCTAGGCATCTTACTAAGAATCAAGATCCTTTCGAGGTATGGCCTTTGAGGTCAGAACTCTCAAGGTTCAATCAGTCTATGTGAGCTGCTAACCACTTTCCCACTAAATGCAACAAAGCAACATATCTCCACTTTTCTCAATTGAAGACTTAAGAACGTGGAGACCATTGATTCTAAATGCTTTTGTAGAACTTGACTTTGAGCAGACGGTACCAGGCTCATCTAGAGCCACTCAATAGGACAGATTCATATGTAAGAATGCATGACAAATTTCTCTCTTTAGGTTTCCTCTTCACTCTTGATCTTGTTTGTCTCATTCTGCCCACCCTAAGGACACCCCCTTGAGGTTTTTGGTACTCTCACTATCAGTTACCTATAATACAAATCTACAACACTTCAACTCAGTCTCCCCATTCCCAGAAACTCTAGACTTCTATATGCACCTCTGTCCTATGGCTCGGATTCCTTAGTTTTTCATCATACCTCAGCATCAACCTCTCATATCTAGCTTTACAATAATCTGAACAACTATTCTATTGAGTCATCAACACAACGGAATTTTCTCAACAGCTAGCTTGGTAGTTTCAAAACTCAAAGCAACAAACATACACACCAAAAAGAACTTGCCTCCTTTCTTCTACACACAGCTTCTTATTCTCACCTCCTACCGTCCATTTTGCAAACCTTCATCAATGCAAAAGCTCTCCCCACCATCCATTGTTCGGCACAACTCTTATCCTCCATAACACGCAAACTAACAAGGTTGCCAACCTATGTATTCCTTGCAACAGAAATAGAATGAATATCCGTCGCAAACACACAAAAGTTGACGGCCATTGACAAAAATCAAACAAAAAGATGAAACCCTAAAATTTGTTGCATTCACACCAAAGTGACTTTTTGTATGGTCACAGTTGTTCCCCTTCTCAAAAGTCAACTAATAACTAGGGCCGAAATGACCCAACCCCCATGATTGCACCAATTCCATTTGGGATGAACTCAAGTTAATCCCAATTATTGGATCTCCTACAAGCATTAAGGTTGGGTTTCTTTTTCTTTTTTTTTCCCTCGCTTACTTCAAGGCTACCCATAAAAAAAACTTATTTGGCCGCCCAAGCATTTGAAACCTCAATTACCAACCTAACTTCGCATCTACTACATACTTCCACCCTGCCAAGAACCCTAAACCTCCTCATCACTCAAACCTTGTTGTTGTAGTTTGTAAGAGGAAAGGAGCATTATTATAAGCAAAACTTGAACATAACCAAGAAAGGAGCCAAAATTTGAATGTGAATGTAATCATTGTTTAAAAGAAACACTACTAAGAAATGCATCCTAGTTCATTTTGGGTTTCATAAAATTTTGAATGAATTTGGACATTTTTACCTAATGAAATTGTTTAAACCACCAGTGAACATGGACCAATTGTTACGAATAATGATCTGTTTCACTAATAGCTAGTGAAACAAGGTTACTTTCAAGTGAAATACAAATTTACCAAACCATTTACTTATTAGTTAATTAACTAACTAGTATGGAAATCAATTAAATTTTAATTGTTTAATATATAATATTATCAATAATTTCATGATTTTTAAAGCTTATTATTTATTGACACACGTCATTGCCTACGCTAGGTTAGAAACCTAGCCTAAGTAAGTAAGCAAGCCACATAATCAACCTAGGCACCTATTCTAAAAATTTGATAGAAGAATATTTAGTCAACATATCATTACTGACCACACACAACACCACCCATGAGGTTCGATCCCTTGACCTTTAAAATGAAAATCAACACATTTACCATCAAACCACCCCACTTGTTGTGATAATATGTTACATTACATTCTATTTATCAAATACTTCATTTTAAACATTACAAAACCATAAAATTTAAAAATTCATATTTTATTGAAATTTTGTTCAAATGAAATGATTCGAGTTTTTTTTTAAAAAATTCAATAATGTACATAATTACATTTATTTCCTTTTGAAATTTTAAAATCATTTCAACAAAAAAAAAGTTGAATATCATTATTCAATAACATTTCAATGACCATTCTTTTGAAAAAAAATTTAATAAATGGATTATTTTTTTGTTAATATAATAATAATACCTATGTTAAACTACTTTTAATTATTATATGACTATTTTTTATTAATTTAAATTATAACATTGTACATTATTTACGATTATTTATGGCTATTCACAATTTTTTTGGTTATTTATGGCTATTGAAGATTATTTCACTTTAAATTACTTTTGTCCATTATTATTTCACCCTAAATTATTTTTAGCAATCTTAAACAATTATAATATATGGCTATTGGTTGTTCTTTTATTAATGTTATTAATGGTTATTAATGCCTATTGGTACCCATTCTATTTGTGGCTATTAATAATTTTAATGGTTATTCTATTAATGGCTATTGGTGGCTATTATATTCATGGCTATTAGTGGTTATTTTAATAATGGCTACTGGTGGCTATTCTATTCATGGTTATTGGTGGTTATTCTATTAATGGCTATTGGTGGCTATTCTATTCATGGCTATTAGTGGTTATTTTAATAATGGCTATTGGTGGCTATTCTATTCAGGGTTATTGGTGGTTGTTATATTCATGGCTATTGGTGGCTATTCTATTCATGGTTATTAATGGTTGTTATATTCATGGCTATTGGTGGTTATTCTATTAATGGCTATTGGTGGTTGTTCTTTTCATGGCTATTGGTGGTTGTTCTCTTCATGGCTATTGGTGGTTATTCTATTAATGGCTATTGGTGGTTGTTCTCTTCATGGCTATTGGTGGTTGTTCTCTTCATGGCTATTGGTGGTTGTTCTCTTCATGGCTATTGGTGGCTATTCTATTCATGGTTATTGGTGGTTATTCTATTAATGGCTATTAGTGGTTGTTCTCTTCATGGCTATTAATGGTTGTTATCTTCATGGCTATTGGTGAATATTTTATTAATGGTTATTGGTGGCTATTCTATTCATGGCTATTGGTGGTTATTCTATTCATGGCTATTGGTGGCTATTCTATTCATGGCTATTGGTGGCTATTCTATTCATGGCTATTAGTGGTTATTCTATTAATGACTATTAGTGGTTATTTTATAAATGATTAATGGTGGTTATTCTATTAATGGTTATTAGTGGTTATTTTATTAATGTCTATTGGTGGTTATTATATTATATTTTAAGTTATTTTTACCTTAGGTCATTATATTTTGTTGTAAATTATTTTAAGTTATTATACTTAAAATACAATAATTTATAATAACATAAAATAAAATGACTTTAAATAAATTAAAGTATAAATTGAAATAACATATATTAATTTAAAATAAAATAACTTAAGGTATAACCTAAAGTTAGTTGAATAATTTAATTTAAAATCACTTAAAAGTTTATAATAAATTAGTTAAGACGCCTTAAGGTAAAATATCATACAATAATTTTAGGGTACAATAATTTATAATAGCCTATAATAACATAAAATATAAGTTACAATAACTAAAGTAGCTTAAAATAATATAAGGTATATCATAAAGTAGCATAGATAAAATATTTTTAAAACATAGAAATAAACATATTTGTTATAGTAAATTGTAATAGTGAATTATTTAAACTACTAATGAAACATGATGTTTACATAGTGATATTATAATGAAATAATTTTCACTTAGGTGAAATTAATAAAATGCAATGAAGTTATTTCATTTTAAAAGTCTCATAGTGATTTAAACTAATAAGTTGCACCCCACTTTGGTAGTAGTGAAAGGTCATTATTATAATTTGGTTTTTGAGAAAATGAATTGTTAAATGATTAGGAACCAAGTGCTACTACAACATAATAACTTAATGTTGTTGCAACATCGGAGCGTAACAAAGGGTTGCTACAAAATCAAACTACAACAAAGATGGTGTTACAACATATAATGTTAAAGCAATAATGTAGAAAATGTTGTTAAAGATAGTGTAGCAAAAGATGTTGCCAAAAAGTTCTTATAGAATATGTTGTTAAAGACTAAAGTGTTGTTATAGAAGATGCTACCTTAAAAGATAACTTGTGCATTTATGGCAAGTAAGTGTACATCAACTATTTTTTTCATCTTTGCCTTTTTTTTGGTCTATGTCCCTTGTAGAGAAGATGATTAAAAGCATTGCCCTCAAGATCACCTTTTGGTCTTCTTACAAAACTAGGGCAAAAGACAATAACAAGTGCAACATTCATTATCATCTTCTAGTCTTTTTATAAAACTAGCGCATAAAATAAAAATGAGTGCATTTCATCGTCATCTTCTACTTTTTTTCTTACATTGTAGAAAAGAATGATGAGTCAAAAGGTTCATCATCATCTTCTACTAGTTTGTTTTGGGTTGTAAAAAACGACAACAAGCCCCATGGCTTGTCATCATCTCTTGATTTTTTTCCTTATTGTGTTATAGTAGTATATTTGGAGTAGTGTTTTGGAGTTCACATTGAAGCATTTGATCCAAGAAGGCATTCCTCTGAATTCACAATTAATGCATGACTTTATTGTGTAACAACAAGAAAATAAAATAATAATGATTTCATTGACAAACAATTTGTGAATGTCAAATGTCTTTTGCAATAAATCAAGGAAATGGGAAGTAGGTAATGGAATTAGAAATGAAAACACTTAAAAGGTGTGATCCATGAATAGAAAATTTGGTTGCTTATTATACTGATCTTCTTTTAACCTATAGCCCACTATTGCCTGCTTTTGCATTAGAGTTGGAAGGAAGGACCACCCCCCTATCTATATGTGTGTGGGCATTGAGGAGGAGCCAACCAAGTGTTTTATATTTACAAAAGATGATGACTAGCCTCTCAATTTCTTTTTTGTGTTTTTTTCTTCAATTGTAGAAGACAACCATAAGCTGAAAGGCTCATTGTCATCATATGGGTTTTTCTCTTGGGTTAAAAAAGACAACAACAAGCCTCCCAACTCATCACCATCTTCTGGTTTTTTTCCTTGGGTTCTAGAAAATGATAACAAATTGTAAAACTCGTCGTCAACTTATTTTTCTTGAATTACACAAGACAACCATGAGCCTCTCTGTTCATTGTCATCTTGTGTTAGTTTTTCTTGAGTTCCAAAAAATGACAAGGAACTGGTAGCTCATTGTCATCTTGTGGTTTTTTTTGTTAAACTGTAGAAGACAACAATGAGCCTTCTTATTCATTATCCTCTTGTGGTTTTTTTTCTTGGGTTGCAAAAGACGACAACAAGCCAACAAGCTCATGATCATCTCATGCTTATTTTTTTGAGTTGCACAAGATGACGATAAGCCTTTTGGCTCATCATCATCTTGTGTTAATTTTTCTTGGGTTGCGGAAGATAATGATGAACCGAAAAGCTTGTCATCGTCTAGTGCATTTTTTTTGTTGTTGTACACAAAGGTGCCACATGTCATGCCCAAGAATCAATGTAATTATTAATAGATTTTTAATTATAAAAAATAACATAAATGAATTGATGTAAATAATTAGTCAATATAACCATATAGTTATAATAAATATAAAGGTAATAATCTAATTTTATAGTTATATTATATTAATTAATTTTAATAAAAATAAAACATTTAAAATACAAGGCCTTTATGCCTTTAAATATAATGAACAATATTAATTATTATTAGTAGTAGGAACGTTCAATTTTGTAGTTCTTCTTGTTGCAAGTTTTTGTTTTTATATAAAAAAGTTGTAGCAAGTTGGAAAAAGTAAGTTATTATCCATTTTTATATGTTGTTTGTAATTGTTTGTTTAAGGGAGCTTGAAATTCCTTAGCAATGGTGGCAATTGCCATTGTTGGCAAGATTCAAGGATTTTTTATTTTATTTTTTTGGATTGATTCTTGTTTAAGGATATGAATGCTTTTGTTGTAGGATGGTACGTCCCCAAAGAAACTTAAATGCCAAGGAAAGGTGATTATTGATAATTAACAACAAGTGACTATTGTAGCAAATGAGAAAGAAAGTGAAGTGAAAGAAAAAACTATCATTTATACTCCTACTTTTGATGGTAAACGTTACACCCACTTTTATTCTTGAAAGTAAATTTGTTATGATGGATTATATGTTTCACATGATAGGGTGTAAAAGAATGTATTGCAACACATTGTGAATAAAAAATCCTAATCCAAATCGTAATCTCATCTTGATTTTCTATTTGAAAATGGAAATGGAGGTTTTTTTTTCCAGTTTTTTCCGAGAAATATCCTCATCATTTTAATGGTTTAGCTACTAGCCTATTTATATTGCCATCCCTGTGTTTAAGGTTTTCTTGTTAGTTTGTAGTACCTTCATATTTTTAAGTTCTTTTGTTGGTTTATCTGTAATACTTTCATATTTTTAAAATTCTTTTGTTGGTGTATCTACAACACCTTCATATTTGTAAGGTTTCTAGCATGTTTGCAATACCTTCATCATTTTTAATTATTAATTGTTAGTTCGATTTTAAATGTTGTTCTTGTAAAGGTTCTAGTGGCTTTACATGAAAGTGATGAAGTATAAATAGCACCAAGTTATGCAATGAAAGATGCAAATTGGGTTCACAAAGGGTCAAAGTGCAAGTGTAAGATCAATGGATGCACCTACATTTATGTGGCTAAATGGTTGTTTCATTGACATTTGGACAACAAACATATCCTTCACATGGAGGTAGGCAAATATGGTCATCCTTCTACTCATGTTGTGCGACCAAAGCAACAAAATCACCATGTTATGAATGTTTGAATTTTTTAACAACTACATCCAAGGCAAAAGCAAAATTAAAAAAAGGCCCTTGATCAAATGAACAAAAAAATGGAGTAAAAATGGGATGAACTCCAAGCCTAAGCACAACAAATGGAATAGGTTAAGTGGCCCTTGTTGGTAATAGGTATGTTTAACCTCCAAGATCTTGCTGGGCATCATTGGGATTCCAGCATGAGGGGTGGGTTTCATCCCACAAAATGCATGGGCGCACCTTGAAAAGAACAAAAACATTGTTAAGACAATTCAAACAAACAAAATTACTTATGCAAAGCTTTTAAAGTTGCATGGGGTATTCAGAATTAGACATTGGAGTCCAATAAGTGCAACTAAGCCAAAGAAATGGATGCAATATCCAAATATCACAATTCCAAAATCATTCATGGGTGGTATATTTCCATACTTATATTCTTTTTTTGCTAACATTGTTTACATCTTAACATTGGAATCTAATTTTTATTTTTATTTTTTTCATGTAAAGCTTCAGGGCACAACAAAGGAGGCTTTTGTTGCATATGCAATTCGACTTGTGCTTGAGCATCATCAACTATTTACTCATCATCATGAAACATAAGCTATAGAAACTACAACAAAATATCACACCATTATGGGCATTCCTTTTAGTTCATCCTCCTAAGAAGAATAATTATATATATAGCTTTAGTGCACATATGCACCATTTTTGTATCGAGCCATTATAGATTAAGTTACCATGATATATTTTTATCACCATCCTTTTTGTAATGTGGTTATTTGAACATTTTTGTATTAATCCACTTGTTTCATTTTGATATTTAATTTTGGGATTTCTAGATTTGGGCATCATCTTATGCCATGTTGCACACAATACCCCCATCCACCACAAATGGATTACATTATTATAAATCAAATGAACAATACCCTCATGTAATAGGGTTAACACATTTTGCGGCCTTGCTAGAGCATTTAAGTAATAACTTCATTATCTTTATCATGAAATACTTGCACAATAACCTTAAGGAAAAATTGTAATTTAATATTTCTATATAATTAGATTGCCCACTTTCATGAAAACACCCCTTTGTGCATAAACCGTTATTGCAAACTTTTGATATTCTTTTGTTTATGGTTGGGTTTTCCATAAAGCGTTTCAAATTGCAATACTTGCATATGAACCAACTCGTGTTCATGTTCCATTACCCCAATCTAAATTTTTGTTTAATATATGTTTCAAATAGATAAAGGGGACATTGGGTTTAAGGTTTAGGGAATCAAGCCCACCTTTTTATCATTAATCGTTTTAAGATAACATTTTTCCTAACATTTATATTATTTTCATGCAATATTTTGTAAGTGAATTTATGTATTCACATACACACACACATATAAGCAAATGCCTATTTTTCTTTTCTTTTTCATTAAAGTAGAAGAAAATGAAGGTGACTCCATGACAAAGGTATGAATGATAAAAGACCGTCCCATTGGTTGGGGTCTGCCCCCCCCCCAAATTAGGTCTAAAACACAAGTTTCTTTGGTATTTATATAAAATTCTTTCATAGTTTTACTATAATTATCGATCCAATTGGTAGTCTATAGACAATTTAGGGTTAAAAAAAGTAATTCCAAAATTAGGTTTAACACTTAGATTAAATTTTTTGTTAAATTCCACCATTAAAGTTATGCAATCAATTATTTTTGTGTGTACTTAATTTAAGGACAATGTAGGAATTGTTTTTGCATAAAAAAGTTTTAGCTCAACAATTAAGGTTCATTGTATGGGTTTATTTAATTTTTCAAATTTAAACCTATGCATCCATTATGTTGTAATGTTTACATAATTTATGGTTTATGCAAAAAAACTTTACCAATATTAGGTTTAAGGTTTTCTTTTTGTATGAAACTATTTATTTTTTAGATGAGGGTTAAACTTTTCAATTTGTAATATCGTACCCTATCATTTTATGTTAGATCCCAAATGCATGCCCCAACAGCAAATTGCAATACTTATGTAAATTTATGTTATGTAATTGCCCTTGATTTAGTAATGCAAAAACTTGTTCTTGCATCATTTAATCAGATGTATAAGGTTATGTAAGTACATCTTCTCTACCACATGCAATACCTACATCTAATGTATTAAAAAATTAAAAAAATTCAAAGATATATTTTTTAAAAAATTTAAACCAATTATCAATGCCTCCATCTTTGGGTGTAAGCATTGACTATGGGCATGTCCCAATTCTTCCAAACCTTAATTTGCAATACTTACATCATTTGAAATCAATGTTAAAATGATCATCAAGGCAATTTTACCTTTATTATTATATTGTAAAACTACAAGTATACAATAGTAAGCTTATCACAATACTTACATAAATCTATATTGTGTACCTTCACCAAAAGCCCCTATTTAGTTAATAAGTATTCATTATGCAAATGTTGCAAAAACTTAATCCTCCATAATCTAAGGGGGATCTTGTCCACCAAATGCAATACTTACATCTAATGGACCGAAAGGAATAAAAAAATCCAAATATTTGATATTTGATATTTATAAATAAAGCAAATCCATTAAAACAAATCATCATTCTAATGAGAAAAGGTAGGACAATACCCACATTAAATGATCAAATCCCCCACTTGAAGGAATAGGGAATTTGCAATACCTTCATTTAATGTATTAATATATAATTAATACCCACAAAAGATATGAAATTATATGCAATACTTGTATTAATGCCCATCAACCTTTAACTATGATATACCCTAAACCTTGCAATACTTGCATGTAAGACCAATTTAATGCCATAAGAAACAAGATGGGTAAACATTACTCGCATGTTGACTTGGAGATCATTATACAATTGACCTACAATACCCACATTATATAGGGTGATAGTTCAATTGTACATGATGCAAGTATGCAATAACCCACCTTTATATGGCATTTGAGTGAGATATTTTGGTTTGGGAGTTTTAGAATATGTGTTATATAACCTTAGAAATATAACTTTAACTTTCAAACCCCAACATGTTCATTGATGCAAAATCAATGAATTAACACATAAATAATTTATTCTTTGACACAATTGTAATATCATGCACATGTTAGTAATGGAGGATTAAATTGGGGGATAAGTACAAATAATTTTGTGTTGTTTTGTTTTGTTTGCTCATGAATCCTTTTCTTACGGATATTTCCATGTTCTAATATCGTCTCACGCTAATCCTTCATCTAATGCATTGAATTGCCAAGTCCATCATTGACACAATGCAATACCATGTTGAAATGCATGACTTTGTTCACCTTAGAAAGGCAAATATTTCATACATCTATTGCAATAACACACAACAATGATGTGGTGTGATATATGAGTTGAACTCTATCTTCTTTGACTTCATTGATAATTTCTTGCATTATGTCACCCATTTGAATAAACATTTTCTCTGTGGGGGTGGATGAACCAGCTAGCCTGAGGTAAATTTCTTTAAAAAACAACATCAGAGATAAGAAGTGCGGTAATGAACTGTTACGACAATTGAAATGTGGAACCTTACACTTATGTGCATGCTATCTGCTATAGCTAGGACATTATAGGCAGCTTTTTATGAATGAAGAACAATCAGTGTTGGCCGGTTCTAGTTAATGGGTACCTGGATCATGGGTTTCAAATTTTGTAAAAACTTCACAACTGGAAGCCAAAAATGGGAACCAGTCAGCAACCAGAACCAAAACTGGGAACCAACCTTTAGTGACAACCAGACCCAGAACCAGAACTGACCCCAAAAAGCATTGCATACAATTTCTGGTTCTTCACTTTTTAAAATTAAAAATTCAAGCTTTCAAGTTGTTTTTTTGCCCCCTTTCTGACTGAGGTTGGATATGTTGTTAGTTTGAGAAAGATAATAATCTGGGTTGGGAATAATAACAGCATCAATTTTTTGAATAATAATCTGGGTTGGGCTGGGGGTAGCATCAGGCATGTAGATATTACTTCTGAAAAATGTCTCAAGTATGCAATTTTGAGATATTTTTATTTTATTTTGTCTAGTGATATATGTGGTCACATTTCATTGGTGGTACAGTGCTACTACCTAGAAAAAATTCAGTTCTGCACTCTGTGTACGTAGGTAAAACTACATCGGATTTAGAACTGGACTCCCTTACAAAGAATTTATTTATAAAGAACCTGGAATGGGGGTCTTGAAATATGAAGAACCGGGTCTGGAACTGCACCAGAGGTTCTATAATATATTCTTTAAAATCCTTGAACCACAACCTGGGGTTCTACCCCCAAAAGAAAATTCTAAGTTTGGAACCAGGCCCAGAGGTTCTCTTGAAAACTAAGAACCATCCAACACAGAAAATAACCAATCAGGGATGTTAAGCGTGTAAATATTCTTTATAGGCTTGTAGGTTATAAGCACACCACAGAGAAAATTCTCTAAAATATGGCATATCACACCCCATAATTGCCCATCCAATACTAAGTCAAAATTTCGACTGGTTTTTACTGTTTCCGTCGCCATGCCATCTAGTCCACACGGTGTGGTTTTTCCTCTACTCAAGAGTCAGGTAGGTACTAGGGTTTAATGACTAAAAAGGCCTCAAGTACAGGGCATCTTTTCCATATACGAAGTTTCGGAGCCGTCTTCTTTTGTTTCCTCTTTTTCCTTTTGCTTTCCTCTCACGTCACCATCTCCAATTCCTCGCTCCTTCGGCAGCAGCTATGGCATCTTGTCCATACCGTGTAGTTTTCCCTCTTGTCAAGAGTGGGGTAGGGTGTAATGAGTAAAAGTCTTAAGTAAAGCCTGGCTCTTACATATACACAGTTTCTGAGACTTCCTTGCTGCTTGCCTTGTAGCTTCATAGTCTACAATTCCTCCCGCCTTCCGCAATAGTACACTCTGCATCTTGTTGAGCTCGGTATGGAGCTCTTTGACAGAAATGCTCTGAACCTGCAGTACCTTACACCTCCAAAACTCACCGTCTTCCGGCTAATACTCACACCCCGCTGCTCTGTCTCTTGAATCTGAAGCTTGTTTGCAAATCAGGTTTTCCCCAAATGGGTCCTCTTACTATTTACATTTTCTGTGTCTTGTTTTTTGGAGAGAGTGATGACATCCTCCACGGACTAGTTTCGTGAACGTGAGATGAGACTAGCCACCCGTTCTGCTCAGATCAGGTCCATTGCTGCTCGATACTCAACCTGAGGTTCCTCAAACCGTTCTCCTTCTGATCCTCCTTTTAGCTTTCTCCTGAGTTCAACAAATCTTTGGAACGCTCTGCACAGGGGTTCTGGCGTGCTCTAAAGCATACAGCTTCGCACTTGTCCATCTCATGCATTCCCTGACTGACTTCAGCAAAGAACCACTTTTCCTCTCGCGTGAAGGGGATTACCTCGATCCTCTCTGCCTGCTTGCTGTCCTTCTCTCTCGTTGGTGTCGCTCGCCGGAATTCATCGACGGTTGCCAGTCTCGAAGGAAGACATAGCCGGAGGCCAGAGATCACTGAACTCACCGCCGGTTCACAGGAACTGGGAAACATAACAAGTGTAGCGTTGCAATCAAGTCCTTTTCCAAGGCAGCTTGCAGAGTGGGGCCGAGCACTCACGTATATGCAACGGAAGTGTTCGCCCTATCACGCTGCCGTCTTCTCCTGCGGAAAAGTTAATATACCTTACGATTACGAACTTTCTTGCCGTGCTTCTACTGCTCAACGAAGAACAAAATCAGGGCAGCCTCATTCTAGTGCAAATGGAACCAAGGAGAAATACAGAGACAGATGGGTCATCGGGGTGTCCTGTAATGAGTGACGAACAGAACGAAAGCAGTGCAAAATCTGTACTGACGGAGGTGACGAGAAGTAACAAAAGAGTGTTGCGTGGTTCTATAATCGCGAAAGAAGAGATGGATGCTACTCCCAAATCTGAAGTATTGTTCAACACGACAGATGGGTCATCGGGGCGTCCTGTAATGAGCGGCGAACCGAGTGAAAGCAGTGCGAAATCTGTGGTGACGGAGGTGACGAGAAGTAACAAAAGAGTGTTGCGTGGTTCTATAATCGGCGACAAAGAGATGGATGCTACTCTCAAATCTGAAGCACTCTTCAACACCGCAGATGGAAACCCGTCTGGATTGCGTGAGACCTCGCTCACCGTGCCTTCTGCTAGCAAGAAATCGAAGAACAGGTCCGTGTACCTGTATCCTACCCTAGTGTTCTTAGCAATCCCCGTCCTACTCTGTTGAATCTATTCAAGCATAGACCGCTTCTGCATCGTCTTGTCGAAGTCTACTGGAGCCCTACAGTGGCTATGACTTCTCTAAACATACATATCCTTATGTGCTTAATTTTAAAAATTTCAAACTTTCTTTTTTTGCGGTGGTGAGGTTAGGTTTCACCCAGCTAACCTTGATGGTCAGTTCTTCAGAGTTAAACAAGACCCCCTTGCGCTCATGAACCTAGGACCCATCATTCTGCTCCACCTGAGGAGTTTTTCATGCCATATATCTGTTTCATGTATATAATTTCACTAGTGGCGTGTTCCAAACATGGAGATGCACACTAGAAATGCAAACTGGTATTTGAGTGATCCAGCAGGTGTGTGTGTCATGCCTCTCATATGGCTGTTGTGATTTCATGGTGGAATTATACAGTGAGCCAGGTTGTTACACATTGATGGAGGTGAAGGTGATGACTGATAATTTTCAGGAGAAAATTGAAGAACATATCTATGGGCCAATGTACTATGGAAAGTTGCAAACTGGACAAGAAGTGGCAGTGAAGGTTTGGGCAGAAAGAAAACATTCAGCTGCAAAAGAGTTTCACCAGTTTGAAACGGTGAGGAGCCCTATTTCTTGATCAACCAACCGTGTCTGATAACTTGATAGATCCACTTCTCATTAGAATGGAATTTTATTTGATCATTAAATTGCCTTGTAAAACAATTGACCCTCAACCATGCCCTTAAATGATTTAAGTACTAAAAAATGGTAGGACATGTTTAGCATGAGCATTGAATGCATTTAAGCACTGCATTCAAGGAGCCATTCAACACCCCTACTGAAGTATATTACAAAATATTTTGCAAGCTATGAAATTGCTAATACTAGAGCAAACTCATACCCTAGTTTTTTTTCTCTTTTGCAAAAATTCATAGCCAAATATGTGTTTGAAATCACAAGGGTTGTGATCTGGGTGTAAAATGTGGTTTTAGTTTTGTGGAAAGTATGAAAGGTGTTGTGAACACATAGTCAAAGTGATTGGTTATTGTGAAGAAGGAGATCAACAAATTTCAATCTATGAGGACATGCCTGGTGGAACTTTGGAACATCTTCATGGTGAGTTGCTGCTTCATGCTGTGCAATACAAGAGTAAATGAATCTGTTGTTGTTTTCCTAGTGAGCAGATGCTCCAATTAAATTTCATTGTCTACTCGGGAATGTTTCCTTTTGTGTGTTGGAGGATATGTCACTAATGAAGTCCTTGCACACAATTAGGAAATCATCATTTTATTTGTAGATTCTTTATGCAGAGTTTGGTACAGTTACATTTCAAAGAGTATGTTAGATTGAAATAGAGTACATCAAGTTGGACCATCTTACAAAATGGATTAGTTTTTGTACTTGATTTGCTTTACAGTTTTGGTTTTAGAGAGCCCTATTGTCTAGGTCTAAAATATGATATCCATGTCATTCCTGAAAGGCCTCTTCATTTTGATAGTGGGTGCAACTCAAATGTGAATGTAATGCATGCAACCTAGTCTCTTTGCTGAAATTGATTATATTTTTGTGGTCAATGGTTAACAATTGTTGTTTTAGTTATTTTTCAACTGACATTGGGTGATTTAATTCCCTTGTTTCACACCCGCCTAGATGTGTATGATAAACCTTCTTGATTTTTAAATTAAAATATTGGTTACTTCTCCCCATTGTAGCAATAAATTTTTGTGGCCAATGTTCCTTGTTAGTTTATGCATATGTTCATCATTCTTTTGTAACATATTTAAATGACTTCATAATTTGACTCCATGACTTTTACAGATAAAGGTTTTTTGGACACAAAAACTCATGCATTGGACTGGAAAACACGACTCCAAATTGCCCTACACATAGCGCAAGGTAACTATAAATTTTGAAAATAACATGTCTTATATTTTCTTTATTGATTGACAATTTCAACTAAAGTGGCATGATTGTTTTTTGAAAGTACTATGAATCAACCTATTCCTCTAACCAACTTAGGATTCATTCCATCTAATTGTTTTCTTCAAGTTGGTCTTTGAAAGTAAAGGTGTTGTTTTGGATGAATTCCACAAACATATGTCAAATCCAAGAACTATAGAAAACTATCTTGTAAAAGTATAATTATCAATATTTTCATTGCATTGAACACCTCATTCACATGCAATGTTTGCTTATTTTTGTGCTGAAAAGGTCTATAAGGATAGAACCCCTTGTATTTTCTATATATTGAGGTTTTAGTTGTGCTTGGATGAATTGAAGCCCTATGCTTGGTTGTTGAATACTTGAATTTTCAAATTATTACTTGTATACATGATTTAGGTGGAAAATGGCATTGCATTTTTTAGAATGCAGCCAAACTAATAAAGGCCTTTAGGAACTTAACAAATAATTAATGAGGCAGGCCTTACAAGGTTGCTTAGTTATAGCCACTCCACAAAAATATTGTGAATCAATGGTGGTGTAGCCTTCAAATTTGGGGGGCTATTTATTTGTCACATAATGCTAACATATAGAAAGTGAAAGCGGCCTATGTCATATCGGGTTAGTATTCCAAATGGAATTTGACACCAATGTTGAAGGTTCACAAGTTCAAGTAATGGTTATTTCCATAATTAGTCTCATGAGGAAAAAAATGGTGTATTCATGAATGAAGTGTTTAAAGTGTTTTATACCTCAAATATGAAGACATTTGCTTGATATTGGTTGAATAGGTCTGCAATATTTGGGCATACAATATCCCATGCTGTGGAGACACAATATTTTTCTTACGAAGAATTGGGTACCTAAAAGTATTCTAATTCAATGCCCATATACCCGTCGTTTTCGGAAAACCGATGAACCGTGGTATGTAATTTCTGTTGAACTCTCCATGCTTTTCCAACCTACATTTTTATTGCTGATTGATTGGAAAACCAAGTAAAGGAATGTCCATATTTTCTTCCTTAAACCTATGGCTTCAATTTATAGAACTTCATATATATATATACGTAGTAATTTTTTGTAGAGCCCACATTTTAAAATTTTTTGTTGGATGTCATTGTCAGATTATAGCCCAATTAGTGTGTCAAGTTCATTTCCAATTGTTGGACTTTCTTTATCACTCAACAAGAATGTCCAATGCAAATTTGCATGGACCCAATTTGTGGTTCTATTTGATGTTTGCTAATGAGCCATTTAATATTCCTCTTCTTAATAGTTTAAACCTTTGTCAACATAGGATAGGTAGACATAGGGATATTGCAGGAATGTATCGTCCAATGTTAACGTTCATATAGACTAACAGAGATATTGAGATCAGATTCCATAAAAGTCATACATGGACTTGGATGGCCCTTGCTTCACCATTCTTTTTCATATATAAACATGCATTTTCTTTGAGATGGGTCAAATTTCTTAAAGACATGGCATTTGGGGGTCATTTCAAAGTAAATTCTAGGATTCTTAAACTATTAATCTATGTAATGTTTGCAAAATATTTTCCTTGTTGAATTTAGTTTCAATCATTAGGTGTATTTATCTTTAAAAGTTAAATTGCTAATTTCAAACTCAAGATTTGGTGAAAGAAAATGGAGGCCAGTGTCATTAAACATTATGTTGACTTTGTGACAAAGCTTCTAACCATTTGTATATGGTTGTCAGGTATTCTATGCACACTTTTGGACGTATTCTATGGGAGCTAATTTCTAGCCCACCACCCCCCAAATATGGAAAAGGATTAAATCATTTGGTAATATTCCTTGAAATGATAGTTCATTTTTTGTTTACAAAATAAATTGTTCAACTGTTGTCCATTTGATCCATGAAAGAATTATAGTTTCAAAAAATCCATACTAGGCATTTATATTAAAAAGAAAAAAGATAGACCAATGAGCATTGAAGATGAAACTTAATTAATTAATAAGTTTATAATTATTACTAATATGCCACAATTGCAAATAATTTCCATGAATTCATGAAGATAGCAACTTACTCTCCACATGTCAATGAAAGTCAAGGTATGGAAGAGACCATTATTCAAACAAGGAATAATGTACAAACGTGTAATAACAAGAAAGAAGAATAGGAGAAGACCTGAATTGAGCAAAAAAAGGTTAGTGCAAAACCCATATGTTGTTCATGCACATGTTAAACCAAGTTGTGAATGTATAATGTGAAATGTCTAAATACATCAAAGTTGAGATTAGATGGCATATTCAAAAACTAAATTGGATATGCAACCCCTTTTTCATTGTTACAAACAATAGAATGACTTGCACACTTGGACTCATGGATAGGTGGAAATCAATTCAGAAGATTTTGGCAACATGGGGATCAGCAACCCTACCCTTGGCTCCAACTTCCCAAAAAAAGCCATTAAGAAAATTGCGAAGTTAATACGAATGTGTGTAAACATAATTGGTCCACAACCGCAGGTTCCTCAATTAACAATGAGTGATGTGATCGATGAAATTAATGGTGCATTGCAATTGGACGAAGGTCAGAAGGCTGAAGATGGTGTTATTAAGATTGAAATTCCTCAATATCAGAATAAAAAATTATGTCCCTCATTTAAAACTCCTTCAAAAGATATCAAGTGGTAAATGAAATACATTGAGAAGTCTACCTCTAATTGTGAACATGTGTTTATGAATCTTAAAGGGAAAAAACAGCAACGACCTGAAACAAGCAATGTGCAAAGTCGTGGTTCCAGGTTAGTGTTCCAAATTACATTCATCTATCATTTAATGCAAGAAATGACTAGAAATTTGATTAATCAACAATCTATGTTGTGGGACTGTGTAGTGACTTTTTCTTCACCTAGGACCTTTCCATTATAGAGATGGATGTGGTCATAGGGTACTAACTAATGATTGGAAATTAAGTTTTGTTGCAAGGTCACCAATATGGACCTTGTAAAACAAACATACCTTCATGTGTAAAACATTCAAAGGAATTTCCTAGTGTATTTGGAAGGCACCTTATATCCATAAATGTCCCACCTAGACAAGAGGAAGGATATATTCTTATTCGCCATCAGTCAAAGGATCCTACTGATAGGCATAATGTCTCTCTAACTTTTAGGGAGTAGGCAAAAGAATCCTCCCCTTCCTTAACTTCATGATTTAAGTTTGTTTTGATTATGATAACCTTCACCTCATGTTTTACGATGGGCAAAACCTACAAGTGGGGGACATTCCCTAAATGTGAGGCCAAATTCGACTATTGCCTTGTCCTAGGCCCCTTATTTTGGGAATGTTCTCCACCGTTGACCTTTCCCCTCCACAAAAACTTCAACTTATTTTCACAGACATATGCCATTGTCATAGGGCCATAATTTATCTTGGTGCTTATTAAAATACATGTTTACAAGTTGAGTTTTGTGAAACCTTACTCCAATGAAATGGATGAAGTTATTTTGAAAGAATTCTTTCAAATATCATCAACAAATAAGAAACATATGATAGAAGAATCATGTCTAGTTTGTCACAAAGTTCATTCATGAATACTTCAACTTGATATGAATGTATTTAACATATTCCTTCAATTTTGGGCTTGAATTCCCATGGAAGACTTGGAAAAGATTTTATTTTGGCCAATCAACCCAAACTTGCCCTATTGTTTTGTATTCATCATGTAGTGAACTAGAATAATTATACTCGAAACTTGAACAGTGATATATAATGATTGTATTTTGAGAAAGTTCTTCAATTTTCTTTTATGTGATGATAAGGTTAGGTTTCATGCAACTAATTGTTATCATTAGTCCTTTAAAGCTATAGAAAACCCCCTTGCACTCATGAACCTAAGACCTACCATTCTATTGCACCTCAAAAGCTTTTTATGCCACTTGTTCATTTCATGTATGGTATTTCACTAGTAGTGTGTTTCAAACCTAGAAATGCACACTAAAAATGCAAACTGGAATTTGAGTCAACCAAGAATTTTTTTGTCTTGTCTCTCATATGGTTCTTGTGATTTCATGTTTGAATTCTACAGTAAGCCAGGTCTTTACACATTGATGGAGGTGTTGGTCATGACTAAAAATTTTGCGAAAAAAATTGGAGAAAGTCGTTCTGGAACAATGTACCATGGAAAGTTGCAAACCAGACAAAAAGTGGCAGTGAAGGTTTGGGAACTAAGATCACATTCAGCTGCAAAAGAATTTCACCTGTTTGGATTGGTGCGAAATCTGAATGCCTGATCAACTAACCATGTTTGGTCTTTCCATGTAATCTAAAGTTTTATGAACAACTTTGAAGGCTTATAACTCACTAAATCCACTTTTCATCAAAATGGAATTTGATTTGAATGTTACATTGCCTTGTAACCTAGCTTCAAACATGTCCTTACGTGATCTAAGTACTTAAAAATGGTAAGACACATTTAAGGGACCAAACATTGAAAGGAGTGAATTTAAGCACTTCATTCAAAGAATAATTCAACACCCCTACCAAACTATATTATAAAATATTTTTTAGGTTATGAAATGGGTAATATTGCAACAAACTTTTACCCTAGTTGTTCTTTTGTTTTTTTGCCAAAATTCATGACGTAAATGTGTGTTTGAAATCATAAGGGTTGTGATGTGGGTGTAAAATGTGGGTTCAGGTATGTTGCAACTCTGAAAAATTGTGTCAACGCATTGTCCAAATGATTGGTTATTATGAATCCGAAACTCATCAAATCTCAATCTATCAATACATGCCTGGTGGAACTTTGCAACACCGTCTTTTTGGTGAGTTGTTCCTTTACATTGTGCATTACAAAAGTAACTAAGCATGTTGTTGTTTTCTTAATGAACATCTAGATGTGTATGATAAGGGCTCTTGATTTCTGACTTAAATTTTGGGTAATTTATCCCCATTGTAGCAATATTATTTTGAGGCCAATGTTACTTATTAGATTATGCAGATGTTCATTGATCATTTGTAATTTATCTTATTCACTTCATAGTTTATCAAGTCTATGATTTTTATAGATGGAGGTCCATTGGACACAAAAACTCGTGCACTACATTGGAAAGCACGACTCAAAATTGCCCTACACATTGCAGAAGGTAAACATTAAACTTTTTAAAACCCTATCCTCTAATCTATATGGATGTTGTCTTTATTGATTGACAATTTGAACTAGAGTGCAATGATTATTCTTGTCAAAATAATATACATGAAATTATTCTTGGAACCAACTTAGGATTCATTCCATTTAATTGTTTTCTCCAAGTTTTAACTTTAAAAGTAAGGGTGCCATTTTGGATGATTGCCACATGCATATGTCAATCCAAGAGCTGTAGAAAAATATCATTTATGAATATAATTTTCCATATCTTTATTACATTGAACACCTCATCCATAGTTAATGTCTACAAGTATTTTTGTATAAAAAGGTCTATAAGGGCAAAACCCTTTGTATTTTCTATATATTGAAGCTTTAGTAGCGCTTTGATGAGTTAAACATCACAAACTTGCCCCCTCCTTGTATCTATGTTTTTACAACATTTTAACAAAATGTTCAAAGCCTTTAGATACATGTCCCCTAATTGATAGGGCATTCCCTTACAAGGCTATTCAACTAATGCCATTTCAAAAAACTATGGTAGATCCAGGGTGGTGGAACTATCAAATTTGGGGGCTTATTTATCTATCACACATAATGTTAACATATATATAAATGAAGGGGCCTATATCCTCTAAGGTTCAGTATTCCAAATGGAATTTCACAACAATTGTTGGGGGCTCAAATTTTCAAGTAATGGTTATTTCCATAGTTGGTCTTGTGATGAAGATAATGGTGTATTCATCATTGTATTGTTTAACGGTTCCATCTGAAATATGAAGATTCAATCAACATTGGCTGAACAGGTCTACCATATTTTCCTGAACAATATTTCAAACTAGAGAGCAAGAATATTTTTCTCAAGAATGGGGTACCCAAGGTTACTGTTCAGCCATCGTCATTTCACCGGTATGTATTTTGTGTTGAGTTCTCCATGCATTTCTAGGCTATAGTGTTATTGTTGTTTGATTTTTTTAAAACGTAAAGGAATGTCCATATTTTCTTCATTAAGTCCATGAGCTCAATTTATAAAACCACATATATAGAAAGTAGTTTCTTGCGAAGCCAACATTTTTAATGTTTTTGGTAGATGTCATTGTCTTGCAATCCCAACTAGTGCTTAAAGTGCATTTTCAAATCAATCGTTGGAGTTTCTTTCACTTAGAAGGAATGTCCAACACAAAATTTACATGGACTCAATTTGTGTGTCAATTAGTCTATTTGACGTTTGTTAATGACTCATCTATTATTGTTCATAGTCTGAAATTTTGTAAACATAAAATTAAGGATATGCATGGATATTACAAGATTTTATTTCTCAATGTTTTGGTTGGTATAAACCAACATAAATATTGAGATGGAATGCCATAAAGGTCATCCATGGACCTGGATGGCACTTATTTCACCATTATTAGTTACTAGAAAAAGATGAACTTTTTTGCATATTGGTCAAATTTCTTAAAGATATATCACTTGGGGGTCAAAATCCTTACAAAGTAAAAATATAGGCATTATTAAACTATTAATTTAGGTCACCTTTGTATAATATCCTCCTCACAAAATCTACTATCATTCATTAGGTGTATTCAAATAAAAGCCTTAAATTGTTGATTTCAATGGCCACATTTGGTGAAACAATATGGAATCTAAAGCCATGGTCATAATTTTATGCACTACATTGATTCCATGATAAAACATCTAACCATTTGATTATGGTTTTCAGGGAAAACTCTCTTGTTTACGAATTTGGACGTCTTTTATGGGAACTAATTTCTGGACAGCAACAATGCCAACCTAGAGAAGGATTGAGTTTGGTATTATTCCTTGAATCTACAATGCATCTTTTTTTGAACAAATAATTTTCCAATTGTTGGCCATCTAATACATTGAGGAATTATAGTTCCACTAGATCCATTTCAGGCATCTATATTATAAGAAAAAAAGATTGACTAATGAACATTGACAACAATAATTATTAAATCAAAAAGTTTAATTTTTCTTCTAGCATGCCTCATTTGCAAATAATTTAGATCAATTCATCAAGATAGAAATTTCCTCCCCAGATGCCAATGAAAATCAAGTTATGGAGGAGACCATATTTCATACACAAAACTAATGTATAAACTTGTAATAACAACAAGGAAAAATAAGAGAAGAATTTAGCTGAACAAAAGAAGGTCAGTAAAAAACCCATATGTTGTTCATGTATGTCATCCAAGAAGTGAACATGCAATGTGAAATGTCTTATTGCATCAAAGTAAAAATTTGATGACAACTGCAAACCTTTCTCCTTCATTGTCACAAAGAATAAAATGACTTGTGTGAACTCATGGATAGGTGGAGGATTTTCGCAACGAGGGGTTCATTGACCCCACCCTTGGTTCTAATTTCCGAGAAGAAAGCATGATGAAAACTATAATGATAGCACATTCTTGTATACAACCAATGGGGGCTCCACCAAGAGTGAATGATTTAATCAATGAAATGAATGATGCATTGCAATTGGAAAAAGGTCAAAACGTTGAAGAAGGTGGCATGAACATTGAAATTACTCAGTATGCTTCACAATCAAAAACATGTGCCTCACTTGAAACTACTTTGGAAGAGATCAAGAGGCAGACAATATTTGATGAAAAGTCTACCTCTGATCGTGATCCTAAAGGGAAAAGACAACAACAACATCAAACAAGCACTACACAAAGTCACGATTCCAGGTTAGTGTTCCAAATTGTTCCCATATATCATTTAATGCAAGAAATGACTAGAGGTTTGATTGTCAATAATCTGTGTTGTGGGATTATGTAATGGCTTTTTGTTTGCTTGGAACCTTTCCATTGTAAAGATGGGTGTGAGGGTAGAGTATCCATTGATTGTTGGAGATTAAGTTTTGTTGCAAGGTCCCCAATATGGACCTTATAAGACAAACAACCCTTCATGTGTAAAACATTCAAAGGAATTTCTTATCGTACTTGGAGGGCACATTATATCCATCAATGTCCCCCTTAGAAAAGAGGAGGGATATATTATTATTCCCCACCAGTCAGAGGATCCTACTTATAGGCATAATATCCTTCCCACTCTTAGGGAGTAAGCATAAGAACCGTCCCTTTCTTAAACCTCATGATTTACATTTGTCTAGGTTCATGATAACTTTCACCTCATGCTTTACAATTGGCAAAGTCCACAAGGGGGGGGGACATTCCTTGAATGTAAGGCCAAACTCGACTACTGCCTTGTCCTAGGCCCCTTCTTTTGGGAATAGTCCCGCACCCTTGACCTTTCCCCTCTACAAAAATTTCAGTTTATTTTCACAAACAAACACCACTGTCATAGGGTCATAATTTACCCTGGTGCATATTGAAGTGTATGTTTATAGGTTGGGCTTTGTGAAACCCTACTCCAATGAAATGGATGAAAGTTATTCTGAGAAGAATTCTTTTATATATCATTAACAATGAAAAAACATATGATAGAAAAATAATGTCCAATTTGTCAAAAGGTTCATTTACAAACACTTCAAGTTAATATGAATGTGTTTAACATATTACTTCAGTTGGGGCTCCAATTGCTATGGAGCACTTAGAGATTTTCTTTTGTTTTGGCCAATCAGCCCACACCCTACTCTTTTGTATTCATAATGTAGCAAGCTGGAATGATTGTATTTGGGACATGAACAACAGGGTTCAAATGGTGAAGGTGTGGTAACCACATTTGCATGTTCAAAGATGATGTGCATCACTAGAATGAACAAAGGCCACACTTGGATTTGTAAATGTGGCGTAATAACACAAGAATTTTTCTTTTGTAATTGGTTGCAGAAGTTCCAAAGGTGATTCAATCTGTTCAAGTGGTGATGATGAAATGCCTTCAACAAGCAAGAAAGAAAGTTTATCTCCACAACCAAAGTTGTTTGGCACCATTACAAGCATTGAAGGTGTTCCAAACCTGCCAACCATGAGAAGTTCAATTACAGTTGCTAGCAGAAAAAATAGTGAAGGCAATGTGGAGTTACTTTTTGAAGATGCAGAAAACATGACTGAGGTTGTTGGTGTGGGGCTTAAGTGGGCCAAGGTGGTTGTCACCAAAGAGTTGGACGTGGAGGTGAGAGAAATTGGAGAGCATGCGTGGAAAGGCTTGTGGGAAGATCAGGGTTGTGAAGAACTTGAGCTGCTAGAAATCATTCTTCTAGAGCCAGAGACAAAGGTTGGAGGTTCCTTAAATACAGGGCTAGAAGATGAACTTGAAAGATTTGGGATTGGGTTGACAAAAAGTGATGTACTTGGGATGTATGCAGAAAACCACCTTGAACAATTGAAGGAAGGATTCTTTCCTCTTGTACATGATCTAGTGGAATACATGGGACTTGAAGGAGAAAATTCCATCAGATGTAGACAAGTTTCAGGGGGTGAAGGTGGAAGCTCAAAGGATGCTGCAAAGGTTAGATCTTCAACAGAGAAGTCCGGAGGAAAAAAATGTGTGCATCAAGATCCAACCCAAGATCCACCTGAAGATGGCTCTCAAGATGGCTTTCAAGGTCCCCCACAAGGTCCACCACAAGGTCCCTCTGAGCAATTGGCTATGGAGGTCAAAAAGACTCTTCTTGTCTCTATTTTTCCACTACGGGGCTACCTCTCTCATGGACCAGGTGGGCAAGAGATTCATGATAGCCATGAACTATATGAGGCAACAATTGTGCCTGTCTCAAATTTATGTTTGAAGTGGATGAAGGCCAGAGGAAGATAACCACCACATTAATATTAACATGTGATCTTGGGGAAGGTGGTGGACCGGATGTCAACCCCTGGAAGCTTGGATATTTCCAGGACAACATCACAATATCCTTACGTTGTGAAATGGACAGGGCTGCAACTGTTTTATCTCGTAGGGTGGAAAATGTAGAGAATGTGAAAAAGACAACTACAACCAATGCTTCAAGTTCGTACAAGTGGGGATGCAAAGGTGAAATCCATGTGCCATTTTTGGGTATTCAAGCTGGAGGAGGTGATGGTCAAACTAACGAGAGGGGTTCTTCATTTGCTCATGAAACTCCAGGCGGCACCCAATTAAGTAGATTTCATGTTACTTCGAAATGCCGTGGAAGCAGCTTGGTTTACAAATTTCTTTACCCGAAAGAAGTTCAGGCCGACATCGCTGATGAAAAGCAAGGTCCAAGGGAACTGATAACATCAGAAATAGGTGGAACATTTGAGCCAACCATTGTTGGTGAATGGGATGGTCTGGACCAGAGCAAAAAATGCAGCTACATTTTCAAGACAGAAAGGGACATTACTTCCATTGAGGGTTTAAGGCAGTCACATGGGAGTGGAAAAGAACCTGAATGCATCAAACAACAGTATGAGCTACCTTTGTGGGTGAATCATTCAATGACACACATATTGCACAGACGTGAGATTAAAGAACTTCGAGCCCCAAAAGTAAATATGTTAAAAAATGTGATTGGAGCAAAACCTGGATTGCATGCGTGATGTAGATGTAATAATATTTCCAAACATGACATTGTTATTTTGCATGTTGTTTTGTGGGGTTGTTTTCTAAATTAGTGTACAGTTGTGCTTGGATTACCCAACTCACAATTATTAAGTATCATCCATCACAATGCAAATGTTGAATTACATTACCCAACAACCTATTTTCCATTTCTTGGTCAGAGTCATATTTCTTTATTGATGTTGTGCTCTACAATGTTTTCTGTGTCTGGATACCCTCTTTTCAAACTCTTTCCAATTTATGGAGCTCAAAATTGATTGCTCAAAATTCACAAAAGTTTGTTTTTATGCTGGTTGGCCTGTTGTGGGAATGTTGACTGTGTGGTGTTTTACATAGTTCATAATGGAGGGCATTTTGTGTTGGAACATCTGCAGATGTTTATCTTACTTAAGTTTTACATCATCTGTAGAAGCATGTTTGGTGTGCTCTCATGTCACAATTTCCACCTTTTAACTGTCTTCTGTCACTCCCCAATTTCTTGACTATGTTTCCTATATGACCCTTCCCCAATTTCAGTTCCCAGGGCACCATTTATATGGTGTCACTCAAAATTCTTCCTTGAAACTTTCAAGCCATCTTCCCTTTCTGTCCCCATACCATGTCTTTTGAACCGACAGAGCTAATGATGTTTGACACCTATATAAGCTTACTAAACTTTTATGAGTATACAAATGTTCTTTCCAAGGTGCCCTTTATGGAGTATGTGTGACCAAGGGACATTTGAACCTTTGGCACCAATTGGCTTACAAAGCTTGGGAATGTAAGAATTGACTAACCATAATGTCTTGTTCATCTTTCAAATTGTAGCTCCTGTTCACATGTTTGAACTTAAATTAGCACTTGCTGATGTGCATAGAGTATGCGAGCCAAGTGATGACTGATGAGAAACAAATGAAGATGAAAATTTGTCTAGATCTTTAACTCTTAGTGCTACCCACCTCACCACTGTGTCAAATTACTTCATGCAACCCTTGCACACACTTAGAAGGTGAGTTGAAAAACTGTGTTTCACTGTTCTCTGTAAGTTCACAAGATCTATAATGTGCCACCACTGACTGCTGAAAATTTAGAGTATATTTTAAGATTTAAAGATTGCAAATGTTCTTTTGTTATGACATATATGGATTAGATAAGTGTATTAAATTTTTTTAAATTGTTTCTAGAAGGTGCTACATTTGAGTTTTTTTCCAATAAGTAGATACAAGGTTTGAGATCTAGCAGAGTCAAAGATCCTCAAACCTTGCCATTCTTTTTATGAGGCTCATAATTTTAGTGTTGAAAAACTTGCCCTTTCTCTTCATTCCTTGAACTATTTAAAGTTTCATAAAATCCCATTTATATTGAGATTTTTTTTGCAAATTGCTAGTTTCTATTTGTGTAGTGAATTTGACCAATGTCTCTAAATGGCTCAGTTCCTTTTACCACTTGTGGTCAATGATCTTTTTGTATTAAAACTTAGCAAGGCTCATGTTCATTTGTTAGTGATTAAATTTTCATTTACTGTGCAGATTAAATCTTTTGGAATTGGAGTTTGATAAACTTTCTCTTATGCACAAACATATCAAAGAGATAAATTCTATATACAATAAGAGGAACCTAGTTCATGTTCCAACTTTTTTCCTGGCAAATTTAGAATTATGAAATTATGAAAATTTGAAAATAAGTAACTCTGGAATTGAATCACCAGATTTTGAAAACTAGAAATAGACATAGCCCGATCATTATATTAGTTCCAATATGTAGCCAACAATATAGATAAATGTTATTTATTGTTCCAACTTTTTTATAGCCAGTTTGGCTAAATCTCATTATCATTGATCATGACTTTGGTTACATCACAAATTGAACACTAAATCAATCTAGAAACCTATATGAAGGAGAGATTATTATTTTCTGTTCAATTCTCACTATTGTGTCAACACAAATTTTAGAAAAACTGGAAATTTTCAGTCTAAAATGTGCTTTCTTCACAAGAAGTTGGCATGCTGGCGAAATCCCAAAATTGAAAAATAAACAAAACACTGGTAAGAAAGTTCAAATTAGAATAGTCTTCAGTCATTGTTTGAGTTTCCATTTTTTTTAATTATTATTATCGGTGCATCGAACAACTCTTTATGTCACATATCTGTGGCTTAAGAACAAACAAGACATAAGTTATTTCAAGTCTCCCCATAGTTTTGATGTTGTGAAAACTTCAAGATATTAGAGAGTTTGATAAATAATCTTTTCCTTTCATTTCATTGTCATCCTTAGAGAGAATGAATGGGTAACATCATGGGTGTTAATTTCAGAATCTATTTAACAAATTTCTACTTATTTGTGACATGTATTTATTTGTACAATAACCAGAAGGGCAGACTCCTGATGATGGAAATAATTCAAAAATCCTGAGGTAGAATTAGTGCTGATTGTAAAAAGATACCTAAAAAGGTTTTTAAGAAATTCCCATGGCCAAGCTCATGGACATTTTGTTTTCTACTCCATAACCAAGGTACAATCGTATGTGAACATTTAGATCATTCTCATGCATTTTGTATGCAATATTTACATCCTTCGGACTACATATACCACATTCCTTATTCCCTTTGTGAAGAGTTATGTTCATCTTTGACGCAAGATTTGCTTGGTCGGACCTGTGTTCAAGAACCTCAAGCTCTATGATTTGTTTAAATTATAATGAATAAACCAGTGTTAGGCAGGTTTATGGCATTTTATTTTATTTTACTTTTGGCGAAATTTCACCAAATTTCGACCTGAAAAATATGATTTCGAACTATACAAAAGGTTTTCCATGGGAAAAATGGCCAACATTAGCCAGATTTCAAGATATATATATATAAATTGCAGACCAAATTTTTATGATAAGTTCCAAAAGGTAGTCAAGAATACAGAAGGATTCTGCTTTTTTTCTACTTTCATATGTAATATGTAGCCAATTCTGGCTAAATCATCCTATGGATGATCACCACTTCAGCTGCATCACAAAATTGAAAAAAAAAACCTGGTATATGGTTTGTCATACTCTAAAATGGTAATGGTATAGACAAGTTCCATACCAATATGAGTATAACTAAATTTTTTATTCTAAATGATGGTAAAAATATGAGTTGTGAGGAGCAAGTAGCGAACATCGATATTTTTACTCTGTGAAATATATATTACAAGTTAAAATATTCTCCATTTTAACTTCTGATGCTTGAAATGAAAGCTAGTAGAGTGTCTAGAATGAAGGTTACAAGAACTCCTGGAAGACGTTTATATTGTATGAGTTCTTGGAAGATACGAATCGAAAAATCAAGAAAGCTAATGTGGCATGACAAATGGGACGCGCACATGAAGGAAGAGGCGCGGAAGATGCCCTGCGAGAAGCAGATCTGCCCACAATCAGCCACAAAACCTGGCAGGCAGAAAATCCCGACTTTCTACTCGGTCGCAGCCGGCCTGCCGTTGTAGCTCCCTTTCCGGTCTGCTCACGAACTGCCGCTCCGTTTAACACTCTGCCATGAGTTTCATCGTTCACCTTCGTGCTCACCCGTGCTCACCTGCCTGCATTCCATAGCCATTTTCTGACTGCACACAATATAGGCACTGTGTTTTTCAAAAAAATTCTTTGAATCACATTTTGTTCTGTATTTCTCACCATGGAACCGTCTCAAGAACGAAGTTTCCTGTCCCAGATGATGATGGGTTCAAGCTCTTCACTTCCCTAGCTCTTCACTTCCCTTGTTTGTTGTGCCTCGCACAGCACCTCCAGCTCCACCCAAGATTTTTCCTGGTTTTTGAAATCTCATCCCCTATGTGGAAAAATCTTGGGAGAGAAAATTAGATGAAGCATCTAAAATGGTGGGCAGAGTATGTGTGCATGTGCGCATTTTATCTGCCTGCCTCGCTTTCTGCCAGCGAATTTCAAGGAGCAGGCAGGCAGAAGCCAAGGTTTTCACAATCATGTGCGTGACCCAAAAGAAGCCCAAGGTGCTGTGTACTCTGCTCTCAAAACAGGGATCGCCATTGCGTATGTTGACAAGCTCAAGGTACAGCGGGGTTGCAAATACTTCACCAATCAACCCAGGAATCACGCCTCAGACTCAAAATTTTCAAAATATTAAGGTTACCCGTAAAGTCAGGAAAAGACAGTAGCGGAACCCCCTGTTTGGTCACATAGGGGATGAGAATTCAAAAAACAGGGAAAAAAACAGTACACGAGGCTTCAACGGGGCATGAAATTCAGTTTAGCAGCAAATTTGGTGCTAAACTGAGTTTGCCGTGTCCTTTCTTTTCCTGAATGCATTCAACCAATCACTGCTGCTGCTTTGTCGACTGTAACTATAAATGTTCTCGTGCCTCGTGCATTTAATCCCGAGTCTCAGTATTTCATACCCTGATTTAATAAAGTATCATGACTTTGCAGACAGCGGCTACGAGGGGATGAAGAATCAAATGAGGGCTGCAACTCCGGCCCAACAGGGCATCACTTAACGGGCAACTCTATTTTCCAGCATTTTACAGGGCCTTGAACATATTCCCTGAAACAACTACCTGGAAACAAGGAATTAAGAAGTCATTTTCTTGTGACTTTAATAAAACGCCACACCACCTTGTTCCCAAACTTTTACCGATGGCTACTGGCTTTACAGAGGACATTTTGACTCCTCCACAAACGACAGAGCGAAAATCGATGACTCAAGTTCGTTTGTCAAAACCTTAAAATCTCCTGAGCAGCTTTCGTAGAACGAAAGATTGCACCACAAGCTTTTCTCGGCAAACGCTTGCTTACCATGCACCTTCTGTAGGCAGTTATGATGAACGTTGTGGAACGGACAGTGAGATAAGTGTAAAGTAAAGGTTGGGAAACACACTCTTAGCAGGCGGCCTCTGCAGGTTGCTTACCCTACCAACCTCTCACGGTTTCAGTCCCGTCAGCACGTTTTTCCTCACCATGAATTAGGTGGGAATCTTACAAGGTACATTCATGCAACCTTTGAGGGAGTAATTCTTTCCAAATTCCAGTTTTGGAGCATCCTTTTTCTCCAATACAAAAGTTAATTAAGCACCATTCCCCACTTGTCTTTTCTTGGGAATTTGTTGACTCTGCCCAGAGGGTGAGACATCATCTGAGGAGATGGGATCACTTGCATGTAGAAATTAGCAGCAGCTAGCCTAGTAATAGGGGCTGGGAATTCAAAATGAAGGAAATGTAAGTTTAGATGCAAAGAATCTGGAAATAGCTTTACTTCATCACGCTACTGCAGGTGACATTTGATTATATCTTAAGCATGCATGGAAAACAAACTTCTAGTGCTGCAGCAATGGTGGAAAATTAACAATCAAAGAAAACCAATAACTTGTGACATGCAATGTTTTTGACTTGTTGAATCGTTGAAGTATTGTCATCAATGTAGGATTAACATCCAACAACTTAGCAACATCGATCCTGAGTTGACTATTTTCAAAATATGGTTGGAGTTATCTTTGAGAATAATAGTTGTGAAAACTATTAGAAAGAATAGCCTAATAGTCTGCAGTAGAAAAATAGTTATAATACCAGCTAGCCTCGGGTAAATTTCTTAAAAAGGAAAACATCAGAGATAAGAAGATGTGTGGTAATGAACTGTGAGGACAATGTGGAACCTTACACTTATCTGCATACCGTGTGCTTTAGCTAGGATATTATAGGCAGCTCTTCATGAATGAAGAAAGAATCAGTGTTGGCCGGTTCTAGTTACTGGTCCCTGGATCATGGGTTTTAAATCTTGAAAAAAAATTCACAACTGGAACCAAAAATGGGAACCAGTCAGCAACGAGAACCAAAACTGGGAAGTGGCCTTCAGTTAGAACGGGACACGGAACCAGAACTGACCCCAAAACACATTGCATACAATTTTTGGTTCTTCACTTTTTAAAATTAAAAATTCAAACTCTAAAGTTGTTTTTTTCCCCCTTTCTAACTGAGGTTAGATATGTTTGAGGAAAAAATCAGGGTTCGGAATAATAATAGCACCAATTTTTTGAAGAATAATTTGGGTTGGGCAGGGGGTAGCATTAGGCATGTAGATCTTACTTCTGGAAAATGTCTCAAGTATGCAATTTTTAGAATATATATTTAATTATTTATTTTTGTTTAGTGATATATGTGGTCACATTTCATTGGTGGTACAGTGCCACTAACTAGAAAAAAATCAGTTTTGGACTTTGTGGAGGTAGGTAAACATGATCCAATTTAGAACAGGACTCACTTAAGAATTTATTTATAAAGAACTGGGAATTGGGGTCTTGAAATGTGAAGAACTGGGTCTGGAACTGGACCAGAGGTTCTATAATATATTCTTTAAAATCCTTGAACCACAACCTGGGGTTCTTTCACAAAAGAAAAATTGTAACTTGGGAACCAGGCGGAGAGGTTCTCTTGAAAACTAAGAACCAGCCAACACAGAAAATAACCAATGAGGGATGTTAAGTGTGGAGATATTCCTTATAGGGGTGTATGTATTAAGAGCATCTCCACCCCAAAATTGTAAACAACTTTTTGTTATAATACAATAGTGTTTAATGATCCCTATCCCGACCCCCAAACAACATAAAAGGGCCTTTAAACAGTAAAAGATCAATTATATCTTTCCATGTGGACACCTAATAGTCACTGGCCAAATCCATACTGGAAAAAAGCTTTAAAGGGTTTAAATGACCACTGCAAAATGGACATCAATATAGGAGCGCAGCAGGATTTGCACCATGCTATTGCAAGATTTAATCAAAAGGGGTGTTTGCAGGTGTGGGGTGGAGATGCTCTAAGGACATCACATAGAGAATTCTCTAAAACTAGTGGGTGCCGTGAAGCCCCTGTGTGAAATCCAGGTCCCAAAATTAAGATCCCACATCCTGAAAATCACGTTCTAAAAGTTTTCAGGTTTTGGTCTTGGAAACCACGAGTGTGAAAATCCAGGCCCTAAAGTTGAGATCCCAAGTCTTGAAAACCATGTCCTGAAAACCATATCCTAAAATTTCCCAGGCCCCAAAGTTGAGATCTCAAGTCTCGAAAACCATGTCCAGAAAACCATAATAAGTCCTGGGCAGTTTAGGGCGGGAAAAAAAAAAAAAAAAAAAAACCCTCCCTGGCCCCCCCTACCCCTTCCCCGCCCGCCCCCCTCTCCCCCCCTCCACCCCTGCTGGCTCCAAACCAAAAAAAAAAAAAAAAAAACACCTCCCTGGCCCCCCCCCCACCCCTGCTCCCCCCCGGCCCACCCCTGCTGAGTTATACCCATTACCCTTTTCGGAATCCGACTGTCCGGGCCGGTTCCCGTTCTCGGAATCCGACCGTCCGGGCCGGTTCCGCCGCTCCATTAAAACGCGGAACCGTCGCGTCGGACGCACGCACGCACGTAATGCCTTTATATATAAGATATGGCATATCACACCGCATAATTGCCCATCCAATATTAAGTCAAAATTTGGACTGGTTTTTACTGTCTCCGGCGCCATGCCATCTAGTCCACAGGGTGTGGTTTTTCCTCCACTCAACAGTCATCAGCATGGACATCTTGTCCATGCCGTATGGTGTTCCCTCATGTCAAGGGTGGGGTAAGGTGTAATGAGTAAAAGTCTGAAATAAAGGCTGGCTCTTGCATATACACAGTTTCTGAGACTTCCTTGCTGCTTTCCTTGTACTGTGACAGTCTACAATTCCTCGGCCAGAGCGAACCAACAGCCACCAATGCATAAGTTGGCCATTCTGTCCGCTAGATGGGCTACGTTTTTTCCTACGACATCAGATGGGATTCATCACAGTCCATTTCTTTTCACTCTTGACCATTGTACTTTGTTTTTGGGAGGTTTATTTTTTACTGTTTTTTTTTAACACCTCACACATAGCTACCCTACTCATCTTCATACCTTCATAAGTATTGTACCAACTTTAATACCTTACTAATTATCCTTTACTGACATAGCTACCTTAATAACTAGTTATCTTATTGACTTAACTATTGTACTAACTACCTACCTTACTAACCTAGCTACCATATTAACTACATAGCTTACTATCTTAACTTCCTTACTGTATTAACTATCTACCCTACTAATCTAGTTACATTACTATTTATCAACCCTATGAAAATAACTACTTTACAAACATAGTCACCTTGATAAAGTAACTTGTTTTCTATGTATTAACTTGTCTATCTACCTAGCTACCTTGCTAAGGTAACTTTTTTTCCACCTATTAACTTGCCTACCTACATGCTTACCTCCTCTAACAACCTATTTACCTTGCTTTTTGAACTTCCTTTTTACTTACTAACTTGCCTACTAACCCAACCACCAACCTATATACCTATTATCTACCTATGTACCCACCTTCTTACTCACCACTATGTTCACCTATTTACCTATGTTTTTTACATAAGCAAATACCTAACTAATTATCTACTCACTTTTCCCACCCTCAACCTCCTAATCCTACATATCAATTTATTAAGGTTCACCCTAATTCATGGATGATGAACATAAGTCCCCATATGTAATTATTACAAACACTTTATAGTGGAAATAATGTCATAATTGCAACCCGGTCATAATTGGTTTAATTAATAATTTTTATACTAAATTTTTTTAACCTAATTTATTTATGGAATGGACATTATAATACATCTTTTCATGTAATTATTATAAATTTCAAATGATGTAGGTATTGCAAATTAGGGTTTGGAGAAATTGGGACAAACCCACACTCAATGTTTACACCTAAAGGTGAAGGTAGTGATAATTGGTTTTATTTTTTTTAATATAAGTATCTTTTGGATATTTCCTTTTTTTTTTATACACTAGATTTAAGTATCACATCTAGTAAACAAAATATACTTACATAACCTTATACATTTAATTAAATGATGAAGGAACAAGTTTTTGTATTATTAAATCACGGGCAATTACATAACATAAATTCACCTAAGTATTGCAATTTGGGGTTGGGGCATGCATTTGGGATCTTATATAGGATGATAAGGTATGATATTACAAATTGAAAACTTTAACCCTCATTTAAAAAGTAAATAGTTTCATACCCAAAAAAACCTTAAACCTAATATTGGTAATTTTTTTTACATAAACCATAAATTATGTAAACATTATAACCTAATGGATGCATAGGGTTAAATTTGAAAAATTAAACGAACTTATACAATGAACCCTAAAATGTTGAGCTAAAACCTTTGTATGCAAAAAAATTTCCTACATTGACCCTAAATTAAATAAACACAAAAAAAATTGGTTGCATCACTTTAATGTTGGAATTTAACATTTTTTTAAAAATTAAATGTTAAATTTAGTTTTGGAATTTTTTTTCATAACCTTAAATTGTGTATAGATTATCAATTGAATGCATAATTGTAATAAAACTATGAAACAATTTTACATAATTACCAAAGAAACTTGTGTTTTAAACCTATTTCAAGGTGGGGAGGCGGGACCATAACTAGTGGGAAGGTTTTTTATAATTCATACCTTTGCCATGGAATCACCTTCATTTTCATCTACTTTAATGAAAAAGAAAAAAAAAATCAGAAACTTGTTTATATATATGTGTATGTGAATACATAAATTCCCTTACAAAATATTCCATGAAAAATAATATAAATGTTAGGAAAAAGGTTATCTTAAAACAATTAATGACAAAAAGGTGGGCTTAATTTCTGTAAACCATAAACCCAATGTCCCCCTTATCTATTTGAAACATATATTAGACAAAAATTTAGATTGGAGTAATGGAACATGAACACGTGTTAGTTGATAGGCAAGTATTGCAATTTCAAACGCTTTATGGAAAACCCAACCATAAACAAGAGAAGATCAAAAGTTTACAATATCCGCATAAATAAACCAGTTTCTGCACCAAGGGGTCCTTTCATGAAAATGGGCAATGCAATTATATAAAAATATTAAATTACATTTTTTCTTTAAGGTTATTGTGCGAGTATTTCATGATAAGGATAATGAAAGTATTGCTTAAATTTGGGAATCCTAGGACAAAACAACATTTGGGTGCTGGCCTTGTGGCCATGCACGAAATATAATATAATGGGGAAGATGGTGGCTTCCCTCAAGTTTAGGCCATGGTGAGTCTTATGAATCTGTGTTTGCTCGTGGTTTGTCCGTGCACTAAAGGTGTTCCAACTACGCACTAACTAACTTATTGTTTAGTTTATGCAGGTCTGTGTGAATAATTGATTTGCTTATCAATCTTCCTAGTCCCCATCCCAAAGCTCCAACATGCCTTTCTACCCCCAAAGTGCTATGAGCTAAAGAGCGTGCCCCAACTCCTTCTCCTTCTGTTATTTTCATTTTTGGAGTTGCAATTGAATCCATCAAGGAGCTTGTGAGTGCGTCACATGGTATCAAACGCATTATGGAGATCCCAACCAAAAACAAGAGAAGATCAAAAGTTTATAATACTCGCATAAATAAACCAATTTACACAACAACGGGTCCTTTCATGAAAGTGAGGAATGCAATTATATAAAAATATTAAATTATTTTTCTTTTTTAAGGTTATTGTGCAAGTATTTCATGATAAGGATAATGAGGGTATTACTTACATGTTCTAGCATGGCCACATAGTGTGTTAACCCTATTAGATGAAATTATTGTTCATTTGATTTATAATAAATGTAATCCATTTGTGGTGGATGGGGGTATTGTGTACAACATGGCATAAGATGATCCCAAAATCTACAAATCCCAAACTTAAAAATCAAAATTAAAACAAGTGGATTGATACAAAAATGTTCAAATAACCACATTACAAAAAGGATGGTGATAAACATATATCATGCTAACTTAATTTATAATCGTTCAATACAAAAATGATGCATATGTGCAATAAAACTATATCTATAATTATTCCTCCAAGGAGGATGAATTAAAAGGAATGCCCATAATGGTGTGATACTTTGTTATAGGTTTTATAACTTTTGTTGCATGATGATGAATAAATAGTTGATGATGCTCAAGCATAAGTTGAATTGCATATGTAACAAAAACCTCTTTTATTGTGCCCCGAAACCTAACATGAAAAAAAAAAACTAGATTCCAATGTTAAGATGCAAACAATGTTAACAAAAAAAATGTATAAGTATGGAAATATACCACCCATGAATGAATTCGGAATTGTGATACTTGGATATTGCATCCATTTTTTTGGTTTAATTGCGTTCATTTGACTCCAATGTCTAATTTTAAGCACCCCATGCAAGTTTCAAAAGCTTTGCATAGGTAATTTTGCTTATTTGAATTTTGTCAACAAGGTTTTTGTCCTTTTCAAAGCACGCCCATGCATTTTGTGGGATGAACCCCACCTCTCATGCAGGAATACCAATGATGCCCAACAAGTTCATGCAGGTTAAACATACCAATAAAGGCCATTTAACCTAATCCATTTGTTGTGCTTGGACTTGGAGTTCATCCCACTCTAACTCTGTTTTTTTTTCACTTGATGAAGGGCCTTCTCTTGATTCTGCTTTTGCCTTGGATGTGGTTGTTCAAAATTCAAACGTTCATAACATGGTGATTTGGTGTCTTGGTCCCCCAACATGAATAGAAGGATGACCATATTTGCCTACCTCCATGCAAAGCCTGTGATTGTTGTCCAAATGTCATCGAAACAACGATTCATCCACATAAGTGTTGATGCATCCATTGATGATCCACCTTGACCCTTTGTGCCCAAGGATTTTTCATCCCCCTCTTTGCTCCAAAATTGTCCCCTCCTTCCTATTTTCTCCCCCCCCCTCCTACCTACCCCTTCCTACCTCCCTCACTTCATTTCTGTCGCAACCCTAACTTGGCCAAGTGTGGGGGTGAAGCCCAACACTTGGAAAAGTTGGGATTTGGAGTCCTCCGGGACTCCCGAATGTTTAGAGCTCAACAGCAGGACCCAAAACACCTCGCATCGGGGTGTTCTTGGTGTCGTTGGAAAGGTCTTGAAGCGTAGATATCGAAAATGGCCTCGCATTGGCCATTTGAACATCTGTCGCCCAAGTTATGGGCAAAAAAGGGCCGGGAGTCAAACTGGCAGTTTGACTCCCGACCACTAAAAGTCGGGAATCGACCTCTTACCGAAGTCCGAATTGGGAGTGCGATACGTCGTTGGAAAGATCTCGACGAGGGCTACAACTTTGGTTCAGACCTTGTCGCGATCCAACTCTGCAGTCGGGAGTTATGGCCGTTCAAAGTTCCGGGAGTCCCGCCGGGACGATTTCGGGACAACTTCGGGACTCAATTTCGGGAGTCCCGGGAATTTGTGCCATTTGGGTGTAGTCCCCACAACGTGGCGCAGAGTATACTATAGGGAGTATGGTGGTGGCATACTCCCGAGCCAAGGATGTGGTGAGTCCAAGTGAGTCCGGGTCCCCGTGGCTTGTCCCAACACCAAAAGAGTGCAAATGGATTCTAACCAACTCGTGTTGGTTTGTGATGCAGGTTCGTGTGATCTAAAAGCTTGATCTCTTCCTAGTCTAATCCCGGGGCTCCCAACTCGACCCTCTACCCCTTTTTAGAGTTGGAAGCCGGGAGCGTGCTACCAACTCTCAATTCCGCAACTTGACTTTGTGAGACCCTCAAGTGGGTTTCACCCCCGTGACTTGGGAGCGCGTCAATTTCCCACTCATTCCATTTCCAGAGCTTAGGAAAGTTTCCGAGTTTGAGTAGCACAGAACTTCGAAGAGGTGTGAGACACAAGGCTTGAAGAAGGTGGAGTGCTCAACATTGAAGGAATGTGGAGAGAAGAAAGCAAGAGGAGTGCTTCATCTCAAATGCAAAAGCGAGAGAAAAAAACCAAACTCCCTCCCTTTTCTACATTTTTTTTTCTTTTCCATGGTTTTTTTTTTTTGGTCTGTTTTTTTTTCTTTTGCTTGAGAAGAAAAAGATGAAAAGGAGAAGGTGTTTGAAGCAAAAAGGCAAAAACAAGAGGGCAGAAATGGGAGCCAAATGTGAAAGGGCAGAGCAAGAGCTTGAAGGCTCCCTCCCTCCCTTCTCTGCATTTTTTTTCTTTTCTATCGTTTTTTTTTCTTTGTTTTTTTTCTTTTTTCTACTTGAGAAGAAGAAGATGCCAGGAGAAAGTGTTTGAAACAGAAGGGTAAAAGCAAGAGGGCAAAAGCAAAAGCACAAAGTGGGAGGGTAGAACAAGAGCTTAAAGGAAAACTCCCTCCTTTCTCTGCATTTTTTTTCTTTTCTATGGTTTCTTTTCTTTTCTTTTGCTTGAGAAGAAGAAGGTGCCGGGAAAAAGTGTTTAAAAGAAAAGGGCAAAAGTAGGAGCCAAAAGTGAGAGGGCAGAGTGAGAGTTTGAAAGTAAGTTCCCTCCTTTTTTTTCGTTTTTTTTGTTGGTTTTTTGTGTATTTTGACTTCTTTGTGTTTGAGAATAAGAAGATGACAACAATGTGTTGTCATCTTCTTCTATGGTGGTGTTGCAGAGAAGAAGAAAACGACAACAATGAGCCATCGTTTTCTTATGTAGTGTTGTTAGAACAAAGAGGGCGATGGCAACAAACTACTGTCGCTTTTTTGTGTCCAAAAAGAACAAGAAGAAGAAGAGGACGACGTGGTAACACGCTATTGCCTTCTTCTATGGTGGTGTTCAATCGAAAAAAGTGATGGTAACTTGTTGCCATCACCTTCTTCTTTGGTGGTGTTAAGGTTTAATTTGGTGGTTTTTGGGTGTTCATAAGGTTCAGGGCGCAGTAAAAGAAAAGTTTGTTGCAAATGTAGTTTAGGCTAAGATGCAATGTTACCATCTATACAATATTCATCATGTAACAAGGGCTGCACATGCAATAGTTTTTTACCGAGCTAAACACGAGATTGTAGATAATGATATGGTTTAGGGTTTCCATTTTATATAGTTAGTTAGGTTTTCAACCTTTTCATTTTTTGGACTACCCAATTTTTGAATGTTGGTCCTTTGATATATTATAGAGAACCATTTTTTTCAGTGTAACCTTTAGCATTTTTTGATCCACCCATATTTGTACATCTTTTATCAATATAATATTTTCGTCTATTCACACTTATTGGATGGGTATATCATTATATATATATATATATATATATAATAATATTTTTCATATTCTAGATGACACAATTAAAACTTAAACATGCCCATATGATGAATAGGTAACATTAATTTGTCTAAGGTTTACAAAGATCAAAATGAACGTTGTGCAATACCTACATCCTTTCTATTATAATTTCCATAAGCTCATTTCAAATATGCAATACTTGCATATAGGTTTCGTAATAGTGGCTAGTTTTTTTTACAACCATTACAATACCCGCATATAGGTTTCGTAATAGTTGTTGGGTCTTTTACAACCATTGCAATACTCGCTTATAGGTCTTGTAATAGATGCTAGATTTTTTACAACCATTGCAATATTTGCATATAGGTTTTGTAATAGTTACTGATTTTACATCCATTGTAATACCCACATGCAGGTCCATAAATAGTTGTTGATTTTAAATATTTTTTGCATATAGGTTTCCATTTTAATATTCATGGGACTTATATAAAATAATAATCTAGTCTAAATATCAAAAAATAATGTCATAATTAAAGAATTACTAGAAATTTATTTCAGATAATGTAAATGATTGATTATCATATTTAAACAATCATTTATTTCTTAATTTTAATTAATTGATTATTTGGTTGAACTTTAATTGTTCAGATAATTAAATTTTAGATTGAAAAATCAAATTAATAATTTGATATTTAATTTATTATTTTAGTTACATTTTTAATGTTGATAAGTTAATCAAATCACTATTTTTGATAATTATTCATGATAATTAATTGTCATAAAATTAATTTAGATATATAAATAGACATATTTTGGGTACCCAAACCAGTTATTTTGAAGTGACCTTACATGTGGGTGTTGCATTTAGGGTTGATTATTCATCTAAAGTTGTTGAAATCACCTATGGTTTATTTCGAAATGAATTCGTATGCAAGTATTACATATAAGCTTTGGTTTTCATTAAAAGGGCACCCAAACTACATATTAGTTATTTGGAAATGACTTGACATGTGGGTATTGCATTCAGGGTTGAGTCTACACCTTAGGTTACCTAAATCACCCCAAGATTATATTAAAACGACTTGAATATGGGTATTACATTTAGGGAAACACAAAAAAGATATATCTATTACCATTGTTAATATTTCCAAGTTAAGTTCTTTCACTTTCTTTTTAAAAAATATAAAATGATATTCCATTGTTTTACATATGTGTAAGCCTTAAAAATTTCGCCCAAAATGCACCCTTTATTTTAATTATTATAGACTTGTAAAAAAAATTTAATTAATTTATATGTCCTAAACTTTAAACCTAAACCATAATTCTAACATTTTACATTAAACTCTAACCCCTTGTATCATCAATGTGACCAATTTTGCATTATGTTCATTTTTATATATGTTAAATCATATTATAAAGTGAAAAAATAATTTTGAAAACATGAATTTCATGATGTATTGAAAGGGAATCAAATATTTAAAAAATAATTCTATGTTTTATGGTTAATGAATTATCACAATATGATATGGGAATTACATTTAAACAAAAGTGGGTTAGGAAATACTAAACTTTAACAACTATGGAACATATGGAAACAAAGGAGATTCATAATTATGTTATAGATTTAAATAACTGATAAAATCAAAAACTAATACAATAAGTAAAGTCTAGAGTATAAATCATAAGCCTTGATGTATATGAACCAAATTCCTAAACATTAATCATAAGGCATAACCCTAAAAATCCAAATGATATTTTTCCATAAGCCTTATTACAACCCTAACTATACAAACCCTAACACAAAAAAATCCTAGTGATATATGCCTAAAACCCAAAATACTATACAAAATATATAAGTTATATAAAACAATTATTTTTTTAAAACGTAAGGAAAAATTTAGAAATTTTTTTTAAAGAAATTTAAACTACAAAGATTTATTCACCAAAAAAAAAAAGTTAATCTTAAAAAAAAAAATCAAATAAATTTTGTACAAAACCCAAAAGAAAATATATGTTTCTTCGCTTTGTGTGATTTTTCCAAACTAATTTTTTCCACTCTATTTGAAAAAAATATAAAATGAAATTGTATAATTTCACATATGTCCAAACCCTAAAATTTCTCCCCAAATTTAACCTAGTTTAGGTTAATTTTTATAAATTTGTGAAAAACTTGCTAATTAATTCCAACCTTAAACCTAAACCATAATCTAATGATCATTAAGGCAATTTTTCTTTTATCATTGTATTGTAAAACTACTAGTCTACCATAGTAAACTTATCACAATACCTACATAATTCTATATTGTGTACCTTCATCAAAAACCCCTTTCTAGTTAATAAATATTTAATATGCAGTATTTTCATCTAACGTACTAATATATATTTAATACCCATGAAAGATATGAAAGTATATGCAATACTTGTATTAGTGCTCGTCAACCTTTAACTATAATATACCTTAAACCTTACAACATTTGCATGTAAGACCAATTTAATGCCATAAGAAAGAAGATGGGTAAGCATTATTTACATATTGACTTGGAGATTACTGTACAATTGACCTACAATATGCACACTATATAGGGTGGTAGTTTAGTTGTACATGATCCAAGAATGCAATACCCACCTTTATATGACATTTGAGTGAGATATTCCTATTTGGGAATTTTAGAATACATGTGTTATATAACCTTAGTAATGTATTTTTAACGTTCAAACCCCTATATGTTCATTGATACAAAATCAATGCATTAACACATAAATAATTTACTTTTTGACACAATTATAATATCATGCACATTTTAGTAATGGAGAATTACAATGGGGGATAAGTAGAAATAATTTTGTGTTGTTTCGTTTTCTCATGAACCTTTTTCTTACAAATATTTTCATGTTTTAATATCATCTCATGCTAATCCTCCATCTGATGCACTGAATTGCTAAGTCCATCATTGACACAATGAAATACGATGTTGAAATGCATGACTCCATTCATCATGGAAAGGCAAATATTTTGTACATCTATTGCAATAACACGCAATAATGATGTGGTGTGATCTATGAGTTGGACCCATCTTCTTTGATTTTGTTGATGATTTCATTGTAATATGTCACCCATTTCAATAAACATTTTCTCTGTGGGGGTGGATGAACCACCTAGACTCAGGTAAATTTCTTAAATAAAAAAACATCAGAGATAAGAAGTGTGATAATGAACTGTTATGACAGTTGAAATGTGGAACCTCACAGTTATGTGCATGGTATCTGCTATAGCTAGGACATTATAGACAACTCTTTATGAGTGAAGAAACAATTAGTGTTGGCCGGTTCTAGTTACTGGGTACCTGGATCATGGGTTTTTAATTTTGAAAAAAATTCACAACTGAAACCAAAAATGGGAACCAATCAGCAACCAGAACCAAAACTGGGAACCGGCCTTCAGTTAGAACCGGACCCAGAACCATAACTGACCCCAAAACGCATTGCATACAATTTCTGGTTCTTCACTTTTATAAATTAAACATTCAAGCTTTAAAGTTGTTTTTACCCCCCCCTTCCCAACTGAAGCTAGATATGTTATTGATTTGAGAAAAAAATCAGGGTTTGGAATAATAACAGCACCAATTTTTTGAATGATAATTTGTGTTGGGCTGAGGGTAGCACCAGGCATGTAGATCTTACTTCTAGAAAATGTCTCAAGTATGCAATTTTTAGATATTTTTATTTTTATTTTATTTTGTTTAGTGATATATGTGGTCACATTTCATTGGTGATACAGTGCTACTAACTAGAAAAAGTTCAGTTCTGCACTCTGTGTCGGTAGGTAAAATGTAATACCTACATCTAATGGATTGAATGTAATAAGAAATATCCAAATATGTGATATTTGATATTTATAAACAGAGAAAATGCATTAAATCAAATCATCATTTTGATGAGAAAAGGTAGGACAATACTTGCATTAAGTGGTCAAATCCCCCATTAAAAAGAGTAGGGAATGTGCAATATTTTCATCTAACGTACTAATATATATTTAATACCCATGAAAGATATGAAAGTATATGCAATATTTGTATTAGTGCCCGTCAACCTTTAACTATAATATACCTTAAACCTTGCAATATTTGCATGTAATACCAATTTAATGCCACAAGAAACAAGATGGGTAAACATTATTCGCATATTGACTTGGAGATTATTGTACAATTGACCTACAATACGCACACTATATAGGGTGGTAGTTTAATTGTACGTGATGCAAGAATGTAATACCCACCTTTATATGACATTTGAGTGAGATATTTTTACTTGGGAACTTTAGAATACATGTGTTATATAGCCTTAGTAATGTAATTTAAACTTTCAAACCCTATATGTTTAGTGATACAAAATCAACAAATAAGTAATTTATTCTTTGACACAATTGTAATATCGTGCACATTCTAGTAATGGACAAATAAAATGGGGGATAAATACAAACAATTTTGTGTTGTATTTTGTACTCATGAACCTTTTTCTTACAAATATTTCCATGTTTTAATATTGTTTCATGCTAATCCTTCATCTGATGCATTAAACTGCCAAGTCCATCATTATCACAATGAAAAATTATGTTGAAATACATGACTTCATTCAACTTGTAAATGCAAATATTTCATACATCTGTTACATTAAGACACAACAATGATGTGGTGTGGTCTATGAGTTGAGTTCCACATTTTTGGATTTCGTTGATGATTTCTTGCATTATGTCACCCATTTGAACAAATGTTTTCTTTGCAGGATTGGATGAACTTGAAGGTTGGTTGTGATCCTTCTTTTTTCCCACATTGGGGGAGGTATCATCTAGTGTCAGAAGCCCACACATATCATCAATCCATTCTTCTTCAAAGTGATTTTCATCAACCATTTCATCATTAGATTCATTGTCATAAATGTGCAAATAGGTATAGTCCACAAACATGGCGACAAAACCTCCATGATCAAATCCATACCATGTCCCATAATATTGAATGATATATATTTTTTAATGAAGTCGGTACATGTAAAAAGAATGGCAACTTGATGTTTGCACAAGTTTCCACACAATGCCTATTCACATGTGCAACAAACATACTTGATGAAAGAAAATGTGACCTTATATGTCATATTTGGATGTTGTTGATTTCATACCATCCATGCATGGTTGGTTTTGTTTGAATCATTTATCTCATGGGTGATATGCATATGAGGGATCAATATGACCTTTTCAATATTTGCTTTCACAATGTGTCTCACAACCTTTTTTTCTATGAACCCACATGTGTGGTGTGTTACACAATTCACAGTGGAGGGCATTATCTGTTGGAACATCTGCAAATGCTTGTCCTACTTCAGTTTTACACCATCTATAGAAGCATGTTTGTTATATTTTCATGTCACAACTTTCTCAACATGTTAATTGTCTTTTGTCACCCCCTAATTCCTTGACTTTGTTTCCTATATGACCCTTCCCCAATTTCAGTTCCCAGAGCACCGTTTACATGTTTTCTTTCAAAATTCTTCCTCCAAGCTTTCAACCCATCTTCCCTTTCTATCCCCATCCCATGTCTTTTGAACCAACATAGCTAACACCTATATAAGCTTACTAGACTTTTATGACAATACAAATGTTCTTTCCAAGGTGTCCTTTATGGAATATGTATGATCAAGGGATATTGGAACCTTTGGCACCAATTGGTGTGAAAAGCTTGGGAAGCTAAGAATTTACTAATTGTAATGTCTTATCCAACTTTCAAATTGTAACTCCTGTTTGCATGTTTGAACTGAGAATTAGCACTTGCTGATGTGCATAGTGTATGGGGGCCAAGTCATGACTCATGAGAAACAATTGAAGATGAAAATATGTCTAGATTCCTAACTCTTAGTGCTACCCACCTCACCGCTGTGTCACAAGACTTCCTGTAACCCTTGCACACACTTTAGAAGTTGAGTTGAAAACCCATGTTTCACAATTCTCTAGAAGTTCACAAGATCTATCATGTGCCACCACCACTGACTGCTGAAAATATTAAGTACATCACCATAAATGCTGCAAACGTTCTTTTGTTATAACCTACATGGATTAGATAATAATATATTTACACTAGATTAGCACCTTTTAGAAGGTGCTAGATTGGAGCTTTTTTACAAGGTTTGAAATCTAACAGAGTCAAAGATCCTCAACCCTTGTCATTTGTTTTACAAGGTTCATAATTTTAATGTTGAATAGTTTGGTTCATTTCTTTGTGTGGTTTAAAGTTTCAGAAAATCCCACTTATATTGAGATTTTTCTTGTAACTTGCTAGTTTCTATTTGTATAGTGACTTTGACTAATGTCTGTAACTGGCTCAGTTCCTTTTACAAACCTATACTTTACTACCTATGGTCAATGATCTTTTTGTATTAAACTTAGCAAGGCTCATGTTCATTTTGTTAGTAATTAAATTTTCATTTCCTCTGCAGATTAATTTTTTTGAAATTGGAGTTTGATAAATTTTCTCTACTTATGCACAAACATATCAAAGATATAAATTCTATATACAACAAGAGGAACATAGTTGATGTTCCAACTTTTTTCCTGGCAAATTTAGAATTATGAAATTATGAAAATAAGTGACTCCTATGGGAATTGAATTACCAGATTTCGAAAACTAGAAATAGACATAGCCAGATAATTATATTAGTTCGAGTATGTAGCCAAAAAAATAGATAAATGTTATTTATTGTTACAACCTTTTTATAGCCAGTTTGGGTAAATATGTTTATCAATGATCATGACTTTGGCTACATCACAAATTGAACACTAAGTGCATTTAGAAACCTATATGAAAGAGGGATTTTTTTTTGTGTTCACTTCTCACTATTGTGCGAAATTTGTTTTTTATAAAACCTGGAAATTTTCAGTGTAAAATATGCTTTCTTCACAAGAAGTCAGCGCTCTGGCAAATCCACAAAATTGAAAAATAAACAAAACACTGGTAAGAAAGTTCAGATTAGAATAGTCTTCAGTCATTGTTTGAGTTTTCATTTTTAAAAATTTAGTATTGTTGGTGCATCGAACAACTCTTTCACATATATGTGGCTTAAGAACAAAGAAGACACAAGTCATTCTGAGTCTCCCCATAATTTCAAGGTTGTGAAAGCTTCAAGATATTAGAGAGTTTGATAAATAATCTTTTCCTTTCATTCTGTCATCGTCCTTAGAGAGAATGAATTGGTAACATCATAGGTGCTAGTTTCAGATTCTATTTAACAGATTTCTACTTATTTGTGACATGTATTTATTTGTACAATAACCAAAAGGCCAGACTCTTGATGATGGAAATAATTCAAAAACCCTGAAGGATAATTATTGCTGATTGTAATTAAATACCTAAAAAGGTTTTTAAGAAATTTGAATGGCCAAGCTCATGGACATTTTGTTTGTTACTCTATCAGCAAGGTGCAATTGGATGTGAACATTTAGATCACTTTCATCCATTTTGTATACAATATCGAACTCCTTCGAAATACATACCACATTCCTTATTTTCTATGTGAAGAGTTTTGTACATCTTTGATTCAAGATTTGCTTGGTCAGACGTGTGTTCAAGAACCTTGAGCTCTATGATTTATTTAAAATATAAGGAATAAACCATTGTTAGGCAGGTTTATGGTGATGTGAGTGATTTTGCTTGCTCAATTTCGAAGTGAAAAATATGATTTCGACCTATACAAAAGGGTTCCATGGAAAAAATGCCAAAATTAGCCAGATTTTATTAGATCTAGATCGCCAAAATTTTATGATAAGTTCCAATAGGTAGTCAAGAATATAGAAAGATTCTGCTTTTTTTCTAGTTTAATATCTAATCTGTAAGCTAAATCATCTATGGATGATTGCCACTTCACCTACATCACAAAATTGAAAAAAACACCCTGGTATATGATTTATCATACTCTAAAATGGTAATGTTATAGACGAGTTCCATACCAAAATGAGTAAAACTAAAATTTTAATTTTAAATGATGATAAAAATATAAGTAGCCAGAAGCGAGTATTGAACATCCATATTGATACTCTGTGGAATATATATTACAAATTAAAATATTCCTCGTTTTAACTTCTAATGCTTGAAATGAAAGAGTGAAGGTTACCAAAACGCCTGGAAGGCTCCTAAGACGCTTATACTGTGTGAGATTCATGGAAGATACGAATGGAAAAATCAAGAAAGCTAACGTGGCATGACAAATGGGTCTCGCACATGAAGGAAGAGGCGCGGAAGCTGCCTGCGATCAGCCACAAAACCTGGCAGGCAGAAAATCCTGACGTCCTGCAGGGTCGCACCCTGCTTGAAACTGTAGCTCCCTTTCCGGCCTGCCCACGAACTGCGGTGCTCCGTTTAGCACTCTGCCCGAGTCTCTCACGAGTTTCAGCGTTCACCTTCGTGCTCACCCGTCTGCATTCCATAGCCATTTTCTCAGTGCACACAATACAGGCACTGTGTTTCTCAAAAAAATTCTTTCAATCACATTTCCTCTGTCTTTCTCACCATGGAACCGTCTCAAGAGCCAAGTTTCCTGTCCCAGATGATGATGGGTTCAAGCTCTTCACTTCCCTTGTTCATTGTGCCTCACACAGCACCTCCAACTCCACCCAAATCCAAGAGAGATTGGGAAGACGATTCTACAGCATTTCTTGATGGATTTGTTTGAGGAAAAGTTTCTTGCCAATAGCATGAGCAGCTTGACACAGCAGCAGTGGCAAGAAATTTTATTGACGATTGAGTAGGCATTTCCATGGACCCTCCACACACTTGGGCTCAAGTTCAGTCCAAAGTACACAAAATGCAAAAGAAATTTAATCAGTTGAAATAGAAGCATGGAGAATCTGGCGCAGGTCAATGCAAATGGCCATGGTTTGAACAATGTTTAAGGATTTGGGGCAAGACCGCCAAGGCTTGTGGAACTGCTGGAGGAATGGACAATGGTGTTCCAAAATTGATTCGGTGGGTGGATTTGCGCAGGAGCCTCTGAACTGGGAGGATACTGAAGAACATGATGCTCCTCCTTCTCCAAACAGACAGGTTCCTCCATTTGCAGGCAACTCTTCTAAGTCAGCAAGACTCCACCCACACTGAGGTCAGCAGCTTGCAAGAAGCCAGCGGTGGATGGTAAGCCTCCACAAAAATATTTTTTAAAGATATTCCCTAGAGGGCAGGGAGAGAAAATCAGATGGAGCAGCTAAAACGGTGGGCAGACTACGTGCGCATTTTGTCAGCCTGCCTTCCTTTATGCCAGCGAATTTCAAGGGGCAGGCAGGCAGAAGCCAAGGTTTGCACAATCGTGTGTGCGACCCAAAATTTAGAAGCCCAAGTTGTTGTGTACTCTGCTCTCAAAACAGGGATAGCCATTGCTTATGCCAACAACCTTAAGATACAGCAGGGTTTCAAATACTTTACCAATCAACCGAGGAATCAAGCACCAGACTCAAAATTTTCAAAATAATAGAGTATCCGTAAAGTCATGCCCGGTTGGGCCTGAGTTGCACCCCTCATTTGATGCTTCATCGCCTCCTGGCTGTTGTCCACAAAATCATGAAATTTTATTAAATCGGGGTATGAAATACTGAGACTCAGGATTAAATGCACCAGAACATTTATAGCTACAGTACACATAGCAGCAGTGATTGGTTGAAAGCGTTCAAGAAAAGAAGGACAGGGCAAACTCAGTTTAGCACCAAATTTGCTGCTAAACTGAATCTCATGCCCCGTTGAAGCCCAGTGTACTTCTTTTTCCTGTTTTTTAAAATCTCGTCCCCTATGTGACCAGACAAGACCAAACAGGGGGTTCCCGTGCCGTCTTTGCCTGACTTTACGGATGACTTTATTCGCAAGGATTTTACAGGGCCTTGGACCCATTCCACAAACAAGCGCCTGGAAGCAACTCAATGCAATTAAGAGTTCGTTTGCTTGTCACTTTAATAAAAACGCCACGCGCGAGGTTGTTCTCCAGCTTTTACCGATGACTGCTGGCTTTACAAAGGACATTTTCAGGACTCCACAAATGACGGCACGACCATGGAGTCGACTGCTGCTTTACAAAGGACATTTGTTTGCACAACAATGGATGGCTCACGTTCGTATGGCAAAACCTTAAAATCTCTGGACATGTTTTCGAAAGACCCAAAAGATTGCACCACAAGGTTTTCTTGGCAAAGGCTCACTTACCAAGCAGCTTCTGTAGGCAGTTATGATGAACGTTGTGGACCTGACAATGAGATAAGTGTAAGGTAAAGATTGGGAAACACAACCTTACCAGGCAGCCTCTGCAGGTTGCTGACCCTACCAACCTCCCACAATTTCAGCCCCCATCGGTATGTTTTTCATTAGCATCAATTAGGTGGGAATCTTAGGACATAAATCAAATGCAAACTTTGAGGGAGCACTTCCTTCCAAATTCGAATTTTGGAGCATCCTTTTTCCACCATACAAAAATTAAATTCAGCACCATTCCCCACTTGTCACTTCCTAGGAATTTGTCGGCTCTGCCCAGAGGGTCAAACATCATTTGGGGAGGTGCGATTGTCTACTACGAATGGGTTTAGGATCGAAGTTATGAAAGATCATTACATAACTATGGAATCTATGTCTTTGGTCGTAAAACTATACTTCCACCATGGTAATGGCTATGCAAACCTCACCATTCTCCTACCATCAATTACATACCAACTTTACCAAAACTATTCATAATCACAAGCCTTTTAAAAATCTCAAACTTCCATTCACAAACTTTCTATTCATGTCATCATTTTGTACAAAAATGAAAGGTGTCTTTCAAGGTCACAAACACCTCCTTATATACTAACCAAAAGGAAACTAATAAAGAAACTTCCTAAATCACATGGTTCTGCAAGTGATTCCACAATTAATGATAAGAAAACAACATCACATGGTTTCCCATGTGATTCCACAATAATGACAAGTAAAACAACATGACATGGTTCCCCATGTGATTCCACAATAATGACAAGTAAAACAACATGACATGGTTCCCCATGTGATTCCACAATAATGACAAGTAAAACAACATGACATGGTTCCCCATGTGATTCCACAATTAATGACAAGTAAAACAACATGACATGGTTCCCCATGTGATTCCACAATTAATGACAAGTAAAACAACATGACATGGTTCCCCATGTGATTCCACAATTAATGACAAGTAAAACAACATGACATGGTTCCCCATGTGATTCCACAATTAATGACAAGTAAAACAACATGACATGGTTCCCCATGTGATTCCACAATTAATGACAAGTAAAACAACATGACATGGTTCCCCATGTGATTCCACAATTAATGACAAGTAAAACAACATGACATGGTTCCCCATGTGATTCCACAATTAATGACAAGTAAAACAACATGACATGGTTCCCCATGTGATTCCACAATTAATGACAAGTAAAACAACATGACATGGTTCCCCATGTGATTCCACAATTAATGACAAGTAAAACAACATGACATGGTTCCCCATGTGATTCCACAATTCATGACAAGAAAATAACTTCACATGGTTTCCCATGTGAATCCACAATAATCAAAAGAAAACACAATCATATGGTGCACATGACTTCCACATTAACATGTGCACCATGACCAAGTCCAACCCAAAACTTTCCCCTTTTAACAAATTACCCAAGTAATTATTCCACAAATTACATCACTCCCAAACTCATTATGGATTCCGCCCTCGGAATCACATATTCAAAACCTTCTTCAATTTGTCATGATTAACGCGATCTGGATATGGTGAGCCATCAACATTTTCAAGTTCATAAGATCCGTTATCAGCAAACACCTTCTTGATCACAAAAGGTCCAAACCACTAGGGTAACAATTTTTTATAAGCTCGGCGATGATGTCGAGCGTCAAACATCATGACGAGGTCACCTTCTTTAAACTCCTTTTTCTTCACCTTCTTGTCGAAAGCCTTCTTTTGTTGAGCTTGTGCGACCTCAATGGATTGATAGGCTTTCAACTGCAATTCGTCCAACTCGTTAAGCTGCAACAATCGATGGTGTTGGGACTCATCCAAAGGAAGTCTCATCGTTGTGGCAGTGCGTAAAGTCATTACTTCTAGCTCAATGGGTAGAAGCGCCTCCATTCCATAGGTTAAACGGAAAGGTGAGTACCCTGTGGCAGTTTTGTATGTGGTGTTGTAAACCCACACAACATGGTGAATTTTGAGATCCCAGTCACAAATATTCATATGAACCTCGGCCTCTTTTGCCAACATGAAACACAAAGTCCTATTGGTTCTTTCTACTAGGCCATTAGTGCTAGGCTTATACATGGTGGTAAACCTGTGTTTCACTGCAAGGCGTGCTAACAGGTTTTCCACAACCTCACTCAAAAATTGGGGGCCATTATCAGAAACAATTTCAAGGGGTGCCCCAAATCGAGTAAAGATTCGTTCATACAGAAATCGTGCTACTTCCTGTTTCACTGAGGACTTCAAGGCACGTACTTCTGCAAACTTTGTGAGGTAGTTAGTGGCAACTACAATGAATCGATGCCCTCTCCTAGTCATTGGCAACAGGCCCATCAAATCAATTCCCCATTTTTCAAAAGGTCCTAAAGGGGGTATGGAATGTAAAGGACCACTCACAGTAGACCTTTGTGCATAGGCTTGACACACATCACAACTCCTGCAATAATCATGGGCATCCTTGAAGAGGGTGGGTCAATACTAACCTGCTTGCAAAATCTTTTCTGCAGTGTTTCGTCCCGCAAAGTGGCTTCCACAAAACCCATCATGAAACTCATACAAAAAACGTGAGGTGTCACGTTTTCCAATGGTTCGTCGTAAAACACCATCCCTTCCCTCAAAGTAGAGTTGATCGCCTATCATTGAGTAATTCCTACTCTTGTGTGCAATTCTTGTTCGTACTGCTTTTGTGGCTCCATCTGGAAACCTCATGCCATCTAAGTATTGAACGATCTCCCGATATTCCTCAGGTGCTTCTTTTGTATTAATGGACATGATTGCAGCATTTGGAAAGTCATCATCTTCTGAAACATCACCCACTCCTTCATATGCTCTTGTAAGGCCATCAACATTGCTATGCCGCCTTCCTGGACGATGGACAATGTCAATGTCAAATTCCTCCATCAAAAATAACCGTCGAGCAAGTCGACCACTTGGATTGGGCTTGTTGACCAAGTAGGTTAAGGCCTTGTGATCTGTCACAATTTTGGCCTTGTACCCCATCAAGTAATGACAAAAATTCTTAAGAAAGAAAATAACTGCAAGACCTTCTTGTTCGGTCACAGTATAATTCTTCTGAGCTGAAGTTAATTGTCTGCTAGCAAAATGAATGGGATGGTCATGCCCATTTTCGTCCAATTGTGATAGGGTGCTCCCCACCGCTTCTCCAGATGCATCACAATATACTACAAATGGTTTGTTCCAATCTGGAGTCCGAAGGATTGGCGCAACTTGAAGAGCTGACTTCAATTGTTCGAATGCTCGTCTTGACACCTCGTCCTCCATTGGTGCAGGTGCATCTTCACGCAAGAATCGTGTTAAGGACGTGCTTTTGCTGCAAACATGTGTATGAACCTACGATAATATCCCACCATACCTAAAAAACCTCGAAGGGCTTTCTTCGTGGTGGGAAACGAAAGCTTTGAAATTGTATCAAGCTTCTCGGGATCTGTGGCTACCCCCTCCTTTGACACAATGTGTCCAACCATCTTCCCTTTTGAAAAACCAATCGTGGTTTTCTCAGGGCTCAATGTCACTCCCGAACTATCCAAGCGTTGAAAGACTAATTCAAGTTTAGCAAGGTGAGAAGCTCTGTCACTGTAAACTCCAAAGTCGTTAATGAAAACCCATAGAAAAAAACCCAAGAATGGATCAAAGACCTTGTTCATTAAACGTTGAAATGTCCCTAGAGCATTGCACAAACCAAAAGGCATTTTTGTGTAACAAAATGTCCCCCAAGGTGTGGTGAATGTGGTTTCAATTGGTCTTCTAAGGCAATTTTCACCTGGTGGTAACCCCTGTACCCATCTCCAAATGTGTACATCTCATGCCCTGCTACTTTCTCCAAAATTTCTTCACAAAACGACAAAGGGTATCGGTCTTTCTTAGTCACTTTGTTTAAAGCTTTGTAGTTGACACACACCCTTAGCTTGCCATTCTTCTTCAAATCTAATACCATAGGAGAAACCCATTCAGTTGTCTCCACAGGCCTAATGAACCCTGCCTCCAACAATTTGTCAAGTTCCTCCTTCACCATGGCTGTGTATCTTGGGTTCCACCTCCCTTGCTTGGCCCTGATTGGTTTGGCATTTGGTAACAGTTCAATTTTGTGTTGCTCCACGGTGACCTCCCTCAGGTCCTTATAGCTGAAAGCAAAAAGATGGATATACTTACGTAGTAAATCCTCATATTGCTTTCTTTCCTCCAGTTGAAGGTCTGGTCCTAGTTGAATCCTGCTTAGTCGCTCCTCGACTTCTCCTTTTGTAAACACGTATGGAGGTGACTGGTTATCATCCCTTTGAACCCTTTGATCCGACAAAGCTCCAACCTTGGGGATTGTCTCCAAAGCATATAACCCTACCTCCTCTTCACTGGAATCGTCTGTGTAAATCCCTTCAGAGCTAGAGCTTTGGTCTGTTTCTGATTCATCCTCATATTCACTCGTCCCCCCAGAGCTTTTCACAAAACTAGCAAAGGGAACCTTCTGTCGGTTAGGATGAACTCCGATGGTCATGTATCCTTCGCCCCAATAGTTCCTTGCATGTGACTTTGTTAACCAAGGCCTACCTAATATCATTGGATAAGCCCCATCTTCCTCTAATACCACATGGAAATCCACAATGGTAGAAACCGTCATCACAGTGATCACAACATTGCTAATGACCCCTTCTGGCCTAACAACTCGTTTGTTAGCCATCTTTAGGGTGACTGAGGGTGGCCTATCAATTTTCAAGCCTAAGTACCTCATTGCAGGAATTGTCATCACATTGACTCTTGCCCCTCCATCCACCAACACTCCACGCAACACTGATCCATTACATTGCACATCAATGATCAGATCACATTCGCGCTCAGCTGCTACGGCGTTCAAGAGTGTGGGTACCTTTGGAACTTTAGGTGCTGACAACCCCTTTCTCAACTCCTTTCGAGCTGACGGCACCATTGCCACCAACTGTCCAATGGTGATGTCTGCTTTCTGTGATCCCACGTCCTTCACCACTGAATAAGGGCCAGAATCTCTAGAAATTAAAAAGTCTTGGAAGCCAAACCTTCGCCTTCGATTCTTTTTCTTTTCTTTCGGGGCTCTCGCCATCTCCTTGAACCTCTTAACGCTTATGTCAGGATGAGTAGTGTCTTCCACCGGTCGTTTAGTTTGGGCCATGACATCCATCACATCTTCAAGGAATTGGAGGCTCCTCTCCAAACCCATCAAAGCTTTCTCTCACCCTTCACTTATTGGCTCAATTAAATGCACATGAGCTTTGCCCTTCTCTTCTGTAGAGAACCTTCGAGTAGAAAAACTCGCATTCTCTCTGGTAGCCAAGGCTGGCGAGTCTGGACATTCTCTTGAATAATGTCCCATTTCTCGACACTTGTAACATTGAACTATTGAGAGGTCCCCCTCCACATTCCTGCTCTTATTAGCCCTTGGCTGCAGTAGATGGAGGCTTAGCTGGTTCATTTGATTGATCATTTGTTCCATGGCCGACTCCATGCGAGAGCTCACTTCCGGATGTTTTTGCATTTCTGGTTCAATTGAAAATTGAACTGTTTTCACCGTGGATTGCGCAATTGGTCGTGGAACCTCCTCTATGCTCACCTCCTTCTTTTCGGCCACCTCTGCTGCTTCATCAAACGTCGTGGCTTGTTCGTATCTCACTTGTTGTCGTAATTCTGACAACAAACCAATGGTGAAATGTTCTAGTACCAATGCATTGACCCCCGCAAAAAGTGGATCAGTTCCTTCATGACCTTGAGCCCTAAAACATCCTTGAGTTTATTTTGCAATGTCATGGTCCTCTCCTTATACTCTCTTACTGACTCTAAAGCCCCCTGCTTTAGTTGAGTCAGTTCAAGCATTAAGTTTTGGTAGACATTCTTCACAGAAAATTCCTTCACTAGAGCCTTAGTTATGTCATTCCATCATCCTTTCAACTCTTTTGTCTGTCGTCCAAACCAAAATGATGCTGTACTTTCTAAGAATTCAGGAAGAAAATTGAGCCATTCTGCAACTGTTCTAAGCCCCGTACCAATACAAGCCCGTTTATACTCCCTTAAAAACACTTCAGGGTCTTCACCCTTACTTCCCCTAAAAATTGGAATAACCATATTGATTGTTATTTTGTCTCTCTAAAAAACACACTAAACTAATTAATTCTTTTAACCAACTATCACTTAGCTTTTACAACCTTTCCTCATGAATAAGGAAATTTCTGATGGCTTGAATTACGCTCACAACAAAATCCTCCCTATCTTCTCGGTGTAACTCTCTAAAAGGACCAAACATTTCCAATCCTGCCATTATATTAAATGCCTGGACTGAAAGATAACATTTACAATATCATGGCCATCACGAGTATTAATGACGCCTCCGCTCCACATGACATGCAGGTTGTTGGTTCTGGCATAATCTTGAGTCGCATCCTTTTTCCTGAGCTAGATAAGTAAATGTTGTTCTTGTGTGATTGTCCTTTAGCGTTGCCTTGCAGGTTCAGGGTCGGGTTGAGGCCTTGATTCCTCCCGTCATCTACGTAGTTGTGACACTATCACATTTGGTTCACCTACAGTCCCAAGCCCTTCCAAAGGTCTTTCAACGTGTGATATTGGCCTAGCAACTCCCAATGTCAAAGATGGGGTTTGTTATCTATCTTCGGGAAACTGTGTACCAAGGGAGTCGGAAGCCTCTCCTAACGTTGACATTAGTGTCTTTTACTACAACAATAATCTTGGAAATAAAACATATATATATTTTTATATATTTTTATTTCTTTCAACAACCTACAACACTTTTTTTATATAAAAAGTCTAAAGGTTTCAACAAGGTTTAACAACCATGGGCTTACTCAAGAACACTCACTATTCTTTATAAACTTTTGTTTACATTTTCTCATATGGCTTAACACGTGCCATCTTCTTGCCCTTCCTTGCCTGCAACTTTTCTCTACGAATCTTCTCAGATTCCCACAAATCCAACTCTAATTCATGCCTAGGATTACAAGTCAAATCCAAAAGCAAGCTTGGGGTTAAACAAAAGGACTCATGTTTATGGTCTTCATAATGTTGCTCCACGCGTTGAATCGTGCATTCAACTCGACATGGCTTGCCTTTTGTAATCTCCATTGCCACAAGTTGAACCTCTTCCACCCATGTGGCCACTTCCATCCATGTTTCGGGGATAAACAAAGTGCCTTGCATTCCTCGTTGTAAAACAAAACAATAATTTGTTCTTCCCTTTTCTTTCTTTCTCCCCACTAAACTTTGAACAAAACAATTAAGTTTTCTCCACCCAATTCCACAACACAATTTTCAACACAATTTTTCAACACAATTTTTCCACACAATTTTTCAACACAATCTCTCTACACAATTTCTCAACACAATTTCTGGACACAAACTCTCAACACAATTTCTCCACACAATTTCTCAACACAAACTCTCAACACAATTTCTCCACACAATTTCTCAACATAAACTCTCAACACAATTTCTCCACACAATTTCTCAATACAATCTCCTAACACAATTTCACAACACAATTAACATAGACTCGGGTCCCGGTTACGGAACCAAAAAGATGTCTACTACAAATGGGTTTAGGACCGAAGTTATGAAAGATCATTACATAACTATGGAATCTATGTCTTTGGTCGTAAAACTATACTTCCACCATGGTAATGGCTATGCAAACCTCACCATTCTCCTACCATCAATTACATACCAACTTTACCAAAACTATTCACAATCACAAGCCTTTTAAAAATCTCAAACTTCCATTCACAAACTTTCTATTCATGTCATCATATTGTACAAAAATGAAAGGTGTCTTTCAAGGTCACAAACACCTCCTTATATACTAACCAAAAGGAAACTAATAAAGAAACTTCCTAAATCACATGGTTCCGCAAGTGATTCCACAATTAATGATAAGAAAACAACATCACATGGTTTCCCATGTGATTCCACAATAATGACAAGTAAAACAACATCACATGGTTTCCCATGTGATTCCACAATTAATGACAAGTAAAACAACATGACATGGTTCCCCATGTGATTCCACAATTAATGACAAGTAAAACAACATGACATGGTTCCCCATGTGATTCCACAATTAATGACAAGTAAAACAACATGACATGGTTCCCCATGTGATTCCACAATTAATGACAAGTAAAACAACATGACATGGTTCCCCATGTGATTCCACAATTAATGACAAGAAAATAACTTCACATGGTTTCCCATGTGAATCCACAATAATCAAAAGAAAACACAATCATATGGTGCACATGACTTCCACATTAACATGTGCACCATGACCAAGTCCAACCCAAAACTTTCCCCTTTTAACAAATTACCCAAGTAATTATTCCACAAGTTACACGATCACTTGCATGTAGAAATTAGGAGCAGCTACCCTAGTAATAGGGGTTGGGAATTCAAAATCAAGGAAATGTAACTTTAGATGCAAAAAATCTGGAAATAGCTTTACTTCATTACACTATCGCAGGTGACAGTTGATTATATCATAAGCATGCATGGAAAACAAACTTCTAGTGCTGCAGCAACGATGGAAAATTAACAATCAAGAAAACCAGTATTTTGTGACATGCAATGTTTTTTGATGCCTTGAAGTGTTGTCGTCGATGTAGGATTAACAGCCAACAACTTAGCAACATCAATCCCAAGTTGACAATTTTCAAAATATGGTTGGAGTTATCTTTGTGAATAATAGTTGGGAAAACTATTAGAAGGAATAGCCTAATAGTCTGCAGTAGAAAAAATAGTTATAATACCAGCTAGCCTCAGGTGAATTTCTTAAACAGAAAAACATCAGAGATAAGAATAGGTGTGGTAATGAACTGTTAGGACAATTGAAATGTGGAACCTTCCACAGATGTGCATGCCTTTCTCCTATAGCTAGGATATTATAGGGAGCTCTTTATGAATGAAGAAAGAATCAGTGTTGGCCGGTTCTAGTTACTGGGTTACCTGGATCATGGGTTTTTTAATTTGAAAAAAAATCACAACTGGAACCAAAAATGGGAACCAGTCAGCAACCAGAACCAAAACTGGGAACCGGCATTCAGTTAGAACCGGACCCAGACCCAGAACTGACCCCAAAACGCATTGCGTACAATTTTTGGTTCTTCACTTTTTAAAATTTTAAATTGAAGCTTTCAAGTTGTTTTTTTCCCGCTTTCTGACTGAGGTTAGACATGTTATTAGTTTGAGAAAAAAATTGACGATCGGAATAATAACAGCACCAATTTTTTGAATAATAATTTGGGCTGGGCATGGGGTAGCATTAGGCATGTAGATCTTAATTCTGGAAAATGTCTCTCAAGTATGCAATTTTTAGAAAAAGAAAGTTATTTATTTTTGTTTAGTGATATATGTGGTCACATTTCACTGGTGGCTACTAACTAGAAAAAATTCAGTTCTGCACTCTGTGTAGGTAGGTAAAACTAGATTGGATTTAGAACTGGACTCACTTAAGAATTTATTTGTAAAGAACTGGGAATGGGGGTCTTGAAATATGAAAAAGTGGACCAGAGGTTCTATAATATATTCTTTAAAATCCTTGAACCACAACCTTGCTTCTATCCCCCAAAAACAAAATCCCAGTTGGGAACCAGACCCAGAGGTTCTCTTGAAAATTAAGAACCAGCCAACACAGAAAATAACCGATGAGGAATGTTAAGTTTGCAAAGATTCATCATAGGCGTGTATTGTAATAAGGACACCATACAGAAAATTCTCTAAAATATGGCATATCACACCCCAAAATTGTGCATTGAATACTAAATCAAAATTTCGACCGGTGCCATCTAGTCCACACGGTGTGGTTTTTCCTCCACTCAAGAGTCACTAGGGTCTAATGAGCAGAAGGCCTCAAGTACAGGCCGGCTTTTCCATATACAAATTTCGGAGCCTTCCTTGTGCTTTCCTGTCACGTCACCATCTCCAATTCCTCGCTCCCTCGGTAGCAGCCATGGCATCTTGTCCATACCGTGTAGTTTCTGAGGCTTCCTTGCTGCTTTCCTTGTACCTTCACAGTCTATAATTCCTCCCATCCTCGGCAATAGTACACTCTGCTTCATGTTGAATTGTGCGCTACTTATGGAGCTCTTTGACAGAAATGCTCTGAACTTGCAGTACCTTACACCACCAAAATTCACCGTCTTCCGGCTAGTACTCACACCCGGCTCCTCCGTCTCTTGGATCTGAAGCTTGTTTGCAAATCAGGTTCGCTCAGAATGGGTCCTCTTTCTATTTACACTTTCTGTGTCTTGAAGAACCGAAAATTCCATGCAATGAGTTTAGGGTCAGTTCTGGTTCTGAGTCTGGTTTTAATTGGGGGCCGGTTCCCAGTTTTGGTTCTGGTTGCAGACTGGTTCCCATTTCTAATTTCCAGTTCTGAATTTTTTTTAAAAAATTAAACAACCATGATCCAGGTACCCAGTTACTAGAACCGGCCAACACTAATTATTTCTTCATTCATAAAGAGCATCCTATAACACGTGTAATGTTCCACATTTCAATTGTCCTAACAGTTATTAGCACACCTCTTCTTATCTCTCATGTTTTTCTGTTTAAGAAATTTAACAAAGGCTTGCTTGGATTATAACTATTTTTCTACTGCAGACTATTAGGCTATTCTTTCTAAAAGTTTCCACCACAACTATTATTCTCAAAGATAATTCCAACCATATTTTGAAAATTGTCAACTCTGGACGGATGTTGCCTCATTTAAGAATTTATTTTTAAAGAATTGGGGGTCTTGAAATGTGAAGAAACTGGAACTGGACCAGAGGTTCTACAATATATTCTTTAAAATCCTTGAACCAGAAACCAGGGTTCTTCCAAAAAACCGGTTTTTACTTACTTTTACTTTCACACGCTGTGGTTTTTCCTCGCTCAAGAGTCGGGTACGTACTAGGATTTAATGAGTAAGTAAAAAGCCTCACGTAAAGGCCGGCTTTTACAAATGCAAAGTTTCCGAACCTTCCTTGCCGCTTTCCTTGTACCGTGTCAGTCTCCAATTCTTCACTTCTTCGACGACAGTGCAGTCTGCAACTAATTGCACTTGTAGCCGCGTAGTCAAGCTATTTCACAGAAATCCTCCCTACCTGCAGTACCTTATACCTCCAAAACTCTGAGACTTACATGCAATTAGTACATCTAACATATCAAAAAAATAGGAAATATTTCGAAAGATATCTATTTTTTGAAAATAAATCAATTATCAATATTTTCATCTTTGGGTGTAAGCATTGATTACGGGCATGTCCCAATTTTTCCAAACCTTAATTTGCAATACTTACATCATTTGAAATCAGTGTTAAAGTGATAATTAAGGCAATTTTGCTTTCATTATTATATTGTAAACTACCAATCTACCATAATAAGCTTATCACAGTACTTACATAAATCTATATTGTGTACTTTCATCAAAAGCTCCTTTTTAGATAATAACTATTTTATTATGCAAATGTTGCAAAAGCTTAATCCCTGTAATCTAAAGGGGATCTTCTCCACCAAATACAATACCTACATCTAATGGATAGAATGGAATAAGAAATATCCAAATATTTGATATTTGATATTTATAAATAAAACAAATCCATTGAAACAAATCATCATTTTGATGAAAAAGGTAAGACAATATCTGCATTAAATGGTTAAATCACTTGAAGGAGTAGGGAATATGTAATACCTTCATTTAATATATTAATATATAATTAATACCCACAAAAGATATGACATTATATGCAATATTTGTATTAATGCCCATCAACCTTCAATTATAATGTACCTTAAACCTTGCAATATTTGCATATAAAACCAATTTAATGCCACAAGAAAGAAGATGGGTAAACATTATTCGCATGTTGACTTGGAGATCATTGTACTATTGACCTACAATACCCACATTATATAGGGTGGTAGTTCAATTGTACATGATGCAAATATGCAATACCCACCTTTATACGACATTTGAATCTTTATATAACATTTGAGACGGATATTTTTGTTTGGGAGTTTTAGAATATATGTGTTATATAACCTTAGTAATGTGTTTTTAACGTTCAAACCCCTATATGTTCATTGATACAAAATCAATGCATTAACACATAAATAATTTACTTTTTGACACAATTATAATATCATGCACATTTTAGTAATGGAGAATTACAATGGGGGATAAGTAGAAATAATTTTGTGTTGTTTCGTTTTCTCATGAACCTTTTTCTTACGGATATTTTCATGTTTTAATATCATCTCATGCTAATCCTTCATTTGATGCACTGAATTGCTAAGTCCATCATTGACACAATGAAATATGATGTCTAAATGCATGACTCCATTCATCATAGAAAGGCAAATATTTTGTACATCTATTGCAATGACATGCAATAATGATGTGGTGTGATCTATGAGTTGGACCCATCTTCTTTGATTTTGTTGATGATTTCATTGCAATATGTCACCCATTTCAATAAACATTTTCTCTGTGGGGGTGGATGAACCACCTAGACTTAGGTAAATTTCTTAAATAAAAAAACATCAGAGATAAGAAGTGTGATAATGAACTGTTATGACAATTGAAATGTGGAACCTCACAGTTATGTGCATGGTATCTGCTATAGCTAGGACATTATAGACAGCTCTTTATGAGTGAAGAAACAGTCAGTGTTGGCCGGTTCTAGTTACTGGGTACCTGGATCATGGGTTTTTAATTTTGAAAAAAATTCACAACTGAAACCAAAAATGGGAACCAGTCAGCAACCAGAACCAAAACTGGGAACCGGCCTTCAGTTAGAACCGGACCCAGAACCAGAACTGACCCCAAAACGCATTGCATACAATTTCTGGTTCTTCACTTTTTAAAATTAAACATTCAAGCTTTAAAGTTGTTTTTCCCCCCCCCCTTCCCAACTGAGGCTAGATATGTTATTGATTTGAGAAAAAAATCAGGGTTTGGAATAATAAGAGCACCAATTTTTTGAATGATAATTTGTGTTGGGCTGGGGGTAGCACCAGGCATGTAGAGCTTACTTCTAGAAAATGTCTCAAGTATGCAATTTTTAGATATTTTATTTTTATTTTATTTTGTTTAGTGATATATGTGGTCACATTTCATTGGTGATACAGTGCAACTAACTAGAAAAAATTCAGTTCTGCACTCTGTGTCGGTAGGTAAAACTACATCTGATTTAGAACTGGACTCACTAAAGAAATTATTTATAAAGAACTGGGACTGGGGTCTTGAAATGTGAAGAACCGGATCTGGAACTGGACCAGAGGTTCTATAATATATTCTTTAAAATCCTTGAACCACAACCTGGGGTTGTATCCCAGAAGAAAAAATCTCAGTTGGGAAGCGGGCCCAGAGGTTCTCTTGAAAATTAAGAACAGGCCAACACAGAAAATAACCAATGAGGGATGTTAAGTGTGCAAATATTCCTTATAGGCGTGTATGTAATAAGGACACCATACAAAAATTCTCTAAAATATGGCATATCACACCCCATAATTGCCCATCCAACACTAAATCAAAATTTCGACCGGATTTTACTGTTTCCGTCGCCATGCCATCTAGTGCACACAGTGTGGGTTTTTCTCACTCAAGAGTCACTAGGGTTTAATGAGCAAAAGGCCTCAAGTACAGGCCGTCTTTTTCATATACAAATATCGGAGTCTTCCTTTTGCTTTCCTCTCACGTCACCATCTCCATTTCCCCGCTCCTTCGACAGCACGCTTGGCATCTTGTCCATACCGTGTAGTTTTCCCTCCTGTCAAGAGTGGGGTAGGGTGTAGTGAGTAAAAGTCTGAAGTAAACGCTGGCTCTTACGCATACACAGTTTCTGAGACTTCTTTGCTACTTTTTTTGTACCTTCACAGCCTCCAATTCCTCCGATCTTCGGCAATAGTACACTCTGCATCTTGTTGACTTGTGCGCTCGGTATGGAGCTCTTTGACAGAAATGCTCTGAACCTGCAGTACCTTACACCTCCAAATCTCACCGTCTTCCGGCTAATACTCACACCCGGCTGCTCCGTCTCTTGGATCTGAAGCTTGTTCGCGAATCAGGTTTGCTCAGAATGGGTCCTCTTTCTATTTACACTTTCTGTGTCTTGTTTTTAAGAGGGAGTGATGACATCCTCCACGGACTAGTTTCGTGAACGTGAGATGAGACTAGCCACCCGTTCTGCTCAGATCAGAACACCCATTCCTGCTGGATACACAACCTGAGGTTCCTCAAACCCATTCTCCTCATGGTCCTCCTTTTAGCCTTTCTCCTGAGTTCACGAAATCTTTTGAATATCCTGCACAGGGGTTCTGGCGTGCTCTATAGCATATAGCTTCGCACTTGTCCGTCTCATGCATTCCCTGAGTGACGCGAGCAAAGAACCACTTCTCCTCTCGCGTGAAGGGGATTAACTCGATCATCACCGAGCGCGCGCCCTCGATCCTCTCTGTCTGCTTGCTGTCTTTCTCTCTTGTTGCTGTCGCTTGCCGGAGATTCGTCGACGGTTGCCAGTCTCGAAGGAAGACATAGCCAGAGACCAGAGATCACTGAACTCGCCGCCGGTTCAAAGGAACCGGGAAACTTAACAAGTGTAGCGTTGCAATCAAGTCCTTTTCCAAGGCAGATTGCAGAGTGAGGCCGAGCACTCACGTGTATCAAACGGAAGTGTTCGCCCTATCACGCTGCCGTCTTCTCCTGCGGACAAATTAATATACCTTACGATTACGAACTTTCTTGCCGTGCTTCTAGTGCTCAACGAAGAACAAGATGAGGTCAGCCTCATTCTAGTGCAAATGGAGCCAAGGAGAAATACAGAGACAGCTGGGTCATCGGGGCGTCCTGTAATGAGTGACGAACAGAACGAAAGCAGTGCAAAATCCGTGCTGACGGAGGTGACGAGAAGTGACAAAAGAGTGCTGCGTGGTTCTATAATCGCCAAAGAAGAGATGGATGCTACTCCCAAACCTGAAGTATTGTTCAACACGACAGATGGGTCATCGGGGCGTCCTGTAATGAGCGGCGAACCGAGTGAAAGCAGTGCAAAATCTGTGCTGACGGAGGTGACGAGAAGTAACAAAAGAGTGTTGCGTGGCTCTGTAATCGGCGACGAAGAGATGGATGCTACTCTCAAATCTGAAGTAGTCTTCAACACGACAGATGGAAACCCGTCTGGATTGCGTGAGACCTCGCTCACCGTGCCTTCTGCTAGCAAGAAATCGAAGAACAGGTCCGTGTACCTGTATCCTACCCTAGTGTTCTTAGCAATCCCCGTCCTACTCTGTTGAATCTATTCAAGCATAGACCGCTTCTGCATCGTCTTGTCGAAGTCTACTGGAGCCCTACAATGGCTATGACTTCTCTAAACATACATATCCTTATGTACTTAACTTAAAAAATTTCAAACTTTCTTTTTTTGCGGTGGTGAGGTTAGGTTTCACCCAGCTAACCTTGATCATCAGTTCTTCAGAGTTAAACAAGACCCCCTTGCACTCATGAACCTAGGACCCATCATTCTGCTCCACCTGAGGAGTTTTTCATGCCATATATCTGTTTCATGTATGTAATTTCACTAGTGGCGTGTTCCAAACATGGAGATGCACACTAGAAATGCAAACTGGAATTTGAGTGATCCAGCACGTATGTGTGTCATGCCTCTAATATGGCTCTTGTGATTTCATGGTGGAATTATACAGTGAGCCAGGTTCTTATACATGGATGGAGGTAAAGGTGATGACGGATAATTTTGGGAAGAAAATTGAAGGAAATGACTTTGGGACAATGTACCATGGAAAGTTGCGAACCGGACAAGAAGTGGCAGTGAAGGTTTGGGCATCAAGATATCATTCAGCTGCAAAAGAGTTTCACCAGTTTGAAACAGTGAGGAGCCCTATTTCTTGATCAACCAACCGTGTCTGATAACTTGATAGATCCACTTCTCATTAGAATGGAATTTTATTTTATCATTAAATTGCCTTGTAAAACAATTAACCCTCAACCATACCCTTAAATGATTGAAGTTCTAAAAAATGGTAGGACATGTTTAGCATGAGCATTGAATGCATTTAAGCACTGCATTCATGGAGCCATTCAACACCCCTACTGAAGTATATTACAAAATATTTTGCAAGCTATGAAATTGCTAATACTAGAGCAAACTCATACCCTAGTTTTTTTCTCTTTTGCAAAAATTCATAGCCAAATGTGTGTTTGAAATCACAAGGGTTGTGATCTGGGTGTAAAATGTGGTTTTAGTTTTGTGGAGAATATGAAAGGTGTTGTGAACACATAGTCAAAGTGATTGGTTATTGTGAAGGAGATCAACCAATTTCAATCTATGAGTACATGCCTGGTGGAACTTTGCAACATCTTCATGGTGAGTTGTTGCTTGAATCTGTTGTTGTTTTCCTAGTGAGCAGATGCTACAATTAAATTTCATTGTCTACTAGGGAATGTTTCCTTTTGTGTGTTGGAGGATATGCACTAATGAAGTCCTTGCATACAATTAGGAAATCATCATTTTATTTGTAGATTCTTTATGCAGAGTTTGGTACAGTTACATTTCAAAGAGTATGTTAGATTGAAATAGAGTACATCAAGTTGGACCATCTTACAAAATGGATTAGTTTTTGTACTTGATTTGCTTTACAGTTTTGGTTTTAGAGAGCCCTATTGTCTAGGTCTAATACATGATATCCATGTCATTCCTGAAAGGCCTCTTGATTTTGATAGTGGGTGCAACTCAAATGTGAATGTAATGCATGCAACCTAGTCTCTTTGCTAAGATTGATTATATTTTTGTGGTCAATGGTTAACAATTGTTGTTTTAGTTATTTTTCAACTGACATTGGGTGATTTAGTTCCCTTGTTTCACACCCGCCTAGATGTGTATGATAAACCTTCTTGATTTTAAAATTAAAATATTGGTTACTTCTCCCCATTGTAGCAACAAATTTTTGTGGCCAGTGTTCCTTGTTAGTTTATGCATATGTTCATCATTCATTTGTAACATATTTAAATGACTTCATAATTTGACTCCATGACTTTTACAGATAAAGGTTTTTTGGACTGGAAAACACGACTCCAAATTGCCCTACACATAGCGCAAGGTAACTATAAATTTTTAAAATAATGTGTCTTATATTTTCTTTATTGATTGACAATTTCAACTAAAGTGGCATGATTGTTTTTTGAAAGTACTATGAATCAACCTATTCCTCTAACCAAGTTAGGATTCATTCCATCTAATTGTTTTCTTCAAGTTGGTCTTTGAAAGTAATGGTGTTGTTTTGGATGAATTCCACAAACATATGTCAAATCCAAGAACTATAGAAAACTATCTTGTACAAGTATAATTATCAATATTTTCATTGCATTGAACACCTCATTCACATGCAATGTTTGCTTATTTTTGTGCTAAAAAGGTCTATAAGGATAGAACCCCTTGTATTTTCTACATATTGAAGTTTTAGTTGTGCCTTGATGAGTTGAAGACCCATGCTTGGTTGTTGAATACTTGAATTTTCAAATTATTACTTATATACATGATTTCAGTGGAAAATGGCATTGCATTTTCTAGAATGCAGCCAAACTAATAAAGGCCTTTAGGAACTTAACAAATAATTAATGAGGCAGGCCTTACAAGGTTGCTTAGTTATAGCCACTCCACAAAAATATTGTGAATCAATGGTGGTGCAGCCTTCAAATTTGGGGGGCTATTTATTTGTCACATAATGCTAACATATAGAAAGTGAAAGCAGCCTATGTCATATTGGGTTTAGTATTCCAAATGGAATTTGACACCGATGTTGAAGGTTCACAAGTTCAAGTAATGGTTATTTCCATAATTAGTCTCATGAGGAAAAAAATGGTGTATTCATGAATGAAGTGTTTAAAGTGTTTTGTACCTCAAATATGAAGACATTTGCTTGATATTGGTTGAATAGGTCTGCAATATTTGGGCATACAACATCCCACTCTGTGGAGCTTCAATATTTTTCTTACGAAGAATTGGGTACCTAAAAGTATTTTAACTGGATCTCCACATACCCTTCCTTTTCTGGGAACCAGTGAACTGTGGTATGTAATTTCTGTTGAACTCTCCATGCTTTTCCAACCTACATTTTTATTGCTGATTGATTGGAAAACCAAGTAAAGGAATGTCCATATTTTCTTCCTTAAACCTATGGTTTCAATTTATAGAACTTCATATATATATATACACTAAGTTATTTTTTGTAGAGCCCACATTTTAAATTTTTTTGTTGGATGTCATTGTCGGATTATAGTCGAATTAGTGTCTCAAGTTCATTTCCAAAAATCAATTGTTGGACTTTCTTTATCACTCAACAAGAATGTCCAATGCAAATTTGCATGGACCCAATTTGTGGTTCTATTTGATGTTTGCTAATGAGTCATTTAATATTTCTCCTCTTAATAGTTTAAACCTTTGTCAACATAGGATCGGTAGACATAGGGATATTGCAGGAATGTATCGTCCAATGTTAACGTTCATATAGACTAACAGAGATATTGAGATCAGATTCCATAAAAGACATACATGGACTTGGATGGCCCTTGCTTCACCATTCTTTTTCACATATAAACATGCATTTTCTTTGAGATGGGTCAAATTTCTTAAAGACATGGCATTTGGGGGTCATGTCAAAGTAAATTCTAGGATTCTTAATCTATTAATCTATGTAATGTTTGCAAAATATTTTCCTTGTTGAATTTAGTTTCAATCATTACGTGTATTTATCTTTAAAATTTAAATTGCTAATTTCAAACTCAAGATTTGGTGAAAGAAAATGGAGGCTAGTGTCATTAAACATTATGTTGACTTTGTGACAAAGCTTCTAACCATTTGTATATGGTTGTCAGGTATACTATGCACGCTTTTGGACATATTTTACGGGAGCTAATTTCTAGCCAACCACAACCCAAATATGGAAAAGGATTAAGTCAATTGGTAATATTCCTTGGAATTATAGTGCATTTTTTGTTTACACAATAAATTGTTCAACTGTTGGCCATTTGATCCATGAAAGAATTATAGTTTCAAAAAATCCATACTAGGCATTTATATTAAAAAGAAAAAAGATTGACCAATGAGCATTGAAGATGAAACTTAATTAATTAATAAGTTTATAATTATTATTAATATGCCACAATTGCAAATAATTTCCATGAATTCATGAAGAGAGCAACTGACTCTCCACATGTCAATGACAGTTGAGGTATGGAAGAGACCATTATTCAAACAAGGAATAATGTACAAACTTGTAATAAGAAGAAAGAAGAATAAGAGAACTTAATTGAGCAAAAAAAGGTTAGTGCAAAACCCATATGCTGTTCATGCACATGTTAAACCAAGTTGTGAATGTATAATGTGAATGTCTAAATACATCAAAGTTGAGATTAGATGACATATTCAAAAACTAAATTGGATTTGCAACCCCTTTTTCATTGTTACAAACAATAAAATGACTTGCACACTTGAACTCATGGATAGGTAAAAATCATTTCGGAAGATTTTGGCAACATGGGGATCAGCAACCCTACCCTTGGCTCCTACTTCCCAAAAGAAGCCATTGAGAAAATTGCGAAGTTAATATATATGTGTTCAAATCGAGAATTGCGGGTTCTTCCATTAACAATGAATGATGTGATCGATGAAATTAATGGTGCATTGCAATTGGAAAAAGGTCAGAAGCCTAAAGAAGATGTTATTAAGATTGAAATTCCTCAGTATGCTTCAGAATAAAAAAATTGTGTCCCTCATTTAAAATTCCTTCCAAAGATATCAAGTGGCAAATGAAATTCATTGAGAAGTCTACCTCTAATTGTGAAGATGTGTTTATGAATCTTAAAGGGAAAAAGGAGCAACAACCTGAAACAAGCAATGTGCAAAGTTATGGTTCCAGGTTAGTGTTCCAAATTACATTCATCTATCATTTAATGCAAAAAATGACTAGAAATTTGAATAATCAACAATCTATGTTGTGGGACTGTGTAGTGACTTTTTCTTCACCTAGGACCTTTCCATTATAGAGATGGATGTGGTCATAGGGTACTAACTAATGAATCGAAATCAAGTTTTGTTGCAAGGTCACCAATATGGACCTTGTAAAACAAACATACCTTCATGTGTGAAACATTCAAAGGAATTTCCTAGTGTATTTGAAGGGCACCTTATATCCATAAATGTCCCACCTAGACAAGAGGAAGGATATATTCTTATTCGCCATCAATCAGAGGATCCTACTCATAGGCATAATGTCCTTTTGATTTTTAGGGAGTAGGCAAAAGAACCCTCCCCTTCCTAAACTTCATGATTTAAGTTTGTTTTGATTCATGATAACCTTCACCTCCTGTTTTACGATTGGCAAAACCTATAAGTGGGACATTCCCTAAACGTGAGGCCAAATTCGACTATTGCCTTGTCCTAGGCCCTTTATTTTGGGAATGTTCTCCACCATTGACCTTTCCCCTCCAACTTATTTTCACAAACAAATGCCATTGTCATAGGGTCATAATTTATCTTGATGCATATTAAAATACATGTTTACAAGTTGAGTTTTGTGAAACCTTACTCCAATGAAATGGATGAAATTATTTTGAAAACAATCTTTCAAATATCATCAACAAAGAAAAAACATATGATAGAAAAATCATGTCTAGTTTGTCACAAAGTTCATTCATGAATACTTCAACTTGATATGAATGTATTTAACATATTCCTTCAATTTTGGGCTTGAATTCATATGGAAGACTTGGAAAAGATTTTGTTTTGGCCAATCAACCCAAACTTGCCCTATTGTTTTGTATTCATCATGTAGTGAGCTAGAATATTTATACTTGGAACTTGAATAGTGATGTATAATGATTGTATTTTGAGCAAGTTCTTCAATTTTCTTTTAAGTGATGAGGAGGTCAGGTTTCATGTCGCTAATTGTTATCATTAATCCTTTGGAGCTATAGAAAACCCCCTTGCACTCATGAACCTAAGACCTACCATTCTATTGCACCCCAAAAGCTTTTTATGTCACATGTTCATTTCATGTATGGTATTTCATTAGTAGTGTGTTTCAAACTTAGAAATGCACACTAAAAATGCAAATTGGAATTTGAGTGAACTAAGAATTTTTTTATCTTGTCTCTCATATGGTTCTTGTGATTTCATGTTTGAATTATACAGTAAGCCAGGTCTTTACACATCGATGGAGGTGTTGGTCATGACTAATAATTTTGCGAAAAATATTGGACAAAATGATTCTGGAACAATGTACCATGGAAAGTTGCAAACCGGACAAAAAGTGGCAATGAAGGTTTGGGAACTAAGATCACATTCAGTTGCCGAAGAGTTTGACCAATTTCAAAAGGTGCGGAATCTAAATGCCTAATCAGTTAGCCATGTTTGATCTTTCCATGTAATCTAAAGTTTTATGAACAACTTTGAAGGCTTATAACTCACTAAATCCACTTTTCATCAAAATGGAATTTTATTTGAATGTTACATTGCCTTGTAACCCAACTTCAAACATCTAAGTACTTAAAAATGGTGAGACACATTTAAGGGACCAAACATTGAAAGGAGTGAATTTAAGCACTTCATTCAAAGAACAATTCAACATGCCTACCAAACTATATTATAAAATATTTTTTAGGTTATGAAATGGATAATATTGCAACAAACTTCTACCCTAGTTGTTCTTTTTTTTTTTGCCAAAATTCATGATCTAAATGTGTGTTTGAAATCATAAAGGTTGTGATGTGGGTGTAAAATGTGGGTTCAGATATGTTGCAACTCTAAAGAATTGTGTCAACGCATTGTCCAAATGATTGGTTATTATGAATCAAAAACTCATCAAATCTCAATCTATCAGTACATGGCTGGTGGAATTTTGCAAGACCGTCTTTTTGGTGGGTTGTTCCTTCACATTGTGCATTACAAAAATAATTAAGCATGTTGTTGTTTTCTTAATGAACAAATGTTCCATTACATTTGATTTTCTACCAAGGAATGCTTCATTTCCTATGCTTTAAGATATGTCACCAATGAAGTTCTTACACACAACTAAGAAATCATCATCTTATTTGTAATTTCTTTATGCAAAGTTTGATACAATTGCATTTTAAAAAGTATGGTATGTTCAAATTGAGTCTATCAATTTGAATTGTGTATTAAGTTTGCAAAATGCATTAATGTTTGTAGTCAATTTCCCTTACAATGTTGGTTTTAGAGAGCCCAATGGTCTAGGTCCAAACATCATTTCCACACCATTCTCGAACAAGCTCTAGATTTTGATAAGGGTTGCAACTCAAGCATGAATGTATTGCATGCTTGACCTCTTCACTTTGCTAAGATTCGTTATTTTTTGTGGTCAATAGTTAACAATTAGTGTTTTAATTGTTTGTCAATTAACATTGGTTGATTTAACTCACTTGTTTCACACATATTTAGACATGTGTGAGCTTTTCAACCATTGCTTTAGTTTAGATGTGTATGATAAAGGCTCTTAATTTCTAACTTAAATTTTGGGTTATTTATCCCCATTATAGCAATATTATTTTAAGGCCAATGTTATTTATTAATTTATGCAGATGTTCAGTGATCATTTGTAATTTATCTTATTCATTTCATACTTTATCAAGTCTATGATTTTTATGGATGAAGGTCCATTAGACTCAAAAACTCGTGCACTAGATTGGAAAGCACGACTCAAAATTGCCCTACACATTGCACAAGGTAAACGTTAAACTTTTAAAAACCCTATCTTCTAATGTATATGGATGTTGTCTTTATTGATTAACAATTTGAACTAGAGTGCAATGATTATTCTTTTCAAAATAATATATATGAAATTATTCTTGGAACCAACTTAGGATTTATTCCATTTAATTGTTTTTTCCAAGTTTAACTTTAAAAGTAACGGTGCCATTTTGGATGAATGCCACATGCATATGTCAATCCAAGAGCTGTAGAAAAATATCGCTTATGAATATAATTTTTCATATCTTTATTGAATTGAACACCTCATCCATAGTTAATGTCTACAAGTATTTTTGTATTAAAAGGTCTATAAGGGCAAAACCCTTTGTATTTTTTACATATTGAAGCTTTAGTAGCGCTTTGATGAGTTAAACATCACAAACTTGCCCCCTCCTTGTATCTATGTTTTTACAATGTTTTATCAATGTGTTCAAGGCCTTTAGATACATGTTCCCTAATTGATAGGGCGTTCCCTTACAAGGCTATTCAACTAATGCCATTTCAAAAAACTATGGTAGATCCATGGTGGTGGAAGTATCAAATTTGGGGGCTTATTTATCTATCACACATAATGTTAACACATGTATAAATGAAGGGGCCTCTATCATCTAAGGTTCAGTATTCCAAATGGAATTTCACAACAATTGTTGGGGGATCAAAATTTCAAGTAATGGTTATTTCCATAATTGGTCTTGTGAGGAAGATAGCAGTGTGTTCATTATTGTATTGTTTAATGGTTCCATTTGAAATATGAAGATTCAATCAACATTGGCTGAACAGGGCTACCTTATTTTCTTGAACAAGATTTCAAACTAGATAGTGAGAATATTTTTCTCACAAAGGATGGGGTACCCAAGGTTATTGTTCAGCTTCAACGGTATGTATTTTGTCTTGAGTTCTCCATGCATATCTAGGCTACATTATTATTGTTGTTTGATTTTTTAAAATGTAAAGGAATGTCCATATTTTTTTCATTAAGCTAATAAGCTCAAATTATAAAAGTTCATATATACAAAATAGTTTTTGGTGAAGCCAACATTTTTAATGTTTTTGGTAGATGTCATTGTCACATTGCAATCCCAACTAGTGCTTAAAGTGCATTTCCAAATCAATTGTTGGACTTTCTCGCACTTAGAAGGAATGTCCAACACAAAATTTACATGGACTCAATTTGTGTGTCAATTAATCTATTAGACGTCTGTTAATGAGTCATTTATTATTGTTAATAGTCTAAAATTTTGTAAACATAAAATTAAGCATGTGTGTGGATATTACAAGATTTTATCCTTCAATGTTTGGGTTGGTATGAACCAACATAAATATTGAGATGGAATGCCATTAAAGTCATCCATGGACCTGGATGGCCCTTATTTCACCATTATTAGCTACAAGAAAAAGATGCACTTTCTTCCATATACAACAAATTTCTTAAAGAAATAACACTTGGGGGTCAATATCATTGCAAAGTAAAAATATAGGCATTACTAAACTACTCATTTAGGTCATGTTTTCATAATATCCTCCTTGTAAAATTTGCTTTCATTCATTAGGTGTATTAAAATTGAAGCCCTAAATTGTTGATTTCAATGGCCACATTCGGTGAAACAACATGGAATCTAAAGCCATGGTCATAATTTTATGCACTGCATTGATTCCATGATAAAGCTTTTAACCATTTGATTATGGTTCTCAGGGAAAACTCTCTTGTTTACGAATTTGGATGTCTTTTATGGGAGCTAATTTCTGGACAGCACCAATGCAAACCGAGAGAAGGATTGAGTTTGGTATTACTCCTTGAATCTACAATGCATCTCTTTTTGCACAAATAATTGTCCAATTGTTAGCCATCTAATGCATTGAGGAATTATAGTTCCACTAGATCCATTTCGGGCATATATATTATAAGAAAGAAAGATTGACTAATGAACATTGACAACAATAATTATTAAATCAAAGTTTAAATTTTTTTCTAGTATGCCTCATTTGCAAATAATTTAGATCAATTCATCAAGATAGAAATTTCCTCCCCAGATGCCAATGAAAGTCAAATTATGGAGGAGACCATATTTCATACACAAAATTAATGTATAATCTTGTAATAACAACAAGGAAAAATAAGAGAAGAACTTAGCTGAACAAAAGAAGGTCAGTGCAAAACCCATATGTTATTCATGTATGTCATCCAAGAAGTGAACATACAATGTGAAATGTCTTATTGCATCAAAGTAAAAATTTGATGACATGTTCCCAAACTGCAAACCTTTCTCCTTCATTGTTACAAAGAATAAAATGACTTGTGTGGACTCATGGATAGGTGGAGGATTTTCGCAACGAGGGGTTCATTGACCCCACCCTTGGTTCTAATTTCCGAGAAGAAAGCATGATGAAAACTATAAGGATAGCACATTCTTGTATGCAACCAATGGGGGCTCCACCAATAATGGATGATTTAATCAATGAGATGAATGATGCATTGCAATTGGAAAAAGGTCAAAACGTTGAAGAAGGTGGTATGAACATCGAAATTCCTCAGTATGCTTCACAATCAAAAACATGTGCCTCACTTGAAACTACTTTGGAAGAGATCAAGAAGCAGACAATATTTGATGAAAAGTCTATCTCTGATTGTGATCCTAAAGGGAAAAGACAACAACAACCCCAAACAAGCACTACACAAAGTCATGGTTCCAGGTCAGTGTTCCAAATTGTTCCCATATATCATTTAATAATGCAAGAAATGACTAGAGGTTTGATTGTCAATAATCTGTGTTGTGGGACTGTGTAATGGGTTTTTGTTCGCTTGGGACCTTTCCATTGTAAGGATGCATGTGATGATAGAGTATTGATTGATTGTTGGAGATTTTTTGTTGCAAGGTCCCCAATATGGACCTTATAAGACAAACAACCCTTCATGTGTAAAACATTCAAAGGAATTTCTCAGTGTACTTGCAGGGCACATTATATCCATCAATGTCCCCCTTAGAAAAGAGGAGGGATATATTATTATTCCCCACCAGTCAGAGCATCCTACTTATAGGCATAATGTCCTTCCCACTCTTAGGGAGTAAGCATAAGAACCCTCCCTTTCTTAAACCTCATGATCTACATTTGTTTAGGTTCATGATAACATTTACCTCATGCTTTACAATTGGCAAAGTCCACAAGTGGGGGGGATATTCCTTGAATGTGAGGCCAAACTCGACTACTGCCTTGTCCTAGGCCCCTTATTTTGGGAATGGTCCCTCGCCCTTGACCTTTCCCCTTTACAAAAATTTCAGTTTATTTTCACAAACAAACACCACTGTCATAGGGTCATAATTTACCCAAGTGCGTATTGAAGTGCATGTTTATAGTTTGGGCTTTGTGAAACCCTACTCCAATGAAATGGATGAAAGTTATTCTGAGAAGAATTCTTTTATATATCATTAACAAAGAAAAACATATGATAGAAAAATAATGTCCAATTTGTCAAAAGGTTCATTTACAAACACTTCAAGTTAATATGAATGTGTTTAACATATTACTTCAGTTGGGGCTCCAATTCCTATGGAGCACTTAGAGATTTTTTTTGTTTTGGCCAATCAGCCCACACCCTACTGTTTTGTATTCATAATGTAGCACAGCTGGAATGATTGTATTTGGGACATGAACAACAGGGTTCAAATGGTGAAGGTGTGGTAACCACTTTTGCATGTTCAAAGATGATGTGCATCACTAGAATGAACAAAGGCCACACTTGGATTTGTAAATGTGGCCTAATACCACAAAAAAAATTCTTTTGTAATTGGTTGCAGAAGTTCCGAAGGTGATTTGATCCTGTCAAGTAACAATGATGAAATGCCTTCAACAAGCAAGAAAGAAAGTTTATCTCCACAATTGGAATTGTGTGCCACCGTTACAAGCATTGAAGGTGTTCCAAACCTGCCAACCACAAGTAGCAGTTCAACTATGGTTGCTGGCAGAAAAAATAATGAAGGCAATGTGGAGTTACTTTTTGAAAATGCGGAAATCATGTCTCAAGTTGTTGGTGTGGGGCTTGAGTGGGCCAAGGTGGTGATCACCAAAAAGCTGGATGTGGAGGTGAGGCACATTGGTGAACATGCATGGCAAGACTTGTTGGAAATTTTTAAAATGGCAGACCAGGTGCATGGAGATTTTGAGTTGATGAATATCAGTCTTCCAGAAGTGCAAACACAAGACCAGAGGCCCTCAAATATACTGTTGGAAGATCTAACAGAAAGATTTGGTGTTGGGTTGACAAGCAGTGATGTAATTAGTGTGTACATGGAAGACCAAGTTGGACAATCAAATGATGAAGGATTTTCTCCCCTTGTATTGAATCTAGCTAAATGCATGGGAGTTGAGGAAGCAAATGTGACCAAATGCAGGCCAGTTTCAGAGGGTGAAGGTGGAAGCTCAAATGGAGCTGCAGGAGGGGGAAGTTCAAAGGAGGCCTCAACAGGAACTCAAGATCCCCCTCAAGATCCTCCTGAAGATCCCCCTCAGGATCCTGCTAGGAATCCTCCAGATGATCACAATCAAGATCCACCCAATGATCCTGCTGAAGATCCACCTGAGCCCTTGGAGAATAAGAAGGTTCATGTTGTGACTATTTATCCAGAACATGGGTATGTCCATCAAGGATCCCATGTTCCTCAACCGGACAACCCAATAAATAAGGCATGTATTGTACCTATCCTTCGTTTTGAATTTGAATTGAGGCGAAATCACAAGAAGATTACAACCGCACTGAGAACACAATGCAATCTTGGGAAAGGTGGTGGACTCAATGGTACCCCCTCAAATCTGGGATATTTCCAGGACAACATCACAATTTCCTTAACTTGTGAAAAGGAAAGGGCTGCAACTCTTTCCTCTTTAAAAGTTGAAGATGTAAAAGTTGCCAAGAGAACTATCACAAACAATAATTCAACATCACTTGCAAGGGAAGGCTCAGGTCAAGTTGCTGTATTTGGGTTTCAAGTTGGAGGAAGTTATGGTGGAACTACAGAGACAGGTTACTCAACTACTCATGAGATGGAAATTGAGTGGTTGGGTGGTGGATTTTGTGTGCATTCAATAGAACTTGCAGGAAGTTTGGCTTACAACTTTTCTTATCCAAAAGAAATGAAGGACATCATTGCTGATCCTCGTCTTGGTCGAACGGAATTGTTAGACCTCAAAATAGGTGACACAGTCTCGCCAACTATCATCGGTGTATGGGATGCTCTTGATGAGAGCAGAAAATGCAAATACAATTTCGAGACCACACGGGAAATTACTTCCATCAAGGGTTTAAGGCAGTCACATGGGAATGGCGAAGAACTCCAATCCATCCCGCAACACTATATAGTACCTTTGTGGGTGAATCATGCAATGACTCATATATTGCATCGTCATGACATAATCAAAGCAACTGGTAGCGTAAGGAAGGTGATTGGAGCAAAGGCTGCATTGCATGGTGCTCGTACATAGCAATATTTCCCAACACAGCATTTGTAGATTTGTGTGTTTTGGTTTTTGGTTTCTGCTGCTAAGTCAGTGCAGATTTGTGTGTATTTTCTTCATTGAATTCTGTCACTATCCTGTTTGTAGATGTTGCTTTTACTATTCATGATCCCCCTGGATAAAGGCACCCAAGGTCTCAACTCCTTTGCGCAACAGCTCATTTTCCAGTTCCAACAATATTCAGTTCTGTGCATGCTTTGGAAGTTTCTTTCTCAACTGCATGCTTGCCCAACTATTTCTTCAAGGCTTTCAATCCATGTCTGTTCTCTTTTTCTACGCTTTACTGAAGTTGGGCACTGCCTTCAGAAGCATATTTGTTTTGCCTCAACTTTGAACTGTTTTGTCACCACTGGATTCATAGACTGTTTTCTTCTAGATCACCCATTTTCCAGCTTCTATATGGTGTGGAATGTGACTATCTTCTCAAGCTTTCAACTGATTTCAATAGTTGTAATTGTGGAATGAATACAGTACTTGTTTTTGTCCATCTTGGACAAAGTAGTGAAACTTGTGTGTCATGGTGCCTCTTTTAGGGAATGCAGTTGGAAGTTGACAGCATTAAGTAGCTAGAATATGTAGATATGGTGTTGAGTTTCTCCCTTTTGTTTTTCTTGGCACTAAAGGGAGAAAAAGATTGCATTACAAAACAGAGGACAGAAAACAACCCGCTGTCAGAGAGGCCACCCAACATCACCAGTCAACCAGGGACAAAACCTTAGCAATTAACAATGCCACGACGACAAAAATGATAGCAGCATCTAAGAGGAAGCTCATCCCGCAAAACCAAGTTTACTGTGTACTCCTCACTCTTTATCAAACGTCTCAAGCAGCAAATGAGCCTTGGTGAAGGAAACCTTGTCCGTTGCTATGAGAGTGGTTTTCATAGATGTAGTCTTGGTTTTTGCTGCTCATATTGTACAATGTGGTGGTTGTGTGTACCAGTACGAAAGCTGGAAATATGAGCTATGGGAGAGGACTTGACCAGTGAAAGGATGTAGTGTACTAACTAACAATTTTGCCATTTGACTTACACTAATGGACATTCCATGGGTATGCACAAAAACCAGAAGTCTGTGTGGAGTGAGTTGTTGTGCAGCCAAAAAACTAACTGAATTAACTAAAATCAACCTGTTAAAGCAATCTGAACAACAGCAGTATAAGTTAGGGTTAAGGACTATACTTTGGATTTCTGACTAAGAAAACAGAAAATTGTGGCCTTGAAAGTTGTGGTTCAATGGATTATTTTGTTCTATTTTTTTATTATTTTCTACAAAACGATTTTTGTATTAGTCAACAAATAACATGGATCATCTAAAAACCCAATTGATGATATTAAAAATAGAAACATTTATGAGTCATTTATTGCTCTTAATAGTTTAAACTCTTGTAAACATAGGATAGGCAGACATAGGGACATTGCAAGAATGTATTGTCTAATGTTAGCATTCGTATAGACTAACAGAGATATTGAGATCAAATTCCAGAAGAGTCATACATGGACTTGGATAGCCTTTGTGTCACCATTTTTATTCACAAGAGAAACATACATTTTCTAAGACATAGGTCAAATTTCTTAAAGACATGGCATTTGAGGGTCTAAATATTGCAAAGTAAATTTTCGGATTCTTAAATTACCAATCTACGGAATGTTTGCAAAATATTTTGCTTGTTGAATCTAGGTTCAATCATTAGGTGTGTTTAATTTTGAGTTCTAAATTGTTAATTCCAAACTCACAATTTGGTGAAAGAAAATGGAGGCTAGTGCCATTAAGCATTGACTTTGTAACAAAACTTCTAACCATTTCCATATGGTTGTAAGGTGCCCTATGCATGAATTTGGAGTTTTTTTATGGGAGCTAATTTCTGGGCAACCACAAGCCAAACATGGAGAAGGATCTCATTTGGTATTGTTCCTTGAATCTATAGTGCACTTTTTGTTCACACAATTAATTGTTCGATTGTTGGCCATTTGATTTGGGAAAGAATTATAGTTTCAAGAAATCCCTTCTAGGAATTTATATTATAAAATAAAAAGATTGAGCAATGAGCACTGGAAATGAAATTTATTTAATTAATAAGTATGATTATTACTGATATGCCACATTTGCAAATAATTTCCATGGATTCATCAAGATAGGAACTTACTCCCCACATGTCAATGAAAGTCAAGGTCTGTGAGAGACCATGCTTCATGCAAGGAATAATGTACAGACTTGTAATAACAACTAGTTGGTCCCTTCTGGGACCTGGAGTGGAGGGTAGGCCTAACGCTGTCTTTTATTGACTACGTCCATCTCTCTTTCAAGTAGAGTAGTACTGCTCCTGCAGCACTAACCTAAACGTTGTCAGCTTGGGTCACTAGAGAGAGTTGACACAGACAGAGCGGATCATGATATTACACTCTTCCTTTGCAATATTACCTAGTTCATTACCTATTAAGAAGAGGTGAGGACTTCGAAAATTTCACGTAGCCTGTTGTTTCCAGCAACTACAAACACACTGAATGATTGCTAGTCACAGTATAAGACATGGAGAAAAGAACAGTACTAATTTGGAACAGTTGGACTATTTGGAGGATCTTAACAGACTGTTGTTATCTAACGTTGTAGACCAAGCTGCCCAGAAAACTGAAAACTACTTAGCCTACTACATGGGGGGAGGGGCGCGGGGATAAACAAGCTAGCAGCAGCTGCAAAATCACTGGCATACATAAGTCTTCTTCAGCACCTGGACGCTTTCTACAACTGATGTCCACAGACATGTCTCTGATGGATTCAATGATACAAATGAGATCGGAGGGGATTTTCACAAGAGCCCTATGAATTATATGGTACATCAAGCTTGGACTTCTTGTGCAACTCTAGCTCACCTTTTTTTTTTTTCCCAAAATAAATATTGCTGCTAGTGAGAACTGGCATGTAGGTTGCAATAGCCTGTCATTGTGCCCTTTACTATTACCCAAAATATTTATTTTAAAAAATTCCCCAATAACAGGGCAACACTAGCCTCAATGCCTTGATTGTTTTTATAAAAAAGATTGTAGACTCTGAGAAACTTTTCCAAATTCCCATCTAGCAATTAAGTAGTTTCAATGATATTCAATCAGCCAACAAGGGCACAGTGACTTGAGAGCCTTTGGGTGAACCCAAGCCAGTCCATTTAAATTATTTCTAAACATTACAAATATTCCATGCTTAGACTAAATCAGGGTGTCTGAGTTCAGATTTAACATTTGTTGGGCTTAATATGGCCACTGCGAGGCCTCACTCAAAAAGGTCAAGGTACCAACATGGGTGCTGGTTCACCCTGGCTTTGAAGCTGTTTAAAATGATGCCACGTGGCGCTCTGAAATTTCAGATCGCGTTTTGAGCCTTCAGGCCTACCTCCACTAACAAAGAAAAATGAAAGAGAACTTAATTGAGCAAAAGATGGTTAATGCAAAACCCATATGTTGTTCATGCACATGTTAAATCAAGTTGTGAATGTATAATGTGAAATGTCTAAATACATCAAAGTTGAGATTAGGTGACATATTCAAAAACTACAATGGATATGCAAACCTTTCTTCATTATCACAAACAATAAAATGACTTGCACACTTGCGCTCATGAATAGTTGAAAGCCATTTTGGAGGATTCTGCCAACATGGGGAGTATCAAGCCTACCCTTGGCTTCAACTTCTCAACAAAAACCATCATATACAACAATATGATGGAGGATAATATATTTTTGTATACAACAAAAACATTTTTTTTGGCGAACAATGAACGATGTGATCGATGAAATTAATGGTGCATTACAATTGGAAGTAGGCCTGAAGGCTGAAGAAGGTGATATGAAGATTGAAATACCTTCATATGCTTCATGTTCCTCAATTGAAACTTTGGAAGAGATCGAGTGACTGACTGCCGATATTCGATGAAAAGTCTACCCCTGATTGTTCAGAAATTGGACAGAACCATTCAACCGTGGCATTTGTGGATTTAAATCCTAAAGGCAAAAGACAACAACCTAAAACAATCTTTACACAAAGTCATGGTTCGAGGTCTATGTTCCAAATTGTACTCATCTCTCATTTAATGCAAGAAATGACTAGAGGTTTGCGTGTTAATAATCTGTGTTGTGGGATTGTGTAATGGCTTTTTGTTCACCTGGGACCTTTCCACTGTAAAGATGGACGTGGTGATAGAATCTTGACTGATGGTTGGCAATTAAATTTTGTTGTAAGGTCCCCAATATGGACCTTATAATACAAACAAACCTTCATGTTAATTTCACATTCAAAGGAATATCGTAGTGTACTTGGAGGGTACCTTATATCCATCAATGTCCCCCTTAGAAAAGAGGAGGGATATATACTTATTCCTCCCCAGTCAAAGGATCTTACTTATAGGCATAATGTCCCTCCCACTCTTAAGGGGTAAGCATAAGAACCCTCCCTTCCCTAAACCTCATGATCTACATTTGTCTAGGTTCATGATAACATTCATCTCATGCTTTACAATGCACAGAGTCCACAAGTGGGGGACATTCCATAATTGTCAAGCCAAACCTGATTATTGTCTTGTCCTAGGCCCTTTATTTTTGGAATAGCCCCCACCCTTGACCTTTCCCCTCCATAAAAATTTCAACTTATTTTCACAAACAAACACCACTGTCATAGGGTCATAATTTACCCTGGTGCATATTGAAGTGCATGTTTATAGCTTGGGGTTTGTGAAACCCTACTCAAATGAAATGGATGAAGTTATTCTGAGAAGAATTCTTTTATATATCATTCACAATGGAAAAACATATGATAGAAAAATAATGTCCAATTTGTCAAAAGGTTCATTTATGAACACTTCAAGTTAATATGAATGTGTTTAACATATTACTTCAGTTGGGACTCCAATTCCTATGGAGCACTTACAGAATTTTTTTGTTTTGGCCAAAGGTAGCAAGCTGGAATGATTGTATTTGGAACATGAACAACAGGGTTCAAATGGTGAAGGTGTGGTAACCACATTTGCATGTTCAAGGATGATGTGCATCACTAGAATGAACAAAGGCCACACTTGGATTTGTAATTGTGGCCTAATAACACAAGAATTTTTCTTTTGTAAATGGTTGTAGAAGTTCCGAAGGTGATTTGATCGAGCCAAGTAGCGATGATGAAATGCCCTCAACAAGCAAGAAAGAAAGTTTATCTCGACAATTGGAATTGTGTGCTACCATTACAAGCATTGAAAGTGTTCCAAACCTGCCAACCACAAGTAGCAGTTCAACTATGGTTGCTCACAGAAAAAATAATGAAGGCAATGTGGAGTTACTTTTTAAAGATGCAGAAAACATGACTCAGGTTGTCGGTGTGGGGTTTGAGTGGGCCAAGGTGGTTGTCACCATAGAGTTGGATGTGGAGATGAGAGAAATTGGAGAGCATGCGTGGAAAGGCTTGTGGGAAGATCAGGGTTGTGAAGAACTTGAGATGATAGAAATCATTCTTCCACAGCTAGAGTCAAAGGTTGGAGGTTCCTTAGATACAAGGCTAGAAGATCAAATTGAAAGATTTGAGATTGGGTTGACAAAAAGTGATGTAATTGGGGTGTATGCAGAAAACCACCTTGAACAATTGAATGAAGGATACTCTCCTCTTGTATATGATCTAGTGCAATACATGGGACTTGAAGGAGAAAATACCATCCGATGTAGACAAGTTTCAGGGGGTGAAGGTGGAAGCTCAAAGGGTGCTGCAAAAGTTAGATGTTCAACAGATCAGACCAGAGGAAAAAAAAATGTGCATCAAGATCCATCCCAAGATCCACCTGAAGATGGCTCTCAAGATGGCTTTCAAGGTCCACCACAAGGTCCCTCTGAGCCCTTGTTCGCATTGCCATTGGATATGGAGGAAAAAAAGGTTCTTCTTGTCTCTATTATTCCACTATGGGGCTACCTCTCTCATGGACCGGGTGGGCAAGAGATTCATGATGGCCACAAACTATATACGGCAACAATTGTGACTGTCCTCAAATTTATGTTTGAAGTGGATGGAGGCCATAGGAAGATAACCACCACATTAATATTAACATGTGATCTTGGGGAAGGTGGTGGACTGAATGTCAACCCCGGGAATCTTGGACATTTCTAGGACAACATCACAATCTCCTTACATTGTGAAAGGGACAGGGCTGCAACTCTTTTATCTTGTAGGGTGCAAAATGTAGAGATTGTGAAAAGGACAACTACAACCAATGCTTCAAGTTCCTACAAGTGGGGATGCAAAGGTGAAATCCTTGTGCCATTTTTGGGTATTCAAGCTTGGGGAGGTGATGGTCAAACTACTGAGAGGGGTTCTTCATCTGCTCATGAAATTTCTGTCCCCCAGTTAAGTAGTTTTTATGTTACTTCAAAATGCCGTGGAAGCAGTTTGGTTTACAACTTTCTTTACCCCCAAGAAGTTGTGGACCGTGTCGCTGATGATAAGCAAGGTCCAAGGGAACTGATAACAACAGAAATAGGTGGAACATTTGAGCCAACCATTGTTGGTGAATGGGATGGTCTGGACCAAAGCAGAAAGTGCAACTAAAATTTCAAGACACAAAGGGACATTATTTCTCTAGAGGGTTTAAGGCAGTCACACGAGTTCAAGTTCAGTGCAAAGTACACAAAATGCAGAAGGAATTTAATCAGTTGAAACAGGAGCATGGAGAATCCAGCGCAGGTTAATGCAAATGGCCATGGTTTGAGCAATGTTTAATGATTTGGGCCAAGACTTCCAAGGCTTGTGGTACTGCTGGAAGTATGGACAATGGTGTTCCAACTGATTCAGTGGGTGGATTTGCTTAGGAGCCTGTCAACTGGGAGGATATCGAAGAAGAACATGATGCTCCTCCTCCTCCAGACAGACAGGTTCCTCCATTTGCAAACAACTCTTCTCAAGTCAGTAAGAGTCCACCCACACCCAGGTCAGCAGCTTGCAAGAAGCCAGGGGTGGACGGTAAGCCTCCACAAAAATGTATTTTTAAGAAACTGTGCAGAGGGCAGGGAGAGAAAATTAGATGCAGCAACTAAAAAGGTCGGCAGAGTATGTGTGCATGTGTGGCATCTTGTCTGCCTGCCTCGCTTTCTGCCAGCGAATTTCAAGGAGCAGACAGGCAGAAGCCAAGGTTTTCACAATCATGTGCGTGTCCCAAAAGAAGCCCAAGGTGCTGTGTACTCTGCTCTCAAACAGGGATAGCCATTGCATGTGCCGACAACTTTAAGGTACAGCAGGGTTTGAAATTCATTACCAATCAACCCAGGAATCAAGCATCAGATTCACAATTTTCGAAATATAAAAGTTATCCGTAAAGTCAGGAAAAGACGCCACCGGAACCACCTGTTTGGTCACATAGGGGATGAGATTTCAAAAAATAGGAAAAAAAACAGTACACTAGGCTTCAACGGGGCATGAAACTCAGTTTAGCAGCAAATTTGGTGCTAAACTGAGTTTTCCCTGTCCTTGCTTTTCCTGAATGCATTCAACCAATCACTGCTGCTGCTTTGTGTACTGTAGCTATAAATGTTCTCGTGCCTCGTGCATTCAATCCCAAGTCTCAGTATTTCATACCCTTATTTAATAAAATTTCATGACTTTGCAGACAACAACCAGGAAGGGATGAAGCATCAAAGGAGGGGTGCAACTCAGGCTCAAAACGGATTACTGTATGGATAACTCTATTGTCAAGCAATTTACAGGGCCTTGAACCTATTCCAGAAACAATTACCTGGAAGCAACTCAATGCAATTAAGAATCCATTTTCTTGTGACTTTAATAAAAACGCCACACGACCTTGTTCACGAGCTTTAAGCAATGACTGCTGGCTTTACAAAGTACATTTCAGGTCTCCACAAATGTCAGAACGACAATGGATTCATGACTCAAGTCCGTATGTCAACACCTTAAAATCACCGGACAAGTTTTCAGAGAACGAAAGATTGCACCAGAAGCTTTTCTTGGCAAACGCTCACTTACCAGGCACCTTTTGTAGGCAGTTATGATGAACGTTGTGGATTTATGGACAATGAGGTAAGTGTAAGGTAAAGGTTGGGAAACACACTCTTACCAGGCGGCCTCTGCAGGTGGCTTACCCTACCAACCTCTCACAGTTTCAGCCCCATCGATATGTTTTTCCTTAACATGAATTAGGTGGGAATCTTACAATGTAAATCAATGCAAACTTTGAGGGAGTACTTCCAAATTCCAATGTTGGAGCATCCTTTTTTCCCAATACAAAAGTTAAATTCAGCGCCATTCCCAACTTGTCTTTTCTTGGGAATTTGTTGGCTCTGCCCAGGGGGTGAGCACTCAGACATCATCTGCGGAGGTGAGATCACTTGCATATAGAAACTTGGAGTAGCTACCCTAGTAAAGTAACAGGGGCATGAATTCAAAATGAAGGAAATGTAACTTTAGATTCAAAGAATGGGGAAATAGCTTTACTTCATTACACTACTCCAGGTGACATTCCATTATATCTTAAGCATGCATGGAACACAAACTTCTAGTGTTGCTGCAACCATGAAGAATTGACAATAAAAGAAAACCAATAACTTGTGACATGCAATGTTTTTGACTCCTTGAAGTATTTTTGTTGATGTAGGATTAACAGCCAACAACTTAGCAACATTGGTGGAGAGTTGACAATTTTCAAAATATAGTTGGAATTACCTTTGAGAATAATAGTTGTGAAAACGATTAGGAAGTATAGCCTAATAGTCTGCAGTAGAAAACTAGTTATAATACAAGCAAGCCTTGGTTAAATTTCTGAAACAGAAAAACATGAGAGATAAGAAGAGGTGTGCTAATAAACTGTTAGGACAATTGAAATGTGGAACGTTACACATGTTATAGGGTGTTCTTTATGAATGAAGAAATAATAATGTTGGCCGGTTCTAGTTTCTGGGCACCTGGATCATGGGTTTTAAGTTTTGAAAAAAAAATTCAGAACTGGAAATTAGAAATGTGAACCAGTCAGCAACCACAACCAAAACTGGGAACTGGCCTCCAATTAGACCCGGACTCAGAACCAGAACTGACCCCAAAACTCACTGCATGCAATTTTTGGTTCTTCATTTTTTTAAATTAAAAATGAGAAATTCAAGTTTCAAAGTTGTTTTTTTTTGGCTTTTCTGACTTGGGTTAGACATGTCACTAGTTTCAGAAAAAAATTGGGGTTTGGAATAATAACAGCACCAAATTTTTGAATAACAATTTGGGTTGGGGTGGGCGTGGCATTAGGCATGTAGGTTTTACTTCTGAAAAATGACTCAAATATACAATTTTGAGATTTTTTTATTTTAATTATAATTTTTTATGGTGTTTAGGCATGTGGTTGATATAAGTGGTCACATTTCATTGGTGGTACAGTGCTAGTACATAAAAGAAATTCATTTTTGGACTCTGTACAGTTAGGTAAAACTAGATTCAATTTAGAACCGGACTCACTTAAGAATTTCTTCATAAAGAATTGGAAATTGGAGGTCTTGAAATGTGAAGAATGGGGTCTGGAACTGGACCAGAGGTTCTATAATATATTCTGAAAATTCTTGAACCAGAACCCAGGTTTCTTTCGAAAAAACTAAAATTGAACTTGGAACCGGAGCCAGACGTTCTCTTGAAAACTAAGAACCAGCCAAAACACAAAATAACCAATCAGGGATGTTACATGTGCAAAAAATCCTTGTAGTAGTTTCGGACAACGAACAGAAAATCCATAAACTTGTGGCAGATTACACCCATAATTGCCCATCGAAAACCATGTAAAAATTTCTACCGGTTTTACTTTTTCCGCCTCTATAGCATCCTATTCACACGCTGGGGGCTTTCCTCCGCTCAAGAGTAGAGTACTACGTGTTAGATTTAATAAATAAATACAAAAGCCTCACGTAAAGGTCGGCTTTTACAATACAAAGTTTCCGAACCTTCCTTGACGCTTTCCTTGTACCGTGTCAGTCTCCAATTCCTCGCTTCTTCAACGACAGTGCAGTCTGCATCTTGGTGCACTTGTACCCGCGTAATCAAGCTATTTCACAGAAATGCTCCTTACATGCAGTACCTTATACCTCCAAAACACTCCCATCTTCCGGCTCATATTCACACCCGGCTGCTCCATCTCGTGGGTCCAAAGGTTCTTTGCAAACCAGGTTTCCGCAGAATAGGTCTTTGTTTGGTTGTTGTCACAGTCGAATTGTGTTCGGTGTAGAATCTAGTCTACATGATTTTTTCTCCTTTCTTTCCATTTACATTTTTCGTCTCTTGGTTTTTTAGAAAGAGTGATGACATCCTCCACGAACTAGTTTCGTGAAGCTGAGATGAGACTAGCCACCCGTTCTATTCAGATCAGACCACCCATTATTGCTGGATACAAAACCTGAGGTTCCTCAAACCCTTCCTCCTCATGGTCCTCCTTTCAGTTTTCCTGCTGAGTCCAAGAAGTCTTTTGTGAACTCACTGCGCAGGGGTTCTAGCGTGCTCTGAAGCATAGAGCTTCGCACTTGTCCATCTCATGCATTCCCTGACTGACGCGAGCAAACAACCACTTTTACTCTCGCATGAAGGGGATTACCTCGGTCATCACCGAGTGCGCGCCCTCGATCCTCTCTGTCTGCTTGTTGTCTTTCTCTCTCGTTGCTGTCGCTCGCCGGAGATTCATTGACGGTTGCCAGTCTCGAATGAAGACATAGCCGGAGGCCAGAGATCACTGAACTCGCCGCCGGTTCAAACGAACGGGGAAACTTAACAAGTGTAGCGTTGCAGTCAAGTCCTTTTCCAAGGCATCTTCCAGAGTGAGGCCCAGCACTCGCGTATATCCAAGGGAAGTGTTCCACCTATAACCCTGCCGCATTCTCTGCGGAGAAGTCATATACCTTACGTTACGAACTTTCTTGCCGTGCTTCCAGTGCTCAACGCAGAACAAAATGAGGTCAGCCTCATTCTCGTGCAAATGGAGCCAAGGAGAAATACAGAGACAGATGGGTCATCGGGGCGTCCTGTAATGAGCGACGCCCGAATGAAAGCAGTGCAAAATCTGTGCTGACGGAGGTGACGAGAAGTAACAAAAGAGTTTTGCGTGCTTCTATAATCGCCGACGAAGAGATGGATCCTACTCTCAAATCTGAAGTATTCTTCAACACGACAGATGGGTCATCGGGGCGTCCTCTAATGAGCGACGAACCGAATGAAAGCAGTGCGAAATCTGTGCTGACGGAGGTGAAGAGAAGTACCAAAAGAGTTTTGCATGGTTCTATAATCGCCGACGAAGAGATGGATGCTACTCTCAAATCTGAAGTATTCTTCAACACGACAGATGGGTCATCGGGGCGTCCTGTAATGAGCGACAAACTGAATGAAAGCAGTGCAATATCTGTACTGACGGAGCCGGTGACGAGAAGTAACAAAAGATTGTTGCGTGGTTCTGTAATCGCCGACGAAGAGATGGATGCTACTCTCATCTCTGAAGTATTCTTCAACACGACAGGTAGAAACTCGTCTGGATTGCATGAGACCTCGTTCCCCGCGCCTTCTGCTCGCAAGAAATGGAAGAGCAGGTCCGTGTACCTGTATCCTACCCTAGTGTTCTAAGCAATCCCCGTCCTACTCTGTTGAATCTATTCAAGGATAGACCGCTTCCGCATCGTCTTGTCGAAGTCTACTGGAGCCCGACAATGGCATGACTTCTCTTAACATACATATCCTTATGTGCTTAATTTTTAAAAATTCAAGGTTAGGTTTCACCCAGCTAACCTTGATCATCAGTTCTTCAGAGTTAAACAAGACCCCCTTGCACTCATGAACCTAAGACCCATCATTCTGCTCCACCTGAGGAGTTTTTCATGCCATATATCTGTTTCATGTATATAATTTCACTAGTGGCGTCTTCCAAACATGGAGATGCACACCAGAAATGCAAACTGGAATTTGAGTGATCCAGCAGGTATGTGTGTCATGCCTCTCATATGGCTCTTGTGATTTCATGGTGGAATTATACAGTGAGCCAGGCCGTTACACGTTGATGGAGGTGATCGTGATGACTGATAATTTTGGGAAGAAAATTGAAGGAAATGACTGGGGGACAATGTACCATGGAAAGCTGCGAACCGGACAAGAAGTGGCGGTGAAGGTTTGGCCACTAGGAGCACCTTCAGCTGTAGTAGAGTTTCACGAGTTTGAAGCGGTGAGGACCCTATTTCTTGATCAACCAACGATGTCTCATAACTTGATAGGTCCACTTCTCATTAGAATGGAATTTTAGTTAATCATTAAATTGCCTTGTAAACGATTGAGCCTCAACCATGCCCTTAAGTGATCTAAGTACTTAAAAATGGTCGGACATGTTTAACACGAGCATTAAATACATTTAAGCACTGCATTCAAGGAGCCATTCAAAGCCCCTATTGAAGTATATTACAAAATATTTTGCAAATTGTTAATATTGGAGCAAACTCATACCCTAGTTGCTTTTTTGCTCTTTTGCAAAAATTTGTAGCCAAATGTGTGTTTGAAATCACAGGCGCTGTGACCTGGGTGTAAAATTTGGTTTTAGGTTCGTGCAGAGTATAAAAAGTGTTGTGAACACCTGGTCAAAGTGATTGGTTATTGTGAAGGAGATCCACAAATTTCAATCTATGAATACATGCCTGGTGGAAATTTGCAACAATATCTTCATGGTGAGTTGTCGCTTCATATTGTGCAATCCAAGAGTAAATTAATCTGATGTTGTTTTCCTAGTGAGCAGATACTACAATTTCATTGTCTACTAGGGAATGCTTCCATTTGTGTGTTGGAGGATATGTCACTAATGAAGTCCTTGCATAAAATTAGGAAATCATCATTTTATTTGTAGGTTCTTTCTGCAGAGTTTGCTAGAGTTGCATTTCAAAGAGTCCGTTAAATTGAAATACAGTACCTCAAGTTGGACCCTGTATTAAGCTTACAAAATGAATTAGTTTTTGTACTTGATTTGTTTTATAATTTTGGTTTTAAAGAGCCTTATCGTCTAGGTCTATATATGGTACCCATGTCATTCTTGAAAGGCCTTTGGATTTTGATAATGGGTGCAACTCAAATGTGAATGTAATGCATGCAACCTAGTCTCTTTGTTGAGATTGAAAATGAGTCAATTTACATTAGGTGATTTAACTCCCTTGTTTCACACCCACCTAGATGTGTATGAGAGCCTTCTGATTCCTAAACTAAAATATTGGTTACTTCTCCCCATTGTAGCAATAATTTTTTGGGGGCTAGTGTTCCTTGTTAGTTTATGCATATGTTCATCATTCATTTATAACTTATTTAAATGACTTCATAATTTCACTCCATGGGTTTTATAGATAAAGGCGTTATGGACTCGAAAACTCATGCATTGGATGGAAAAACACGACTCCAAATTGCCCTACACATAGCTCAAGGTAAGTATTAAATTTTTAAAATAACATGTCTTATATTTCTTTATTGATTGACAATTTCAACTAGAGTGGAGTGATTAATTTCTGAAAGTAATATTCTTCAAACCAACTTAGGATTCATTCCATCTAATTGTTTTTTTCAGGTTGGTCTTTGAAAGTAAAGGTGTCATTTTGGATGAGTTCCACAAGCATATGCCAAATCCAAGAATTGTAGAAAACTATCATGTACGAGTATAATTATCAATATCTTCATTGCATGGAACACGTCATCCACATGTAATGTTTGCTTTTTTTCTTTTAAACGTCTATAAGGGTAGAAACCCTTGTATTTTCTACATATTGAAATTTTAGTTGTGCTTTGATGAGTTGAAACCCTATGCTTGGTTGTTGAATACTTGAATTTTCAAATTATTACTTATGTACATGATTTAGGTGGAAAATGGCATTTCATTCTTAAGAATGCAGCCAAACTAATAAAGGCTTTTTGGAACCTGACACATAATTAATGAGGTGAGTCTTACAAGATCGTTAAGATATAGCCACTCAACAAAAATATTGTGAATCAATGCTGGTGCACCCCTCAAAAGTTAGGGGGGGTATTTATTTGTCACATAACGCTGAGAGATATAGAAGTGAAAGTGGCCTATGTCATATCAGGTTTAGTATTCCAAATGGAATTTCACACCAATTGCTGGGGGTTCACAAGTTCAAGTAATGGTTATTTCCATAATTAGTCTCATGAGGAAGAAAATGGTGTATTTGTGAATGGAGTGTTTCATGGTCATACCTCAAATATGAAGACATTTGCTCGATATTGGTTGAACAGGTCTACAACATTTTCCTGGACTAAGTTTTAGCTTGCAGAACAATGATATTTTTCTTACAGAGAATTGGGTACCGAAGTTTTACTTTTATCCAGCAATTACTTCTTCTTCACAATGGTATGTAATTTGTGTTGAACTTTCCATGTTTGTCCTGCCTACATATTATTATTGTTGATTGATTCAAAAACCAAAAATTTCAAAATGTCCATATTTTCTTCCTTAAACCTATGGCCTCAATTTATGAAACATTATATATGTACATAATAATATTCTGTGAAGCCCACATTTCTAATTTTTTTTCAGATGTGACTATCAAAGTGCAGTTCAATTAGTGTTCCAAGTTCATTTCCAAAACTCAATTGTTGGACTTTCTTTGTGACTCAAACGGAATGCCCAATGCAAATTTGTATGGACCCAATTTGTGGGTCTATTTGATGTTTGCTAATGAGTCATTTATTGCTCTTAATAGTTTAAACTCTTGTAAACATAGAATAGGCAGACATAGGGACATTGCAAGAATGTATTCTAATGTTAGCATTTGTATAGACTACCAGAGATATTGAGAACAAATTCCAGAAGAGTCATACATGGACTTGGATAGCCTTTGTGTCACCATTTTTATTCACAAGAGAAAAATACATTTTCTAAGACATAGGTCAAAAAATTTCAAGACATGGCGTTTGGAGGTCTAAATCATGTCAAAATAAATTTTGGGATTCTTAAACTACTAATGTACATAATGTTTGCAAAATATTTTCCTTCTTAAATCTAGGTTCACTCATTAGGTGCATTTAATTTGAATTCTAAATTGTTAATTTCAAACTCACAATTTGGTGAAAGAAAATGGAGGCTAGTGGCATTAAACATTACATTGACTTTGTAACAAAACTTCTAACCATTTGCATATTGTTGTTAGGTCAAAAGATTTGGCTATGCGTAAATTTGGAGCTTTTTTATGGAAGCTAATTTCTAGGCAACCACAAGCCAAACATGGAGAAGTATATCATTTGGTATTATTCCTTGAATCTATAGTGCATTTTTTGTTCACACAATTAATTGTTCAATTGTTGGCCATTTGATTCATGAAAGAATTATAGTTTTAAGAAATCCAATCTAAGCATTTGTATTATAAAATAAAAAGATTGACCAATGAGCATTGGAAATGAAATTTATTTAATTAATAAGTATAATTATTAATAATATGCCATATCTGCAAATAATTTCCATGGATTCATCAAAAATAGGAACTTACTCCCCGCATGTCAATGAGAGTCAAGGCATGGAAGAGACTATTGTTCATACAAGGAATAACATACAAACTTGTAATAACAACAAAGAAAAATAAGAGAGAACTTAATTGAGCAAAAGAAGGTTAGTGCAAAAACCATATGTTGTTCATGCACATGTTAAACCTAGTTGTGAATGTATAATGTGAAATGTGTAAATACATCAAGCTCAAGATTAGATGACATATTCAAAAACTAAATTGGATATGCAACCCTTTCTTCATTATTACAAACAATAAAATGACTTGCACACTTGCACTCATGGATAGGTGAAAGCCATTTTGGAGGATTCTAGCAACATGGGGAACATCAACCCTACCCTTGGCTTCAACTTCCCAGCAGAAACCATCATGAAAATTGTGAGGATAATACATTTTTGCCTACAACAAGACCAATTTTTTCAAGAAAGCAATTTTCTTCAAAAAAACCATTTTTGTCAGCGAACAATGAATGATGTGATCGATGAAATTAATGGTGCATTACAATTGGAAGAAAGTCTGAAGGCTGAAGAAGGTGCTATGAAGATTGAAATACCTTTGTATGCTTCATGTTCCTCAACTGAGACTTTGGAAAAGATCAAGTGGCTGCCAATATTCAATGCAAATTCTACCTCTGATTGTTCAGAAATCAGACACAAACGTTCCACTGTGGCACTTGTGGATATAAATCCTAAAGGGAAGAGACAACAACCTCAAACAATCTTTGCACAAAATCAAGGTTCAAGGTTAGTGTTCCAAATTGTACTCATCTATCATTTAATGCAAGAAATGACTAGAGGTTTGATTGTCAATAATATGTGTTGTGGGACTGTGTAATGGCTTTTTGTTCACCTGGGACCTTTCCATTGTAGAGATGGATGTGGTGATAGATATTGACTGATGGTTGGTGATTAAATTTTGTTGTAAGGTCCCCCATATGGACCTTAAAAGACAAACAACCCTTCATGTGTATTTAGCATTCAAAGGAGTATCTTGCAGAACTTGGAGGGCACCTTATATCCATCAATGTCCCCCTTAGAAAAGAGGAGAGATATATTCTTATTCCTCCCCAATCAAAGGATCTTACTTATAGGCATAACGTCCCTCCCACTCTTAGGGAGTAAACATAAGAACCCTCCCTTTATTAAACCTCATCATCTACATTTGTCTAGGTTCATGATAACGTTCACCTCATGCTTTACAATGGGCAAAGTCCACAAATGGATGTGTTTAACATATTACTTCACTTGGGACCTCCGATCCTTAAGGAGGACTTGAAGAGATTTTTGGTTTTGCCAATCAGCCCACACACCCTATTGTTTTGTATTCATAATGTAGCGAGCTGGAATGATTGTATTTGGAGCATGACCAGCAGGGTTCAAAATGGTGAAGGTGTGGTAACCAAATTTGCATGTTCAAGGATGATGTGCATCACTAGAATGAACAAAGGCCACACTTGGATTTGTAAATGTGGCCTAATAACACAAGAATTTTTCTTTTGTAATTGGTTGCAGAAGTTCCGAAGGTGATCCAATCTGTTTAAGTAGTGATGATGAAATGCCTTCAACAAGCAAGAAAGAAAGTTTATCTCCACAATGGGAATTGTGTGCCACTGTTACAAGCATTGAAGGTGTTCCAAACCTGCCAACCACAAGTAGCAGTTCAACTATGGTTGCTGGCAGAAAAAATAATGAAGGCAATGTGGAGTTACTTTTTGAAAATGCGGAAATCATGTCTCAAGTTGTTGGTGTGGGGCTTGAGTGGGCCAAGGTGGTGATCACCAAAAACCTGGATGTGGAGGTGAGGCACATTGGTGAACATGCATGGCAAGACTTGTCGGGAATTTTTAAAATGGCAGGCCAGGTGCATGGAGATTTTGAGTTGATGAATATCAGTCTTCCAGAAGTGCAAACACAAGACCAGAGGCCCTCAAATATACTGTTGGAAGATCTAACAGAAAGATTTGGTGTTGGGTTGACAAGCAGTGATGTAATTAGTGTGTACATGGAAGACCAAGTTGGACAATCAAATGATGAAGGATTTGCTCCCCTTGTATTGAATCTAGCTAAATGCATGGGAGTTGAGGAAGCAAATGTGACCAAATGCAGGCCAGTTTCAGGGGGTGAAGGTGGAAGCTCAAAGGGAGCTGCAGGAGGGGGAAGTTCAACGGAGGCCTCAACAGGAACTCAAGGTCCCCCGCAAGATCCTCCTAAAGATCCCCCTCAGGATCCTGCTAGGAGTCCTCCAGATGATCACAATCAAGATCCACCCAATGGTCCTGCTGAAGATCCACCTGAGCCCTTGGAGAATAAGAAGGTTCATGTTGTGACTATTTATCCAGAACATGGGTATGTCCATCAAGGATCGCATGTTCCTCAACAGGACAATCCAATAAACGAGGCATGTATTGTACCTATCCTTCGTTTTGAGTTTGAATTAAGGGGAAATCACAAGAAGATTACAACCAGACTGAGAACACATTGCAATCTTGGGGAAGGTGGTGGACTCAATGGTACGCCCTCAAATCTGGGATATTTCCAGGACAACATCACAATTTCCTTAACTTGTGAAAAGGCAAGGGCTGCAACTCTTTCCTATTCAAAAGTTGAAGATGTAAAAGTTGCCAAGAGAACTATCACAAACAATAATTCAACATCACTTGCAAGGGAAGGCTCAGGTCAAGTTGCTGTATTTGGGTTTCAAGTTGGAGGAAGTTATGGTGGAACTACAGAGACAGGCTACTCAACTGCTCATGAGATGGAAATTGAGTGGTTGGGTGGTGGATTTTGTGTGCATTCAAGAGAACTTGCAGGAAGTTTGGCTTACAACTTTTCTTATCCAAAAGAAATGAAGGACATTATTGCTGATCATCGTCATGGTCGAACGGAATTGTTAGACCTCAAAATAGGTGACACAGTCTGGCCAACTATCATAGGTGAATGGGATGCTCTTGATATGAGCAGAAAATGCAAATACAATTTCAAGACCAGACGGGACATTACTTCCATCAAGGGTTTAAGGCAGTCACATGGGAGTGGCGAAGAACTCCAATCCATCCAGCAACAGTATGTAGTACCTTTGTGGGTGAATCATGCAATGACTCATATATTGCATGGTGATGACACAATCCAAGCACCTGGTAGAGTAAGGAAGGTGATTGGAGCAAAGACTGCATTGCATGGTCCTCGTACATAGCAATATTTCCCAACACAGCATTGTAGATTTGTGTGTTTTGGTTTTTGGTTTCTGCTGCTAAGTCAGTGCATATTTGTGTGTATTTTCTTCATTGAATTCTGTCACTATCCTGTTTGTAGATGTTGCTTTTACTATTCATTATCCCCCTGGATATAGGCACCCAAGTTCTCAACTCCTTTGCTCAACAGCTCATTTTGCAGTTCCAACAATATTCTGTTCTGCGCATGCTTTGGAAGTTTCTTTCTCAACTGCATGCTTGTCCAACTATTTCTTCAAGGCTTTCAATCCATGTCTGTTCTCTTTTTCTATGCTTTACTGAAGTTGGGCACTGCCTTCAGAAGCATATTTGTTTTGCCTCATCTTTTAACTGTTTTGTCACCACTGGATTCATATACTGTTTTCTTCTAGATCACCCATTTTCCAGCTTTTTGCAGCTTCTATATGGTGTGGAATGTGGCTATCTTTTCAAGCTTTCAACTGATTTCAATAGTTGTAATTGTAGAATGAATACAGTACTAATTTTGTTTTTGTCCATCTTGGACAAAGTAGTGAAACTTGTGTGTCATGGTGCCTCTTTTAGGGAATGCAGTTGGAAGTTGACGGCATTAAGTAGCTAGATTATGTAGATATGGTGTTGAGTTTCTCCTTTTTGTTTTTCTTGGCACTAAAGGGAGAAAAAGATTGCATTACAATTAGAGGACAGAAAACAACCCGCTGTCAGAGAGGCCACCCAACATCACCAGTCAACCAGGGACAAAACCTTAGCAATTAACAATGCCACCACGACGAAAATGATAGCAGCATCTCAGAGGAAGCTCATCCTGCAAAAACCAAGTTTACTGTGTACTCCTCACTCTTTATCAAACATCTCAAGCAGCAAATCAGCCTTGGTAAAGGGAAACCTTGTCTGTTGCTATGAGACTGCTTTTCATAGATGTAGTCTTGGTTTTTGCTGCTTATAATGTGCAAGGTGGTGGTTGTGTGTACCAGTATGGAAGTTGGAAATATGAGCTATGGGAGAGGACTTGACCAGTGAAAGTATGTAGTGTACTAGCTAACAATTTTGCCATTTGACTTACACTAATGGACATTCCATGGGTATGCACAAAAACCAGAAGTCTGTGTGGAGTGAGTTGTTGTGCAGCCAAAAAACTAACTGAACTAAGTAAAATCAACCTGTTAAAACAAATTGAATAGCACCAGTATAAGTTGGGGTTAAGGACTATATGTTGAATTTTCTGACCAAGAAAATGAAAAATTGTGGCCTTCTTTTGTTGTTTAATGAATTATTTATATAAATTTCTTATTATTTTCTAAAAAACATTTTTGTATTAGTCAACAAATAACATGAATCGTCTAAAAACCCAATCAATGATATAAAAAAATAGAAACATTATAAAAAAACTCATGTGAGGGAAAAAAAAAGAAAAAAGCATGGGATTGCAAGGTGCAAAGCAAAGCAAGTGAATCCAATTGTGAATGAAATGAGCAATACAAATGAATAGAGATAGTAAGAAATGAAATGAAACCTTTTTTGAAAACACAGACATCATCAAGTGCTGCAAAGCAAATCTATGTGCTTAAAAATGTGGCTGAAATTACTACAATTTACAGAAGATGGTACCTTACATTCAGTGGAATAGGGCTGAAGTTTTAAGTATGATAGGACCATACACTCAAAGTTCCACAATGGGGAGGCCGGGGTCTTGTGGTTCTTAAGGTACCTAAGGCTTTTTACACCGTTTAAGATCCTCTTAGATAGGTGAAATGAAGCCATAGTAAGAGGATTTGAACCCAAGACCAATAGATAGAGAAATTCCCATTACATCTATTCCAAAATTTCGCCAAAAAACGATATTCAAAATGAAACATGCAAAGATGAAGTGAATTTTGGGGATATTCAATTGTCAGAATTTATTTACTTATTTATAAAATAAAGAAAAATCGCCATATTATCTTCTGTACGTGGTTCAAGTAGGTAGCCAAAAATATCGAAGGATGTTGAAATTAATTTCACTTTCATATCTTGGTTATTGCCGAATTTGAGTAAATCTTGATGTGGATGATCGCCACTTTGGCTATATCATAATATTGATTTAAAAAACACTGAGATTCTGATCCTGGCTCTCTGTTTCCAGGAAAGTTCATTCATCTTGCCCCTCTGGTGACGTGTGCGTGTACGCTTTCTCCGCTGCGTGTTGCGTTGTCTTCTGTTCTGGGAGTTTTGCTTTGTTGCTCTGTCGGTGCATCCGCGCCTCTTCCTCTTCCTCGAAATTGTTGGTTTCCCTCGCTGGATAAGAATATTTTTTGTTGTTGTTGTTGCTGTTGTTCAGCTGATCGCTTAAATTCCGTTTCCTTTTGAAATTTTCTTGGATCGTAACCTCAATTCTCTGACAAGTTCTTCTGAACAAATGCGTTTCACATTTCCAACTTTTCCGTCTTCTTGCTCTTGCTTCTTCAGTTCTCACGGCTTTCCTCCGGTGTGATTTTTGTAACTCTTTCTTCAAACCTTTTAAAGCTATCTTTCCTTCTCTTTTCTCCTGATTTTTGCGGTCACTTTCTTTGCGAATTGACGGAGCTTGAAAACTTGGACACCAAGCGGATTACAGAGCGTCGAAACGTAAGAATCGATTCATCTTTTTCAGCTTCTTTCAATTTCTCTTGTCAAGTCTTGTAACAAGTCTTTTTTGGCCGTGAGTTTTAAGCAAACAAGAAAATTTCGCACTATGCTGGTGTTCTGTTGTCAACATCTGGAGTCCGTCTGATATGTTTCTTCTTATTGCAGAGTGGACCTTGTTTGAATGCGTATTATTCCTGAATGATTTTTATGGCGTACTGGAGCTCCTAAGCTTATTTTGCCTTACGTTGCTCCAAATTGTGTAACAGGGTGGTCTGAAGAGAAAAATAGAGTGAGCGAGATGTCCACAATAACTGTCCCTCAGTATCTCAATTTACAAGAAGATTGTTATGCGCTCCATCAAGCATTCAAAGGTATGCTGACCATTGCAGATTTTTTTGTCTAATTTTAGTACTTAATCCTGCTTCCTCTATACAATACCTATAAGTAGGGACTTTGAGATGAAATGCTTCAGGTCTTCCTGGTGGAATATTAAGCTACTGCTCAGAGTTTAACAGTCTAGAGGCTTCCACTAGTGGTGGTGCAGGTGTCAGAATCATGATTTTTGCATACATGGGTATGTGAATGTTGGACTTCTGATTCATAATGGAAGCAGAGAACAGTAACAGATGCTTACAGGGTTCAAGCATGCTAACCTTGTACCCTTGTTCTGATGGATGATGGCAGGGATTGGATGTGATGAGAAAAGAGTGATTTCAATATTGGGTCACCGCACACAAGCTCAGCGCTTAGCGGTCGCTGATGCTTACCACAGACAGTTTGGAGAGATCCTATCTCATCGTCTCAAGTCTGAACTCCATAACAACCTGGAGGTGTGTTTCTTTGCCACGGGTTGAGTGAGCTGATAGCATCAATTTCAGGGAATGTGGATATGTTCCTTTGATGACTCTTAGGACAGTTTTAGACCGAATTAGAGAAGTTTGTATTGGTCATCCAAGGAAAGAGATGTAAGCAAGTACTAGTTTCATTGGACCTTTAGTGGTCAGAGTAAAGGTTGCTTCTCAGCCACCATAAAACTGAAAACTAGTAAAATGGTGAGCAGAAAGTTTCACCTTCTGTCTGTCCCTCAATTGTTTAAGTTGATTGATATTTGCAAGTAAGTCAAAGATGTTCAAGATGGATAATGGTTCATTTACCATGCATGCATTGATGAGCTAATTCTGGGACATGGGGATAATGCAGAGAGCAATGCTGTTGTGGATGATGGATGCAGCTGAGAGAGATGCAGTGCTTTTACATGAATCAATTTCAGGACTTGGCACAAAAGACACGGCCTTGATTGGAATTGTGTGCACACGTACTCCCTCGCAGTTATACATTATCAAACAAGCTTACTATAACCTTTACCATAGGACACTTGAGCATGCTGTTGATGGGGACACTAGTGGCAACTATCAAAAGGTGAAGTCTTATTACTGAGACTTATCAATGTCACTTTTTTTTTTAGTTGTGTACCTTGCAACTTTTTTAGTGCTTGGATGTAGGTAGAAATGTTGAACGTAAACTTCTGGTTGTAAATTTTGGGAGGGTTGTTTCTGATTTTTACAGCACATTTGTGGCACTATTTAGTTGATCAAATGCCCATCAGTCTTATCTGAGAGAGAATAAGAGTTGCAATTGTATCTCTCACTATTGGAAATTATGTCCTACAGCTCCTGTTGGCGCTTCTGAAAGGAAATCGGTCAGAAATCTTGGGGGTAGACCGGCAATTAGCAATGGCAGATGCACATGCATTATACAAGGCAGGTGAGGGCCGATTGGGCACGAATGAAGACACTTTCATCCATATATTGGCAACTCGTAGTGCTGCCCACCTGACAACTGTGTCACAATACTACCTGCAAGCTTTTGGGCATTCACTTGAGAAGGTGAGTTCCACAAGCTCTGTTTGCCATTCTCATCTGATTAGTTCACAAGCATGTTCAATATGCCACCACTGAATGCTGGGTATTTCCACAGAATTTGACCTGGTGTCAGTTCCATCAGATGCATTTCCAAATTAATCTGGCATTTCTAATGCTGTTGTATTAAACACCACACTATGAGTACTCCAGCCAGTCCAGAGCTAAGAAAAGGATTATGTTTGGCATGCGTGCAGGCAATTCAGAAGGAAACATCAGGACATTTTGAGAACGCATTGCTGGCTGTTGTGCAAGCCACATGCTTCCCTCCAAGATATTTTGCCCAGGTATTCACTCCTTGTACTCATTTACGTGTACTGGATTGTCACTGGGGTCTAACACATTCCAATAGAATAAGAGACATGGAGGATTTGGATTCAAATCACACTGTGAATGAGTCTAATTGCTGAGACAAAATCTATCATAATCAACATGCCTTCTGCTCAGTTGCCGTCTCCATTTCCAATAATCAAGGGAAGTATGTGTGAAAGTGGACAAGTTGTCACTTGCAGTCTCATAATCCTTATGTACTCCTATCTGCGATTTCTGAAGTAGCAAGTATACATGGATTCTGATCACTCACACTTGCATTGGGCGTGCAGGAGCTCTACAAATCAATGATTGGGGTAGGGACAGATGACAGCTCATTGATCCGGGTTATTACTACTCGAGCAGAAATTGACATGATCTACATCAAGGGAGAATTTTCAAGTCTGTACAACAAGACTCTCGAGCATATGATTGCAGGCGATACATCTGGAAACTACAAGCATTTCCTTCTTACCCTTGTGGGTGGTGCTTAGTTTACAGACCCAGGGCACTGGTGTAAATGTGTGTAATTTTGTCGCAGAATGCATACTCATAATTGACAACCATGGAAGTGAGCAGGTCTTCAGGGCCAGTTTCCAACTGGTCTGACTAACTAATTTAGTTTGAATCACAGTTTCATCAGGGCAGTAAAAGCATTAGTGGATTTGTTTTGTCCAGCGATGACAAAGCCATAAAAACACATATTATGGCAATGGTAATGGATTTTAACTAGTAGTGTCAAATACTGTACTTTGGTAATGATCTTGTACTTTGTTGCTTGTAAAAAAGCACAAGGTGGTCATTGTAGTTTCAAGGACATAAGAGAATGAAAGTTAAGGTTTGAGAGATCACAACTCTTGTAGCAGGTATTGTAACGGTTGAACAGGAATGAATTGCAATCAATTACTCTTGACTAGAATCATCGAACCTACTCTTGTACACCTTGAGTCAAGACTCAAACTTTCTGTAGTTTACTCCAGGTGCTATTACCATGAGTCATTATCAGCAAATGGGTTGTTTGCAGGTTTAAGAATGCCATGTGGACAGAAGGTAGGAAACACATGCCCTTGGATTCGCACAGGAGAGATCATCTAGATAAGTGAAGGTGGCTTGCAAAGGATTTCGTACTCACTATTTCTAACCGCCCATTTACTCCTTGTGTATGTGTGTGAGTGTGTTTTATGGCATTAACTGTGTCCTCCTCCATCTCCCCTTTTTCGTCCACTGTGCCTTCTCTGTGTCCAACAGAGGCTCTGGGGATTTCCTTTCTGGAAAAGCAAGATGCAGCCCTAATGAGCAGGTGGGATAGGCATGACCTTTGCCTCTGAACCCCTCTGCCATTGTTCCTTGATTCCAGAATTGTAGATTGGACTACTCAGTTCTCTATAACATATCCATAATGATGATGATGATGATGATGATGATATCATGGGGAAAGATCGCAATAGCATTGAATGCAATGGGGAAATTTCAAATCTACAGGAATTTTTCTGTCCTTGGTCTGAGATCTTAAACCAACTAGCTTGCCTAAGGTTCCTTCTCTTACCTCCCAAGCCTCGAGTAATTTTGTGAAAATGATGATGCAGTTTTTGCAGATACAATTGATTGCTTTTGTTTGCTCATTGCCCAATCCAAGATTGACAAGATTTGAGTGCTTTATAGGGAGATGAAAATTGTAGACAAAACCAAGGGAGAAAACAAATGCTGACTGACTTAAATGTTCACTGTTGATTTTGCATCATCTACATATGATGCACCCAAATATCATTGAATAGTTAGAGATTGCATTAGAAAGTGGGAAGAATCCATTTCCTTGAAGAATTGAAATTTGATGTTGCATAGTCACTCTTAAAATAGGATACACCAAAAAACAGTAAGTATTTGAGAAAAAATCATAAGAAAACCAGAAGACCCATGTTCCATGAAGAATTGGAAGAGGTGCAGGCACCTATTTCAAGAGAAGCAGTCTGTCAGTTTCAATCAACCTCTCCTTTATTCACAGAATTTCCTTCTTTACATTCAGATTTGTAAATTGCTCTTGCCCATTACATTATTTGAACTCATGTGGGATAGCTTTTGCAATGCAGATACTTTAGATTCTTCGGAGAAATTGGAGTGTGATCAGGAAAGGTGGTCAGAATGGGGTCAAGAGGACCTACAGCAAAGCTGATGGGGCGACGTGATATTGATCCTCGATTCAACAGGGGCAACAAGCTAAGGCCCAAGTATGAGAGCCCCCTGGACCAGCAAGAGAACATCAACCGGGAACCAATCAAAACAGCACCCAAGTCTACCAGATTGCGTCCTCCAATGCAAAATCTGGCATTTGATCCCCGTGTTATTCGTGGGACTCTCTCTCACAAATACAAGGTCATTTGCTCACACCTTGTCTGCAAAGAAATTGTCATATTTTTGTAAAATCACGTCACACTGGACAAAGGTTTGACACCCACTGCACAATCTAAAAAACATGGAAAACTGCAAAGTATTCTGCAATGTACACTGGAGGTTCACCACACCATACCCATCTGACCATTACTATTAGGCAGGCACAAATACTTACTGTCTGATTTTCCATTGATAATTTTCATCTTGAAGATTTTGGCCTGTATTTATAACCAAGGTGTCAAGTTGGGTGGGGCAGCATCATCTTTGATAACAAAGCAATGGAAACTTGGACTTCTTCACTTATGGGTTGTTCATCTTGTCATGGAGTCAGGGCTTGTTATTAACCTCATCATCATCATGTTACAATTTGCCAACTGACATTCAACTTTTGAAGCACAAAGCCTGGTTTTGTAGGATAATTCTGGAAGCTGATTACAAACCATTCCACTAACACTTAAAACCATCATCAGGGTGAGTTCTAGAACCATGTAGTATGAATTGTGATAAGTGAGGATGGTGTGTGCAGTATGTTGAGGAGCCACCTTCAAAGCCACATCGACAAAAGCCACACCGTCCCATACAGTTTGGTGCCACTCCTGAGCCTATCATTGGTCGACAACACATGGATGTCCAGGTCACAATTCTACAAATCTCAGCAATGTCATTGATACTGATATAAGTTCAGGGTTGGTTATAGCATAGTCCCTTTTGAAAGAATGGGGCATATACTGTGCTTATGATCACAATCCATCATAAGGTCACAAATCTTCCAGAGCTGATCCACAAGCTTGAGCTTGTTTAGCCTCACCAACTATAGAGAAGCTGTCTGAATGAACCACAATAAATAATGGCATTTGGGTGTGATGCAGACAGACATATACTTGGAGGACCAGTATGGAAAGAAAACTTTCAATGATTTTGACACACAAACAGACCCTTTCTTGGACCGTCCTGCCACGCCCTACTTCATCCCCTGGAAATCTGGCCCTGATGCATTCACTCAGGTTACTCCTGGAATTGCAGCTTCACATTTCCTATTTTGCCCACAAACATCCACAACTAACAGAACATAATCGACAAAGCTGAATGTAATTCACATTGCATTAAGTAAGAAAAAGAATGTCAGCAGAAAGTACCTAGAAGTGGGTTCTGTTTCTTAAGAGTTATTGCCAGCTTTCCAGTCAGAGAAAGGTGTACACCGAATGGCAACAGTGACTTGTTAACATTCATCATGGATATCCCACTCTTCCAAGAGACCCTTGGCTCCAATCATTTCAGGTTGTCTCCAGTTAGTGGGGTGACCCGAAGACAATGCAAATGGGATATGATATGACCCTGCAGAAGGAAGCCCAACTCCACTTGTAAGATGGAAATGAATAATTGGTCTGCCAGGCTATTTGATTTTATGTCTTTGTTGATACCACAATAGTTCAACAGAGTTGTGCAGACTTAAGAAGAACATTTCCAAGTTTCTGGAGTATCCTCCTGAGCTGGGTGTTTTCACATTGCAGATATTTGATGGAGATCTGTTTGATTTTGAAATGGAAGTGGAGCCCCTGCTGGAGGTCCTGGTAGGCCGAGCCTTGGAACAAGGCCTCATGGAGGTTCAGGAAGAGAAGCAGCTTGAACACTTACGATGTCACCAGGTTCGGCAAACTTGCACTGCAATTGATAAAATATGCATAGTTGAAAATTGCCAACCCTGCAACAAAACTCCCTATATGGGACATCATCTTGAGAGAACTTGCTGTTAGATTCTATCTACAAATATCTGGTGAACAATATACAGAGATGTCTGAAAAAGGTTTGTGTTTTGACAGGATCGTTTTGAGCAACTGAGAGTGGCAGAGCTGACAGCAACACAGAGGATGGAAGCAAGTGAGAGACGGGCAATGGAGGAGAAGGATCGTCGTGTAGCCCAAGAGAGAAAGCGCCTGAAAGAAGAGGAAATCCTCCGCCTCAAGGTGTGATCCGTCTCTCAGATGAGCAAGCTCAAATACCCAACAGTTCCATCTACTAAATATTACACTCTGCTGCATCTTACAATCCTGCATAACATTGTTAAAGTGGAAGACTGAGTGCAGAAAGATGGGGCCTGTGCATGGGTTTTGCAGATAGAAGCACAGGGCATAGCAAGACGGTGCCTAAAGAATGTAACAGATGAGGTGTATGCTGCTCTCACCAAAGCAGGCTACTTCTACGACCCTGTTGAGAGAGAGGTTTATTTGATTCCCCGCATTTCTTTTCATACCCAAACAGACACACAACACTCTTTGATCATGTTGAAATCTGCTCAAACAAAACCTTGAGAAATTGCTCTCTGATAAGGTCTGACATGTGTGCATGATGGGGGGTGGTAATGGCAGCTGGAGACAGTGTTTGTGCCAAAATTGCTGCAGGGGATGCAAACAGAGATTGCAGACATTGTGCAGTCCCGCCATGCTGTGGCCATCATGGTAAGCATCACCCACTTCCAAATATTGCAATTGCATTCCCTCTCTGCTTGAATGAGTACTGGTGTCAACTCCTGTCAAGCACAGCACAATGTATGGCTCCACAAATCTAAAACCAACAGCATGAAATGTAAGTTCTACCACATTTTGTTTAGATTTCATCACAACACATAAAAGTCCCCAAAATCATTGAGCGTCACAAAGCCTCCAAGGAATTCTACCCAATGTATTAACATCTGCAGTTGTGATCATTTAGACATGTTTTGAAGTGTTGGCCAACACTTCAAAGTTGTTTTTAACCACAATATAATATTAAACACTTACCTTCTTGTGGTGTTGGCAGGTGGATGAGGTGGTACCTCCACCAGACACTGCAGATAGGGTAGCAGATGGGGTGGACATGGTGATGGCCCGACTGATGAATGTGTTGGATTCATGGATCACATTTGAGGATAATGTGATGCAGGAGCTGGATGCTGCTGAACATGCCACACACAATGTGATGCAAGGCATTGTTGGAGAAGTGGAACTCGTAGAGAACACCTCAACCTCAGTCAGTTCCTCCATACTTGACAGGGTACACATCTATCCTCTATGTTTGACTTATCAAGTGTCACTTCATACGGTATACACAGTGTTTCTCACATAGAGAAAGCTCTTAAATCTTGCTGGAGTTACAAGGAAGGCAACATGAAAAGAATCTAAGATTTGACTGCACAACTGATATTGCCTGAGCACATTGATTTCAATGGTGTTGCAGGTTGGCATAAGATCAACAGAGACAGCAAGTGCCTCCCAGAACCTACTAAATTCAATGATAGGACACCTGCAGCAATGATGCAAGTCCATTTACATCTATGCTAGGGCTTGGTTGGGAAAGTAGCACAAAGCAGACTCTAACACCTACACACATCACAGTACAATACAAAATGGACAACAAGGTAAGCAAGTCCCTTACAATCCAGGTCTCAAGTCCTGACTCCACAATTCACAAAATCAGCTGCAAATGTTTCCTGTAGCAAAACCTAAGATCTAAATGCATTACCACAACAATGGCATTCACACATGTTCTTAATGAAGCACGAGCCCCCCATCTGCCACATAACCAAGCAAACCCAAGCAAACCCTCATGTAAGCCAATTCCAACACTATCACAGCACATCAAATTTTGTAGGATTCCTGTACACAGTTGGAACCATACTCAGCAGGAAGAATCAAGATCAGAGATGCTGATTTTCAGGAAGATGGTGGTGTTAACAAACACCATGAAAAATAGCTTTAAGCACTCGTGAACTTGGTGACAGCTTTAGTCCCCTCGGAAACAGCATGCTTAGCCAGCTCACCAGGCAACGTCAATCGTACAGCCGTTTGAACCTCACGCGAGGTTATGGTCGGCTTCTTATTGTAGCGAGCCAGACGTGCAGCCTCCTGCGCCAGTTTCTCAAAGATATCGTTGATGAAAGAGTTCATGATCCCCATCGCCTTTGATGAAATTCCAGTGTCGGGGTGCACCTAAAGGAAACGCAAAAAACACACAAAATCAGATAGATAGCACCATCGCCAAGACTTCGTAAAAAAACCACATAGCATTCATGGCCAACAACAAGAGGCAAAAACAACTGAAAGAGAAGTCAGAACCACACACACATGCGCAGAGTTGCAAAAGCTTCAAATCCACACACCTGCTTCAACACTTTGTAGATATAGATCTTGTAAGTCTCCGTGCTCTTCTTCGCCTTCTTCTTCTTGCCGCCTTCCTTCAAAGGCTGCTTCTCCACTTTCGCCTTCACTGGCTTCTTCTCAGCCCTGGACTTCCCTCCCTTCTGATGAGCTTCAACTGCCTTAGGCGCCATAGTCACAGAAACAGAGAGAAACGAAATCCCAAAGAAAAAACTCAATACAGAACCACACAGAGGAAAACCCAAAACCGTGAAAAACTGCACTGAAGATATAGAGATAGCAGAAGACAAATAGCAACTACTCGAGGTCAGATTGCAAGCAAGAATTCGATGGGAAGGTCAAGTAGCGCGCTCGAGACTTTATAGCAACGAGGGAAGAGAGGAGAGTCCGCGCACAGCGCAGCGTTCGAAGCGGGCGCGCGAGAGGGAGAGAGAAAATCAATAATTAATAAATTCGAAAATTGCTTCCACCAGTGATTGCTTCACGTGCTCTTCACGCGGATCGACATCCGACGGACCAGGTTTGATTCGCGACCTGAGATCGACGATATGAATGAGGTCTGTTTCCGACGGCTCCGATTATTCCCTCCTAGATTCCGGGATCTCGCGAGACCTCAGAATCGACTCTTTCTTTCTTTCTTTCTTTCTTTCTTTTTATTTAACGTCAATACCCGGACCAGAGAGATCCGACAATGTGAATACGGTCTGTTTTCGACGGCTCTGATAAATTCCTTCTGATTCCGGGATCTTGTGACTTGAGAATCGACGATGTCAACAAGTTCTGTTTCCGACGGCTACGATTCCGTCCTAGATTCTGGGAGCCGGGAGAAACCGCAGGAATTGGGCCACGGTTAACCGGTGTTATAGCGGGTGGGAATGGGGGGGGGGATGTGCTCGCGGGAGTTCGGATTTCGAAAGAGGGCAAGTCGGGTATATACTATGTACCACTGTTGTGGGAAGGGTATAATTTTCTTCATACCCGCAGGGGTAAGTGTATGGATTAAGTTTTGGGAAGAGTCTGCCTGCCCTCTGGGTAAAAGGGGTACATATAAATTATAATTTTAAATAAAATGGTACTAGTTTAGCCTGTATGGTCAGCCCAAGTGTGAACTTGTTACCCAATTAATTTCTCCTTCCAGAATGGGTCAGAAATGAGTTTTTGGTAATTTAATTGAATTTCCAAGAACAGAAATAAATTACTAAAAATTTCAGTAGTAGCTCTCACACCTTAGGTCTAAAAATTTATGAAATCGCCTCCATAAAGTCTTTACTCCCCTATGGTATGGGCTTTCCAACATTACCAATATAGCACCTCAATTTTCCCTAAAAACCTTTAGTTTTGATTTTATTGGCCTTGCCTACTACCAAGGCAAGGATATATTGCATTTAGTTTCATTATATGAGTATAGGAGTTTAATGGATTTCCCCCCAAGGTAATAATAATATGTCTATTTTTTATATGAGTATTTTTGAAAGTTCATATTTTGGCTTGTGTTGAAACTTGAGATTAGCTATAGAGTTATAATATATGTTGAGGGATTTTGGTTTCTTTTAGAGAAAATTTTGAATATTATATTTTTGCATGGTGAAATATTTGAGTTTGCATAATTCTTCTTTTGCCTTTAAGATAGGTTTTAATGTAAATGGCCAAGGCCACAATGTGACTGACACACCCCTTGTTGAATTTTCCATGAAAATTTTGTTCAATATTCAATAACTTTTTACATTGTAGAGCTCAAAACATTATGAAACCACTTTGGTGCAACCTTCATTAATTGAGGGTTTTTTAATGGTACCAAGAGTGTAGTCAATTGATTCAAAAAAAAAAATTGTATAAGTTGATTGTTGTTAATGAATTACCATAACATCAATAAAGCACAAGAGCCCAAAACATATTATGAAGATAGTCACTTAGTTGGATAATTGTAATATGAGTTTCATCATATCCATCACCAAACACAATATCAACGTTATCAAAAAAAAATTAATTTAATTGTCCACCAACATCAAGCCCACTTTGTACCCATCATTGAACTTACAAATGTTACTTAACATAAGGATTCACAAGAGATGATCATATTCCATGGCAATATTCTTTGTTGTTGTCAATCACATATTTTGTAACAAGTGATAGATCTTTGAATCAAGGGTCTATGCCATAGACAAGACAAAGATTCAAAGAAAGGATTTTGTAAACTTGAACAAACCATGTTCAAAGTGCTCAACATTGTGCATCGTATGATTTGGTTGAAGTAAAGGAATGTTTTAAGAACTTGACAATGAACAAAAATATAAAATACGTTGTTGATGGACAAGGCATGATATATTACTAGGTTTTGATAAATGAAAATGCACTACATATGTCACACATTGCATCAGGGGGGTTGAATGGTGAAACCCTCAAAACCTTTTATTTGTACTATGCCATAAAAAATATCTTAAGAAAATTAAATTGGAATTTAATGTCATACATCAAATATTACATTTCATGTTGAAGCTTTTGTTTTACTTGAATGTTTTCTAGGCAATTGCAAATTGGTTTTTCAATCAACATCCATGTTTAAAATTGTATTAGATTTTATATTCATTGTTTCTCACCCTCTTCCTCAAGCAAATGTTGGGTGTTAAGGTTTTCATGGTCAAGGTTATGAATATGTTTCTTACTTCTTCACATTTTTTCTCTAGATTATGCCATTGTGCAATAGTGGAAGCCTTGAATTTTAACTCACATTTACAACAATCCTATCCATCTTGTTGAGTTTAAGGTTCATATCCTTACCCTTCAAACACATTTTGATTGTAACTTTGCTCAAGGTTTAAATGTTTTTCCCATTGTAACTCCTTTGGCCACTACTCTAATTCAATTAAATTGTGCATTTGAGGTGGTTTTCTAATGATGTTTGTTCTAGAATCTTGAATTGGGATGGCACCGCTTCAAAGTTTACAATCTTTTGAATGTTCTATCATGTTATAGGCCACATGTTAGTTATTTTGGTAAAATATGCCTTGAGAAAAAACGTATTTATATTTGTATGCAAATTCAGCAAATTCAAGTTGGGCATCTATTGATACAAATATTGTGCTTACAATTTTTAACATTCTAACAAAATTATGGATTATATTTTGTTTCCCCAACATTATCATTGTTCATCCACACAACTTCTTCTAGGTCATCATTTTTGTTAAGCTCATTTGAAGGCTTTTCATCATCTCAATGGAATAATTTTCTTTGCTCACAAGTATCAAGAAACATTATTGTTAAAGTAAAAAAACAAGTTAATATGTTATTGTAGTAATAGGATAATCAATAATTACCTAAAATAAAGTTGATTTGTTCATCTATCTTCCTATAATTTAAGGGAAAAACTATTGTAGTAGTGTTTAAGGGAAAAAAATTAAGAGATTTTAGGATCTAGCCCAAAGGTAGTTGTCATTTATTTTAGTCGTGGCTAACTGCCTAAGGGAGGAGCTTGATTTGGATAAAGGGATGGGAGTTATTTGGGTGAAGGAGCCTAGGAGTTTGTGTGTGTGTGTGGTTTTGTGGTAGTAAGAAAGAAGATGTTGCAAAACCAACATAGGAGTTAATCAAGGTACTAGTAATGGATCAAGGTCCAACAACCTTATATTTGTGTGTTGTTTTGTTGGAACTAAATTATGAGGGTGATTTTTAGGTGTAAAGAATTGGTTTATCACTAAGTTATAGCTTGTGTATGAAGTTTGAATGTGTTTTTTTTATGTTGTTGCACTACTATAATAGCAAAAAAATCAATATTTTATTTGTTTCCTCAAGTTACTTGATTTCAAACTAGATTAACTACTATTTTTCTTAATGTCACTATTATGGTTGTATTACTATATTTGAACTCTAGATTGGCACTCATATAGAAAAAAAAAAAAAAAATTTTATTCCCAATAAAAGTTATTGCTATGTCTGCAATTTTATTGGGCCTTGGTAAACGAAAGTTTTTCACGTTTGTAAGCTCAAAGTGTGCCTTTCATAAAGAACTTGACATGTCGTTAATGTAGGTTGAATTTTGCAACATTAGCCCATGTAGAAAAGCAAGCTTGGAAGCCATCTTGCAAGAATAATAACTCACAACAATAATGGCCCTTGCAACTAATTACAAAAGCAAATCATTTCATGGTTGATGACTTTATTTTTGAAATATATTTAAATAATACATTAAAGTTACGACAAGTTAGAGAAGGGGCCTCCTTTGAAGAAACTTTTGTAGCAAAGAATATCATGGTGGAAAATTGCAATCAAGGTCAAGCACACATCATTTAAGCTTTCTTTCTAACATGAAAAGAAATTTTGGCATGAGAAGAATAACTTTTTAATTTGCCTTTTGTCCATGCACTCAACAACAATAACATAGAGAAAATAGGCTAGTAACAAAGGGATCATGCCAACAACCAAATGAACCTTAAATTGTCCCTACATGCCAAAAAAAGGCTTGTTAATGGCATGGTTTTGGGTGTTTTTCAACAGGATGGAATTAATTTCATTATTGCCCAAAGCTTTAGGAAACTTTTTGTAGCATGAGTAGGTCAACCCAAGAAGGGTATATTGGGTGATTCCCGTTTATAACACAATTGTGTAGATCATGAGAAAGTTGCCCTTTTTTTTCCTATTGACTAAATATAGTTGGAAGTAGTAATAAGAGCATGTCAAAATGGTTGATGATTTGTCAAACATCTTTACAACTATAATGCAATTGGGGAAGTTCATTTATTAGCTAGGTTTTTACAAAAGTCCTTTGTATTTTTCAATCTTCAACTCAAAGGTCTCTAAAGAGGCATGTTTCTATGAACTTTAGGCCAATAAATGGTTCATCGTGTTGGAAATTTCAAGTAGAGGTAGTATATGACATGTTGTTAATGCAAAGCTTGTCATTGCAATGGGCAAGCAAAGTTATGGATAACACTATTCATTTGTCCCATCTAAAATTTAACCCCATCAAATTTCACCCTTTCCTATCTACATGAGAATTGAATCCAAAAATATTATTTAAAAAACCATTCAACCATGTCATCACATTCAAAATCATATGATACATCCACAAGTTGTGCAAATATTTATATGATGAATTTTCTTAATCTTCATTAATATATGTTCCTACATATGAAAGCCCTTGGCATGAATAGTTTCTTCTCAAACTTTCTATGGTTTTGGACCATTTATTTCTAAAACCAACATCCAAAATTTGAACCACTTTTTATTTAACAATGTTTGGATCAAGCCAAAATGGTCATCATACAAAAGGTGTGACCACCAAATGTGGGAAGATTGTAGCCAAATATAAAACATAACTTTAATTTGCGTTTTGTATGTTTAGCTACTTATTAAAAACATTTTCTCCTCTGGTAATTTTAGGGCCACTTCTTCACACCAATGAAGGTTCCTTGGCATTTGAATAACTCATTATTCTTATAGGTGTGACTAGAAGTAGATGTTCTTTTATAATAATTGTATTAGTTGAGACAAATGTAAATGAAAAGGTCCTATTATTGTTGTCAAGTTTTGGCACATGTTTTCAAAAAAAGAACACACTTGACTTTTGTTTCGATTTGAAGATATCTCTTTTCATGGATGTGTTAACCTCTTGTCATTTGAATGAACAATCTTTCTAGTTATTTGAAGTGTTCATCTTGATGATGTCGTCAACCTCTTTCATTTGTATGGGCAATATAATTTTGACATGTTTGAAAGGAGCCTAATCTTGATGGTGTGGATTAAAGATTAGTTTTTTTTAAACCATTTTTTTCCCTTCAAGCCTTGGTCCCATAGGTTACATGATGAAAATATTTCAAAGAGAGTTCATGCATTGCTACCAATTATGTTCAATTGAAGATTTTAGGCAATTTTATCCAAGAGGGGGGAAATTCAAGGTGTTTCATAAAGTTGAACAAAAGAGATTTTAAATTGCAAAGTCATACACCTCTATACCCAACCCTATTGTATTTCAATTCAAGTTTTATAGAGGAATAGCTACAAGTCAAAGGGGATTGCTTTTGGAGGATATATAAAACACTCCACATTAATATGTTTTCTAATGTTAAATCTACTATGAATTATCTAGTGGAAATTGGAATATTTTTATCAATTCAAAAAGCCACCCACTAGACACCTAATTAACACATCTTACAAAAAAAAATTCAATAATAATGAGATAAACTAAGGAATTTTGAAAAAATAATAATCACAAGTCCATAACTTTTTTTGGTTAAGGTTTTTTAATAAAGTTTTTGGAACTATTTTTTCTTCCCTAGTGTATCATATATAGAGTTTTTATAACATGCTCAAAATGAAATTGAAAATCAAAAGTGCTTTTATTTGTAAGTGCATGGGTGTCATAATTCTCCATATGTAGTTACTTCAAAAGTTCAATTTCTATATTTGTGACATAATATTATTATGTATGTGTTTAGCTTCAGGTTGGCAATCTAAATCTATTTGAGAAAATGGCATGTTGATCTTTTTACTAGATGTTTATTGCATCTCAATAGATTGCACCCTATACAAAACATTACAATGCAATGTAAAAAATGATGAACCATAACTTGCATCAACCCAAACTTGATATGTAAAATTATAATTGATTAAATGTGTATTGTAAATCTTAATCTATATATTAAGGTAGGTTTCTATCTTGTTTGTTCTATGACCACACCTTAACCATCTTGAACCTTAAAGCCCCTCGTTGCACTTTTCATATCATTGAAATGGTCATGTGAGGTAGTGTGCGCAATGGTCATTTCACAATTTTGTGACCAATGGAACAAAAGTTATTGAATTTAGACTGATTTTAATCATTGGAAATTAAATTATAATTATAAATTTGATTTTCTCAAAGCAATCAATGCCTCTTCATCACATTGGCACTTGAATCTAAGTTTGCTTTTTTATATCACAAGAAAATTCATTTGTCTCTTCGTATCATGGGGAAATGCATGGAGAATTTCCAATCGACTATCTTATTGGTCATCCTTGCATTTAGTCATCTCAACCAATCAATGCCTCCTTATGTCACATGAAGAAATGCATTTGCTTCTTCATGTCAGGGGGAAATGCATGGGGGATCTCCCATTGACCATCCTATTGGTCATCCTTGCATTTAGTCATCTCAACCAATCAATGCCACTTCATGTCACATGAGGAATGCATTTGCTTTTTCATGTCATGGAAAAACACATGGGAATTCTCCCATTGGCCATCCCATTGGCCATCTTCCCATTTGTCGTGACGTGTAGTGTTGTGACGTACGGTGTCGTAAGGATGTAAATACGCAGTAAATTATACTAAACAAAAAGACTAAAGTCAGTCAAAGGTATAAGCTAATAAACTAAAAAGAAATGCATGCACACACACACATATATACAATGCAAGAGGGAGGTTGAGATGAAATTCTCATGTATAATTAAAATGCAAAGAAAGAAAGGAAGTGTACGTAGACGGTGGTCGTGCAATTGGCCACCGTGAACATCTAGAAATCCTAGCTTATGATGGAGGAAACTCCTGACAAAGAAATTCTAGAAAAACCAAGAAGAGAAAGAAAGGGTTGGACCTTTTATACCGTCGCCAACAACTGAAACCCTAAGTACCTAATGGCGTATAGTCGCCTAAGACTATGCATTAACCCTAAAAGCACACATGGGCATGCCCGTAACTGGCCATCATGTATGAGGCCATATACGGGCATGACAGCTGTCGTGACGTGTAGTGTCATGACGTACGGTGTCGTAAGGATGTAAATACGCAGTAAATTATACTAAACAAAAAGACTAAAGTCAGTCAAAGGTATAAGCTAATAAACTAAAAAGAAATGCATGCACACACACACATATATACAATGCAAGAGGGAGGCTGAGATGAAATTCTCATGTATCCCCCCCTAGACAGGAGCCGAGAAAAGCATGGCATGGTCTGAGTAGGAATCAAGGTGTTGTAGGAGAACATGACGGACAGTACCAATTGCCAGCGGGAACTTGAGTGAGCTCCGGCTTGAGGCAGAAAAGATGGTATCCACCATTACAGTTGTCGCAAAGCAGCATTTGATTAACATCATCCGTCCTCTGACATACCTGACATGGATAATCAAGTGGAGGAATCCAAGTTGCCGTGATGATGGTAGGATCCAAGTTCGGCAGGTGGCAAGGCGCACAATTTTTGGAATGATCCCGAATTGTGCGTCCGTCAGCTCCTTGTAACTCCAACACACCTGAAGGTCTGATCGCCTTAATCCTCAGGATAGTGTGACCGGAAGAAATGTCTAAAGTGTCATTTGGTTGCCGCTGGAGATATACAAAATCACCAACATCAAATTGTCTCACCTTAGGTTTGTAACTGCCACCTCGTGTGTGTGCATACCGTAAGGTGTCTCGATGTTGTGCAATGGACAGGTTTTCCATGGCCATGGGCATAACCCTCCTGAATAGAGAAGCCCTTTCTGCAATGACCCTAGCCCAAGTGGTTGGGGAGTCCAAGTCCATAACCTGGTCCATTTGAGCAGCAATAGAAGAAGGTGGAATGGGATGTCTCCTAAAAAGTAAAAAGTAAGGAGAGAAATGATATAAAGAGGCGTGTTTGGACATCCTGTAACCCATGGCGATGTATGGGAGGGCCATGTCCCAATCCTCTTTGTTCTTAGTGAGGCAAATCTTCCGAAGTCCTTTCTTGCATGTTTGAACCATCCTTTCTGCAAGGCCATCAGCTTGGGGATGATCTCTTGAGGTTCGACGATGGTCAATGAGAGCATGGTCAAGTAGGTCTTGGAATTCTCCCCTAAATTCTGATCCTTGATCAGTAAGGCACTCAGCACAAGCCCCAAACCTACTTAGAACCTGTTGTAAGAAGGCTTGGCTAATGCTGTGTGAAGACTTGTCCGGTAGCGCAACAAGCTCAATCCACTTTGAAAAATGTTCAATCATAATCATGATGTAAACATTATTCTTGGAGGTTTGTGGTAACTCTCCAGCTAAATCACATGACCAACGATAGAACATGCCCTGAATAGGGAGTGGAGAAAGCGTGAGCTGTCGAGAAGAGAAAGAAGTTCTCACTCTATCACATTGTTCACACCTAGAAATGATGTCTTGGACTTGAGCATACATACCTCTCCAATGGTAATGAGGAGCGAGAAGGCTATAAGTACGCTTAACTCCAAAGTGTCCAAGCTCCGAGTGTACTTTTTGAATAAGACCAGGTCGTTCATGGGGTGGTGGAACCACTCTGTCGCCTTGTGGCAAGCATCGGACGAGGTGATTGTCCCTCCATGAATAGCGCTTAAACCGTTGTTGTATGCGATCTTGCTGACTTGATGTAACTTGGAGAGGGTATTCCCCATGTTTGAGAAACCTTAGAGTGTCCAAGTCCTCCCATATATCGATAATGGGATGCTCAACCAGGTTACATTGCAGTAGTGCAAGATAACTAGATGCCTCAGATACAGGTACTGCTGGAATCTAGTCAAAATCTTGCCTGGCTTCTGAAAAATCTTCAGAGGTAGTGAGGGGTCTTTGTGACATGGTATCCGCATTCTGATGTGTAATACCAGGTCGGTGAATAACCTTGACCTCATATTCTTGAAGTGTAAGCGCCCAACGAGCTAATTTACCAGTAAGTTTATCATTGGTCATCAACCACTTGATAGGCTGGTGGTCGGTACATAAAGTGAAATTGGTGCCATAAAGATAGGGCCTGAAATGTATGACAACCCATACAACAGCAAGGCACTCCCTCTCGTATGAGGAGTAGTTGCTCTCAGCCTTGTTGTTGCTTCGAGATGCATAGGCGATAACATATTCCTTGCCTTCCTCATCAAGTTGGCCAAGAATAGCTCCAATACCAAGAGCACTCCAGTCAGTGTGTAAAATGAAAACCTTGTTGAAATCAGTTCTTCTCAAAATGGGGAACTCTGAAAGCTTTTCCTTGAGTGTGTTGAAAGCTTCCTGAGCTTCATCACTCCACGTCCAAGCAACATCCTTCTTCAACAATGCATAGAGAGGATGAGCAATAGTACTAAAGTCTTGGACATAAATTCTATAGTAATTACATAGTCCGATGAAACTCCTCAAAGTGTGAACATCAGTAGGATTGGGCATCTCCAAAATGGCTACTACTTTGGCCCAATGAGCCATAATACCATTTGGTAGGATTCTGTGTCCAAGATAGACCACTGAGGTGACAGCAAACTCACACTTCTTAGGATGGATCTTCATGTTGACTTCGTGGAGCCTCTTGAATAACTCCTCAAGATGAGCCAAATGCTGCAGGAGTCCCTTGCTATGCACTAGGACGTCATCTATGTAACACTTTAGGAAATCGGCCCCTTCAAGAACCTGGTCCATGACTCGTTGAAAGAAGACAGGTGCATTCTTCAATCCAAAAGGCATCACAAGCCATTCCCATAGCTTGTTGCTTCCATGGAATGTTGTTTTCTTGCGATCCTTCGTAGCGAGCACAATCTGGTTGAAACCTTGCCTCAGATCCACAATTGTGAAGATGTTTGAATCTCCAATGCTATCAAACAATTCTTCAGGGATGGGCATGGGGTACCTATCCTGAGGTGTAACTAGGTTCAAAGGCCTATAATCCCCGCACATCCTTTTCTCAGTCCATAATCCAGCTGAATCTTTTTTTGCTGGCATTACTGTAGCAACTGCGAAATCAGAACGTGATGGCTGAATGAGACCAGCCTCATGGAGCTCCTTGCATCTTTCATCTACCAATTCCCATTCATGTTTGCTCAACCTATGCCTTCTTCGATAGACAGGTGTCTCATCTGTAAGGTCTATAGAGAATTACATGGTCTTGCACCTACCTAAGTCTTTCATTGAGAATGCAAACACATTCTCATACTTAATTAGCAAGTTTGTGACTTGGTCTTTCTCCTTCTTGGTGAGCTGGTTCCCCATAATGAAAGGGTAGTTGGAGACACCTGGAATGGAGTTGGAAAGTGTGTTTGAAGAACCTGGTGTATTGGGTTCTCCATTATCCAATTGCGTAGATTCGTAGAGGGTTGTAATTGTTTCTCCAGAAGTTGATGTACCTCCAGGTGTATTGGACATAACTTGAGTCAAATTACATGGTACCTCCTCCCCCCCAACACTGAGAATGAAATGTAGAGTGTTGAAGATAGGCAAGTGTACTTGGTCGGGGTGCCATGTGGATGCATCGCTGGAACTGCAAGTTGATTGAATCAGTGTTGGTGTTGTGTACATTTGAAAAAGTACACAAGTTACCAACAACTAGGTAAGGGAGTTTAGGTCCATGCCTCTCCCTAGTAGAGCATTACGCTCCAATCTAGTCACCTTAGTGTGATTAGTAGTGCCAGCTTGGAACCCCATAGCCCTTACTCTTTCTTCTGGGCTTGGTTCATCCCAAGTGGCTGAAGCATGACGATACACCAGGCCTGGTCCATCTCCTTGAAAAGCATGCGCTCCTGGGAAGGAAACAAAGGTGGGCCAAGCACCTCTTGGTTTTCCTATTGTGTTCGCAGGAAACCAAGGAGGTTTTTCTTGCCTTGTAACTGGTTGGCAAGAACTTTGATCATCCAATATGTGAGAAACCTGTAAATTGGGGTCTCTGATAGTGTATTTCAGAGCTAATTGCAGAATTGAAAGTGGTGCCAAGTTGGTCCACCAATTGCGCAGCCGGTGCGCATAAGAACCGCATTGTGCTGCATCAAGTAGGAACGGCTCTCTAAGGTAATGCTTGACCAGTGTGAAGTGTTCCTGGACTTTCTCCCTTTGATCAAGCTGAAAAGGAATGTTCTCAATTACATAGCCAAGTGTAGGAGAAATGGATTGAGCCCAGGTGATCAGTCGTATCATGTCCGTGAAAAGACCAGATCTTGTGTCACTCAAGCCTTCTCCAAATCCAGCTGCTGAAAATCCTTGACACTCCCAACCTGAAATGATGAGGTTGACAGGGCCAGTAATTCCATATGCTTCTTCTGAATTAGTTGTATGTCAGAGGGCAAAAATGTGAAACTAGCCTTCCATGCAGTGGTTGCAAATTGTTGTGGAAATCTTGTTGTGAACTCCTTCATTCTTGATGCCGCCACTTGCCTTGCAATAGGATCAATGTCTACCTAGAAATACTTCTGAACCACCATCCCTGACTATAGTAGGGCTTCGAGACCTGTACCAATACCACCAAAGAGCTCTAGTAATGTAATCCCTTCCTTAGGTGGTGTCCAGGTAACTGGCTGACGAAGTAATGGCTTAATTGGTTTGCCATGGCTCTCCATGCTTTCAAAACTAGACAAAGCTTTGACCAAAGGCTGGTGGGCTACCTTGAACCTTTGTAAAACCTCTGGTCCATGTTGAATGTTAGTAGGAACCACCCTCAAGCTTTCAGTAGCTTGAGCGTAAGCTATCTCTTCCTCATCTCTTTCTATCCATTCGTGGCTAGCTTGTTGGATGTAGGAAATGGTGTGTGCTTCCTTGAGCATACAATGGTGAGCCATAGGACTATGGTTCCCATGCAAATCAAGGGGTATGTATCCCAAGTGGTGGCCATCGGTCTCCCAATCCACTCGGTAGTATGCATGTTCAAACCATTTGTCAATTGTGAAACCTGGTGGAAACAGGGCCTCTTGCCCAATGAGCACATCATAACTAGTGGCATTGGTGACTAAACATCTGACCTGTAAGCAAAGCTCCTGATCTGGACCTTCATTGAACTTAAGTGTAATCAAATCTGAACTTTCCCCAAGTACCTCCTCTACGCTCCCACTAGCAGTGCGAATCTGCCACATAGATTTTCGTAGATTGGAGTCAAGCATGCCCATCTTCTTGGCAAATTGAATTCCAAGAATCACTGGTTGGGCACCTGTGTCAAGAAGTACCACTCTGGGTGTATGTCCTCCCACTTGGATTACTGGCCTGGTATTGTCGACAATGGCAACTCCAGTGGCAATGGAAGTTCTCTCATTAGGCACCACCTTCGGAAATGAGTGAGAGACTGTCGCAACCCTACTTTGGCCAAGTGTGGGGGTGAAGCCCAACACTTGGAAAAAAGTGGGATTTGGGGTCCTCCGGGACTCCCAAATGTTTAGAACTCAACAGCAGGACCCAAAACACCTCGCATTGAGGTGTTCTTAGTGTCATTGGAAAGGTCTTGAAGCGTAGATATCGAAAATGGCCTCGCATTGGCCATTTGGATATCTGTCGCCCAAGTTATGGGCAAAAGAAGGGCCGGGAGTCAAATTGGCAGTTTGACTCCTGACCACTAAAAGTCAGGAATCGACCTCTTCCTGAAGTCCGAATTGAGAGTGCGATACGTCGTTGGAAAGATCTCGACAAGAGCTACAACTTTGGTTCAGACCTCGTCGCGATCCGACTCCGCAGTCGGGAGTTATGGCCGTTCAAAGTTTCGGGAGTCCCGCCGGGACGATTTCGGGACAACTTCGGGACTCCATTTCGGGAGTCCCGGGAATTTGTGCCATTTGGGTGTAGTCCCCACAACGTGGCGCAGAGTATACTATAGGGAGTATGGTGGTGGCATACTCCCGAGCCAAGGATGTGGTGAGTCCAAGTGAGTCCGGGTCCCCGTGGCTTGTCCCAACACCAAAAGAGTGCAAATGGATTCTAACCAACTCGTGTTGGTTTGTGATGCAGGTTCGTGTGATCTAAAAGCTTGATCTCTTCCTAGTCTAATCCCGGGGCTCCCAACTCGACCCTCTACCCCTTTTAGAGTTGGAAGCCGGGAGCGTGCTACCAAGTCTCAATTCCGCAACTTGACTTTGTGAGACCCTCAAGTGGGTTTCACCCCCGTGACTTGGGAGCGCGTCAGAGACTTTGTGGAGAGAATGGCTATTCACAACACCTTTGCTAAGTAACAAATCCACAAGGGAGGTGTTCTGAATTCCCTTCTGATATGTGAATGTAGAATCAGAGGTAGGAAAACCCACTAGTTTAGCCATGTTAGAACTAGTGACCAGATTACGAACTCCAAACAATGGTGTACTCACAAGCTTTTGTGCCACTTCATGCATTTGAAGTTAGCATTCCATAAGCTGATCAATGGAAAATTGTGTGTTTTCCTGATGTACATGTACTCCTCGGACACGAGAATTTGATGCCCTAACAGCTTGTGGTGTAGTAGTCTCCTCCCCCCTCGCCAACAAGGTGCGTTCTTCTTCCATGTTGAGAGGACGAAAAGATTGTGGCATGACTGCTCGAGCTCCTCTAGCCCTGGTGATAGGACTTGAACCAGATGCAAGTCCATCAGTCTGAATTATCTGCCTAGTGGCAGAAACTCTAGGTGCCACACTAGCTTCTTGTGCCGCGACATAGGAAGGGCAGAAAGAAGTAGAAAATTTTGGTGTGAGACTAGAGTTGTGTGGAGTGGAAAGAACATACTCCCCAACCATGGCATCGTGTGGCATAGAATGATCTAGGAGGTCCCTCTCGTGATCCTGAATCTTGTACAGGTTGGGCATGACTAGCTGGTTGGGAAGACTTGCCTTTGAGATTAGCAAGTTGAGCCCTTAATGATTCGAGTTCATTTTGTAAAGTCTGAACTTGAATTGCATGGGCTTGAAGCACCTCCCTTTTGTCAGCAGTGTGCTCTTTCTTCTTAACATTCTTGTTGGAATTACCCTTGGTGGGTAAAGCCTGAGTGGAAGGATGAAGTGCCTTGGCTTTTGGTTGAGGGACAGCGGAAGATCTGGCAGATTTTGCCGTTGTAATCGGAGTTGCTTCCGCTCTGGGAACTTGGCAAAACAGACAGATTCCTGATGTCCCTCTTTCCCACAATAATCACAAAAGAGATCCTCGGAAGGAATGTTGCACTAGCTTTGTGGGCAGGATTGCCGCAGTAGTTACAAGAAGGTAGGATGGGTGTGGCCGAGTGCACCGCTTTAGTCCTTGAAGAAGAATGTGATGATCTAGTTGGCGCAGCTTGTGTAGGTTAACGCCTTGAACGTGATGGAGGCCTCATAGTGCTGGCCTCATAGTGTGCATGAGCCAGCTCCAACTTTTTGGAAATGTTGTACACATCCAATAAAGTGTACGAGTCTCCAAATTCTGCAAAGACTCGTTGCAAAACATGTGCATGAAGTGTTGGAGTACCTTCCAAAGAACGAAGATACCGGTGGGCAACTTCCAAGTCGGTGATGCTCTTGGTATCCTCTTTGAGTTTGAGAAGCCTCCTGTAAAGCATCTTGAGGGTTTCATCCTTCTGCCGAGAGAAGGTGGCAAGTTGCAGAATTTTTTCGGAACTTTTGACTGGAAATTCCAGCTCAAGAATTCGGAAGAATTCCCCCACTGGATCAGCAAAAGCTGGCGCATCGGTGGTGGGAGGAATGTTTGCAGTCGCAGCAATGAGTTGTTGAGGAGAAAGGTTTACTGAGGTAGGTACTGGGTCTGGATTATTCGGCACAGTCCCGTGCTGTGCAATTGCAGCTTGCAATGTAGCTTGAGAGGCGGTGGCAATGGCCATGGCGTAAGCTGGATTGGGAATCTAGGTGACACCCAAAATCCTTGCAGAATGTTGCTCGTAGACATCCAGTGCCTCATAATGCACATAACGAGCCAATTGTTTGAATGCAAATGCCTCGGTGTAATTAGCGCCGTACTTCAGCTCCAATTCACAAACCACAGTTGAGAAGGTTGCCTTGAACTCCCTCAAAGAAATAGTACCTGGCCTTCCGCTGAACTTCTCAATTCTCCCAGAGGAGCTGCTAACCTCCATGGTGTATATGGGTGTTGAAGTCATAGTTTGCAACGGAGTATACGGTGATGGTGTGAAAGTAGGTGCAACAATAGGCGTACCCCACTGATTAGCCCCTCCAAATGGACTTTGATGTACTGTTGATGTAGTGTAACCTGAATTCTTGGTAGGAGTTGTACTAGATGACGGTGGTACTGTGGATGCTTGATGGTATCGTCGTGAAGATCGTGAGCTTAAAGAAATTGGCTCAAAGGATTGTGTGTTAATTCGTAGCTGATACCTGGGCTCTGGCCTAGCGGTACTGCTCTCATCATCCGAGGACATGGTGTTGTCTCATGCCCTAAAATGCTATGATAGTACACAACACTAACTACAAAATTCTAACACAACGTACAATTTGAAGAATAAAGTGTGTTGTTGGGAATAACCCGTGACACACAAATATTGCACGGAAGTCAAATAGATGTTGGATGAAAAGGCAGGACGTAAGATAGCAGGGCGTAGGACGCAGGACAATAGGGCGGAAAAACGTATTGCGTAGGACACAAGACGGGCAGGACGCAGGACGTAGGACCGACGGACGGAAGTCCTCGGACGGAAGTTTGTGGACGAAAGTCCGTGGATGGAAGTCCCCGGACGGAAATCCCCGGACGGAAGTCCCTGGGCGGGAATCGGCACCGCAACGTCAGAGGTCACCACGCCGTAGCTCGTCCGTGAGCTTTGTGGCGATGGCGATGGCAACGTGGAGCTGCAATGGTGCAAGCTCGCGTTGCTACAGCACTGCAAGCTCGCGACGCTGCAGCTCGCGTCGCGACAGCGCTGCGGCGCTATTGCAGCACGTGTCGCGGGAGCGTTACGGTGTTGTTGCAGCACACGTCGCGGCAACGCTGCTGCCACTCGCGTCGCTCAGACACTGTTGCAGCAGGCGCTGAAGCAACGTTGCGGCGCTGTTGTAGTTCGTAGCAACGACGGAAAGCAGCAAGCGGCTCTAGTGCTCGCGGCAACGACAAGCACGGCTGGTAGGGCCAGCGCCGAAATTTTTGTTTTTTTTTTTACTCGACAGTTTCAAAGAGAGAACGAGAGTAAGACAGAGAGAAAAGAGACAGGGCTTCGAAACCTGTTTCCCGGCTCTGTTGGTTAGCTTGAATGTAACACTAAAGCTCCCTCCCATAACAACAGTAGCAGCAACTTGCGCTCCCTCCTTGCGCTCCCTCCGGCAGCAACAACATCACACCAGTAGTAACAACTCAAGAACTTCAAAAGTGCAAGAAATCTGTTGCTTTCAACATGAAACAACAGAAAATGTAGTTTTTCTAAAATTGAAATGCAAAGAAAGAAAGGAAGTGTATGTAGACGGTGGTCGTGCAATGGCCACCATGAGCATTTAGAAATCCTAGCTTATGATGGAGGAAACTCTTGACAAAGAAATTCTAAAAAAACTAAGAAGAGAAAGAAAGGGTTGGACCTTTTATACCGTCGCCAACAACTGAAACCCTAAGTACTTAATGGCGTACAGTAGCTAAGACTATGCATTAACCCTAAAAGCACACATGGGCATGCCCGTAACTGGCCATCATGTATGAGGCCATACACGGGCATGACAATTTAACCATTTCAATTGGTACATTTCAAAGTTCCCACCCTATTATTATCTAAATCTATTTCACATATTTAAACTACCCTAAACTTAATTTATATTTTATGTTTACATTGAATTTTTTCACTATACATTTTCTTTAATTTTAAAATTTTAGGTTAATATGTGAAAATTTATCAATGAATGAAAGCTATTATACCTTATATTAATTAAATTAAATTTTTGATAATAAACACATTCCTATTATTGAACCAACTGAATTATAACTTTCACACACAACCAATATATGAAACCTTATATTTTTACTCACATAAATTTCAATTACAAAAAAGAGTGATCCCCTTCACAAGGAAAAAGTCAATATTGTGGTACAAAGGTAGCTTCAACACATGTCTATGGAGTAGTCAATGGGTTCTTTAATCAACATGTGAAGTGATGCAAAGAGTTGAGCTTTGCAATCGAGAGGGAGAGCAGTACATGAGCAAGTGAGCAAAACAAAAGACTTTAAATCTCTGATTGAACAAGAAGAAGACCAAATGCCAGTCCAAAACGCAACATACAACTATTCCATTGAGGATCTATGAATGACAAAACATATGCAAACAGTAGGCAATAAATACACAATCATCGACTAGCTCATGAGTATGTGATGACCAACTTGTGACCAACTCATGACATGTGAGGAAAGAACAGAGTGGTTCATCCTGTTTTGAGGGCTGGAAAGGATTAGTAAGATTGATTTCCGAGGTGCAAAGGAAAAGATACAAAGGCAGGTACAAATGGAATCAGCAAGGTTCTGATGAATTCCTGTTAGACAATGTCTATAAATGATAAAGAACAAGTGAAGACTCGGGCAATTGAAAGCAGCATAGACATGACAGTACACACAACAGTAATCCCTCTCTCTTTCTCTCTCTCTCTCTCTCTCTCTCTCTCTCAGAAGGTTTCAGACAACAAGTGCTGTACTATCATCACAGTAATCGGTAAGGGTCAATTGGTATAGTAAAGATACATAATTGCTATCAGTGCATATTCCATCAAAACCTTAGCTAGAACCAACTTCCCTCCCAAAACCACAAATTTGACACTAGAATTTGCTTGCAGTAGGGGAACTAGAAAGCAAGTCATTTCACCTATTCTTTGTTGAGACATAAATCAGTCTTGCATGGCCACCTCTCAGAATGGCATGAACCCATAGCTGCAATTTTGGGCACACCCTTGAGCACCTCCCTGCAGTGAAAAAAGCAACTCATACTCACAAATCAGTGCTAGATTTAGACAAATCAGGCTTGAAATGTTAATATAAATCTCAAAGAGCCAGAAGCAAAAAGCTTTTTAGCATATTGATGGCATGTGCTTCATGTAATCTCTGTCCATCAGCTTGTGTGTGTTTTGTGCTAGAATTCTGCATCCAGTGGCACTGTCCTTGAAGGTCTACCCCATGCAAAGATGAAAATGCAGTTACAAGGCCTCAAATATGTTTTAGAGGACAAAGCCTGAAGCTCCTTTCCTCTAACCCAAATTCCCCCAATGTGGGCAAATGATACAAACTGGCTGAGAAGGAAAATTATAGCTAGAATGGTTGCCTTGTCATGCTTTATCTTCCCACCAATGACATCGCTGACCAGGGACTCAGGATTTCTACAAAAATTTGAAGTCTGATGACAATATCAATACCACACCCCTGTAGACCTAGAACCCTGCTATCCCTTGTCATCTTTGCCATCTTGGTGACGTGTAGAAATCTGGACTTCAGAAGTGGGCTTCGACCTTGCTGTTGCAGAACCAGCTGCATCTACACTGGGAATGAATTGCTCCAACACTTGCTGAAGCTTGGTAAATGTCACCGGCTTGGCTATAAATGAGTCCATTCCATGTGAATAACAATCTGACACATTGTCTGCCAGTGCATTGGCTGTCATCTGTTCCAACAAAGCAAGTGTTACACATCTCCTATTCTTCAAGTAATTATATCATCTCTTCAAGCCTCCAAAGCTGTATTACCAAACAGACTTATTCAAATGTCTTCAGCCCTTGCTTTATCCATGATAATCCAATTTACAGATAGATTTGGTTGGTCCATGGCTATTTCGTTCCCCAGTTATCAAGTTGGGAATTAATGTACTTATTCCACACAAGTTTGAATTTATCACTCACAAAGCAATCAGTAAAACACTAGGGATTGCTTGCTTCCGAAACCCAAAAAACCAGAGAATTTAGTGATAGTAGACATACAGCTATGATTGGAGTTCTTCGTCTTGGCACATTCTGAGGAGGTGCTGCATCTGCAAATCGTGCATCAGTTAGAAACCCACCAGATTCCCCTCCTATCATTCTCTTAACTTCCTCGTCTGCATCAAGCCATGATCCTGTCTCTTCATATCTGCGGATGCGTCTTGTTGCCTCCAGCCCATCCATTACTGGCATGCAGACATCCTGCACACCCACCAATAAGGCTATTCATCCATGAACTTTGACAGGATGTTTCAACACACAACTAGACATTCTACCCACTAGTCAAGATGGAAGGGAACTGCAGGAGCAAACAGACTTACCATCAAAATAAGATCATACGAATTCCGTTGAAGTGCCTGAATGGCGTCTGCCCCATTGTTTGCAACCTCAAGCACATGCCCGAGCTTTGTTAGCATTGACTGAGCCACCATTACATTCACTTTGTTGTCCTCAGCCAGAAGGATTCTTGATGGCTTTGAGTGACTCCCAGAGCCTTGTGAGAAAACCCCCTCCCTCTCAACCTCTGACCCCTTTGTCATGTTCTTTTTCAACCCCCTTACTGGACCTGTCTGAGATGGAGACTTTGCTAGTGATGTTTGTCCTATTGGACGCTGGTTTTCACTGCTTCTAGTTGCCACGGGATCTGAGGATTGGCTACAGACGTTATCTCCTGTGCTTGTGCTACTTGTCCTTGACTCAGGCTCTTCCTCTGGTCTATTAACAAACAGTTGAGGCTTGGTAAGACTTGACCGATCGGATTTAATTGCACCTGCTCTACGACCATCCATTCTAGCTCTGGGCAAAGGACCTAAACTTGGTTTTCCAACTGTAACAACACGTTCAGTATCAGATCTAATTGTCCGTGGGGCACTTGATGAAGGCACGTAGCGACCATCTGTAGCAGGGGAGAAAACTGTGGAAGTAGGTCTTTTACTTTCAGAGCGGGAGGTTCGAGGACGTGTTGAAGTAGCGTAGCCACTTGCTGAGAAATCAGGGTAGCCACTTGTTTTTCTAAAGCTAGAATAGTCTTGAGTTTTTCTACCAGAACTCCGTTCTTGCTCATTGGACATCATGCCATATATATTATCATTTGCTTTTCCAGAGCTGCTGCTTGGCTTCTGCTCTGCAACTTGAAGTGGCAATGTAAACGAAAATGTGGAGCCTTCATTCACTTTACTGCGGACAGTTATACTCCCTCCCATCAACTCAACCTACATTTCCACAAGATGATTCAGCACCAATCCATGCATCACACCATCACAGTGTCTTTCATTAAGAAACATTGCCGATTTGAATTCACAAAGACAATTCCTGAAACTACACATTTAGCTTGACCAAAAGCCTGATCTGTGAGGTTGCAAAGAAAACTCCAAATCAAATCTTTGAAGCTAACACAACACCAAGTGCAGACATACCGATATGAGAGTCACCCACAAAGTGTCAGCTGGCTCAAAAGATGGCACAGTATATCTTCATTCGCAAAATGCAAACATCTGGGATCCTGGTCATTTTTTAAAGATAGATTGTGGGAAGGAAATAGCACCAATATTTACCAAATTCTTGCAGATTGCTAAGCCCAGACCTGTTCCACCATACTGACGTGCATGTGTGGTGCTTGCCTGTGTGTATTTCTCAAACAACTTTGGAAGTGCTGCTTCTGCAAAACACACCAAACATGTTGTCATGAAGATGACAGATGAACCCTTTGACAATGGTATAACTAAACCTTCTTGTGAAATGCACACTCCATGATGGCACTAAGTAGCTGCATTCCAACAGATGAGATTCTGGGATAGTCCAACCCTAGAAAATGTTGATCTTTTGATGAGTGCAGATCTGCTACCTCTAAGGTCCTCAACCCTCCTGCAACTTAAGGAAGCTAAGATGTGTGAACTGGCTGCTTGATCACCTTGGAGCAGTGGATAATGTGCCGTGATTTAGTGGCCAAGAGAAAAGGGTAAAATTTTGTTTCAGGGTCTTCTTCCTAAATGTTCTGGAGTGTCAGGGTTGATACCTGGAATACCAATCCCAGTGTCACACACTTCACATTGGAGCCAGATAGTTTCTCTGGTACTTTCAACAGTTTCCAAAGAAGTGGATGCTGAACTTGATTCTTCATGCCTGTCCTTGCTTGTCTCAACAGACATTGCAGTCTGTTGGGGATCTGGTTCCCGTCTGTCATATGCTGGAGGATTGCAACTGAGTGGTTTCTTGAGATGTGAGCTCTCTTGCAAGGAAAGATTTTCTAAAGACACCCAAACATCTCCACAATCCTGTTCATTGCACTTTGCTTTCACCAGATTGGATGGAGGCGGCACTACCCGCACGATAATTTTTACACTCCCCTTATTTGTAAACTTGATAGCATTGCTGTTCAAGCACAACAAACATGATCACAGTGGAATCCCACAGATCAACAACTGTCTCATATGAATTAAGAAATCTCCATCCTCAAATGAACAGATGGACATGACTGCATGTACTGTTGAAGACACATGAGATATTGAGCAATTGAACAATCCCAGGAATTCTCTAAAAGTAGCATTCGAAACTTGTGATGGGAACAAAGATGTGAGTTCTGTGTCCATGTCAAAGAAATCCATATTTTGGCTTTCAAACAAAAATAACACTCCCAGCTTTCTGTCTATGTCAGTTATGTATTTGTACCTGACTAAATTGGTGAAAACTTGTCGGATCCTTAGTACATCTCCTATAACCTGACAAGAAGTTTGCAATTTGTTAGTCTGGTATCAAGTACTGTTTGCCAACACCATGTAGACATGACAGAAGAGAACTCAGGATAACCGCTCATAGAAAATAAGAATCAAGAAACACAGCATCCATTAATAGAGCAAAGGGATCAAGCCATCCAACAAAAGCATGATTCTGTGAAACTGAGAATAGGACATGATGCCTTGAGGAAGAGAATGTTAAGGCTCCAACCTCAGGGGGAACATCATCATTAACACTCTCTTGTAAATCAAGGCGTTTATTTTGTACTGATGCAGCTGCTGTTTGCAACACATGCTTCACCACCTCCCGGAACCGGAACTTCTTTGCTTCGAATTTCATTGCACCTTTCAAAAAAGAACCAACACAAGACTCAGAACAAGATCCCACATCACAGAGAGCTCAGCAAACAGGAAGAAAAGGGGTCATAGGTGAGAATAGTGTCATAGAACTACAAAGAAAAGCAATTGATGTAGAGGGGACATAAGTATACCTGATTCGACTTTAGAAAGATCGAGAATGTCATTGATAAGCTGCAAAACAAGGTCACCAGAGGACAACATAACGTCCACAAGCTGACGCTGCTCTGCATCAAGACATGTGGTGGCCAACACCTCTGCCACGCTGACTACCCCTGACAATGGCGACCGAATCTCATGTGACATTGTTGCTAACATCTGCTTTGCTCTCATTGTCTCCTCTGCATTTTCATACGCACACCCATTTTCATCTGAGAACTAGCCTTCAAAGTGAATGCTGGTTCTTTTAGGGACTTTGGCTTTCATGTCCCACAGTTCACATAACTATATGAAATGTTGATTTTGACAACCTTCTTCATCAATTGAATACTTATCAACATCTTAAGCTGGTCTCATCTGTAGTGTTGCTATCCAACTGAAATTCCCCACAAACGAGAAAGTGGTTTCATACAAAACACGACGACAATGACACATGAAGATGCACATACCTGTGATATGAATGGTCCTATTCAGTTCAGTTTCCATAGCTTTTTGAACGGCCCCTTCTTCTCGTAAGCACATCAACTGTTCTCGCTTATCTACCTGATCACTGATATCCACAGATATGTAATTCAACCCAATGGGTTGCCCTGATTTGTTCATCACTGGCTCAAGTGCAATCAGAAACGTCTTCTCTCCAAACAGGTCAGTGTTGAAAGTGAATTCTCGTTTCTCTGGCCAACCCTTCCGCATCACCTCCTTTTTGAATTCCACAACCTCCATAATTCCTACCCCACTTAAAATCTCCATATCTGTCTTCCCAATCACTTCCTGTGTCAATCATAAAACAGGAGTCATAACACAACATGGAGCTAGACTTGCAGCTCACACTGCACAAGCTCTTTACCTTCAAGTTGGAAAACCATGGTACCCAGTCACTCCTTAAAGCAAATGTGTACACATCATTCCATACCATGATATTACAATGTTGCTGATTGATTCTGGTAGATATAAAAATTATGAGAGAAGGCAAACATACCTCTTCAGTCAGTGTTGGAAAGGCGTTGTAAATGAAGCGATACCGCAACTCTGCATCCTGCAAGGCAGCACCCATTTGTTGAGGTATTTTCAGACTCTGGTTTTGCTAGTAACTGGAGTGTTGAAGAGAGAATCACAGACAGATGGGGAGAGGGCAGTATGAAGAGGAAAAAAAAAGGAAGAAGAAGAAGGACCTGGTGGGCTATGATGATAGGTGCTTTTTTGAGACAAAATCTCAAGAAATCATCAAAACGATTCAGCTGCAGCCCCAGCTCCTCCAAATGTTGCATTGGTGAGGCCGCAGATGTGAATTCCTGCAACCTTTTCTCCAAGATCTCTTCTCTTCGAATGCTTTCAGCCAACAGCTTAGAAAATCCTCTTGCCCGGTCCCGCCAATATTCAACTGAATGATCCCCTTCCAACTCTGAAGTAGAGCATTCACTTGTTGGCAGTGAGCTCCAAGAACCAGGCCCATCATCACCAATAAACAGATCAGACCGAGGAAGAGATTCCTCACTCACATTCCATCCATCTTCCGGATTGTAAGATGACTCATAAAGTTGATCGTCAAGGATCTGCACTTGTAGTCTTTGGGCCTCAAGCCTCTGCATGTTCAAGGTCTGAAGCTGCTCATTTAGAAGGCTCACAGCATGTGCCTGCCTGTTTTCATAGAGCTGTGCCAAAGAAGACTTTTGTATTTCTCCTGATTCACTTTGCTCAATCAACTCATGCAACTGATCAGAATCTGCAAAAGCATAATCCTTGCCAAGTGCCAGATTGTCCTTCTCCATTTCTTCAGGTTCAAGATTATGCTGCAACCCCAGGTGCCTTTTGGCAACCAGAGATGCTGGCCACAATTCATAACCCTCCATCTCCGGAATGTCTGTATCATTGCCCATCTAGATATCTGTGCTCTCAATCAATGTCCATCAACTTGGGGAAACCTCTGACCTAGAGCCTTTGCTATCTAAATGTAACACCAGTCTGCCATCAAAGCTCCCATCAAGCTCCTTCACAAAACATTCATCTGTGCATCAGCAGGTGTCATACTACCTATGTTTCCACAATCCTGAACAGCACCTTGCTGTACTGAGGAGTGCAGCATCTTTCAAGGTCACAATCCCAAATAGACAATAACCCTTGCATCTGCCCAAATGTTTGAATTTGCCTTGCACCTCCTTTTAAGAAAACTCTTCTGCTTTGTTGCAATGTACTCTTGAAAGATTTCTCCCAGCAATAGAAATCTCAGGGGCCGAGGTCTGGTTGAAGACTTTGCCCTAATCAATGTCTAATAATTCTCCTTCCAGCTGAATAAGATCAATCTGGACCTGGCACAAAGTAGAAAAATTCTGCCAGTGTAAGACACTGGATTGTAAGAAACTGGAATGTGGTGTTGTATGAATGACTGACAAAATGGCATCAGCAAAGGAAGGACTTTTTGCTGTGGTTCAACAATTGGAAACAGTACCATCTGAATTTTTTCTTTAACAAAACCCCCTATTTCTTCCTGCCAGATGATCACTCCGAGACACCACTCTACTACTCTGTGCCACTAGAATTTGCAAAAAGAAACCATCACCAACAGGATTCCAGTTAACTAGAATTTGCACAATTGACCCTTTAGCAATTAGCAAAAACCCTAAGATTGAGATCAGAGCATGGTGGCAATCTCTCCCTCTCTCTATTTACCTTATATCCAAATCAAAGCTCCAGAAATTCACGTCCTCCAAAGCTCACTCTTAACCTGCCAATGATCAAAAATCTGTCAACAAACATTTCAAAACAAACCTGAACCAACTTTTCTTTCAAATAAAAATTGAACTTAAATAAAAAAAACAAGAACAAGCAAGCAAACACTGGGTCTGTGATGCAAAGCAAGGAGTTTTCTGGCAAAACTCCTAAGACCCAAAATACCACTTCTTTGGATCTGAGTGGGTTCGCATGTCAGCTTCTGGTTGCTAAGATGTTTGGAAGATCGGGAGGGAAAAAACCCCAAAGGAAAAAGAAGGACCCAAAACTCAAAAAAAAACAAAAAGAGCTTGGATGTTCAATCAAGCTCACTTCCTCAGCTCCACAAAAGCCCTAAACGGAGCGTCCTCTGTTTTTTTTCTCTTGAAAACCAAAAACCACAAGAAGAACAAGAACAAGAACAACATGATATGCTAATCCAATCCAAATATGTCATCTTCTTCAAAAACACACACAACACGCACACGCACACTCACACGCACACAAGAACAATCTGCATCAGATCTATGTCTTGGGTGGTGCTGGAAGAGCAGGAGCCAAAAGAAGAGAAGATATTCTCTCTCTTGTGGCAAAACTAAATAGGTAACTAGAGAACCCAAAACAGGTCAACAGTTTCTGTACAAAGGAAGAAGCTGAATTCCCACAACACTTCATTTTCCCAGCAGCACAACACAGAAAGAAAACAAAACCACAAGCAGGTTTTATTACCTAATGAAGCTGCTGTCGACATGAAGGAAGATCTGTTCTCTACGTACTGCAATATAACTGCAATCTTTGGTGGCAACAAACAAAAGGAGATGGGAGGGGAAAGAGAGAGACAGAGACAGAGACAGAGACAGAGAGAAGAGCTTCTACGGTTTGCAGAAGAGGGGAGGACGAAGGACTTGCACGGAAGAAGAAAGGACCAGATTCGTCCTCCAACGTCCAAACGTAAGCACCCGCTGTTTGGGGAAAAAAATAAGGGGATTGTTTGGTGGGGAGTTTGGTCAGGGTTTTTTTTATTATTAATTTTTCTTTTCGTCTCCATATTGCGAAATTCCCCACTCACCCCCCCCGGAACAAAAACACTTTTTTCGCAGTGTTTTCTTTTTGGCAATTTTGTATTATTGTCAAAATGGCGATCATCCACAGGAAGATTTCGCCAAATTTGGCTAAAAGCTAAATATTAAAGTTAAAAAAATTCAAACATATTTTTATATTTCTGGCTAGCTTCTTGAACCCCCGTAAATGAAATTTGGCAATTTTTCTTAAATTTTGGTCGAATTCTGGCTATTTAAAATTTCAAAAAGCACATGATTCTAGCAGTTTCCATTTTCTAATATAGCATTTTCGCTATATATATATATAACCAGCAAAAATAAATAAAAATGGCTTGTGATGTAACTGAACTGGCGATCATCCATAATAGAGTTTAGTCAAATTTGGCTATAAACAGGATATGCAAGTAAAAAAGTTTAAGATTCCTTCACAATTTTTTGGCTACAAGCTAGAACCCAATAGTGAAATCTGGCGATATTGCAAAAAAAATGTAAAAATGTGGCGACTAGAAACCCAAGAATAAATTATATATATATATATATCTGTGTGTGTTTAGCCATAATGAAATTTCTTTTTACCAAATCGATAAGGTTAGCCAGAAAAAAATTGCTGGGTCTGGCAACAACTCGCCATAGGTATCTATGTGGGCCCACTTGAGTTCCCTTTGTTCTTTTTTTTAATGGGATTTTGGGTCTTCTAGACTCTGATGAGTCTTTGGGTTTTTTGGTTTTTCAACGGCAAAAATAATATTATTTTGAGAGATGCTGAAATTTTCATCCAAAAAAAAGGAAATTCCAAACAACAAAATTGTGGGAAGGAAAATATTAAAAATTCAAGTATTATTTTTAAACGAAAATTTCAGAAATAATTATTTAATTAATTGACAGAAGAAATGTGTCAAAATTTCCAAAGTAAAACAGATATTGGAAATTTGGCAAAATTTCCCAAAAAACATAGCGATTTGTTTTAATTACATTAGAAAAACACATATTTTTCACCCTTTTTCTTTTTCAAAATTTACCCAAAAAAATCCAATGAAATTCATTGCCGAGTCTACTTCAAATATATTTACATTTATGACTTTTTTGTACATTTATGTATTCATCTATTGCATTTTAAGGTTTTCTTGTGGTGAATATTTTGCTATTTCTGAATTTTTAGATAAGTTTTATGAAAATAATTGGTTTTATAGTTGTAAAATGTGTTGTTTTACCAAAATTTTGCATGAGATCAAAATTTGGAAAAACAAACAAAAGATTTTTTTAAAAATTAAATGCAATGGATGACCATTGACGTCATCATGGTACATCCATTCTTTTTCTTTTTTTTGGTTCAAGGTTTTTTTTTAAAGAATCTTGGGATCTTTTTGCTCACACCTCCAGAAAGGAAATTTTTTAAAAAGGAAAATAAAATCTTAATTTTGTGTTTTTTGAAATACATTTCAAAAAAAATTTGTAAATGGGGAAAGATATTATTTTTCTATTTTTTTTCAATTTTTCAATTTGGACAAATCCTTCCCTTGCCAGTCTCACTCATACTTTTGTCATCTAGTGGCCAAACAACTCTATGCTATATTTTGCAATTTATTATTCTCCCCACCCACCCCCCAACCCCCCCCCCAAACAAGGCCTAAATTTCCCCATTGCATGTAAAATATGGTCTTAGGGCTATTGCCCAAACAAAACAAGTAAATAAATTTCAATATAAAATTATTTTTTTAAGAAAGTAATACCTATCAAATGTTTTGAGGGGTGCCTTTTCGTTCCTTTCACTTTTGGGTCGCTTTTGGGCATTGTTGTTTCTTCGGCTTTCAATGTTGGTCATCTCTTTGTGTTCGTCCCTTTGGCTTCGGGATTGGTGCGTTTTCCTAAATAAAGTGGAGTTCTGAAAGTTTAAAAAAATTCAGGTGGTGGTGTGGGTCTAGTACTACAACTTTCATGTACAAAAAGTTTTTAATTTTTTTTAATAAATTCCTTATCCATTTTGCAAGAAAAAAGACCCACCCGTACACCCTTTCCATGGTTTCAATATTCGGATATCTCTTTTTCTCTCCCTCGGGCACACACAACAACAACCCACCCAAAAAATAAATAAATAAAAATCTCGGGTTTCTTCTTTTTTTAATTAGGTTTTATAGACCTAAAAAAATTTAGAAGCAAATCCTAAACCCTAAACAACAATAGCTTAGAAAATAAAATTTAAAAAAAAAATTTGATGCCCTTTATTAGTATCTTGGTTTCGGACATGACCCAAATTATTAAGTCATTAAAATGGCCCTCCCAAAATAATTAATTAATTAATTAGGAGTGTGTATTTAGTCCTAAGTTGTACCCTTTTTGAGGAAAAAGCCCCCCCCAAAAAAAATTAAAGGGAAAAAGTTTTGCACTTTTGAACACCTGGAGACCCCTTTTTGTCTCATCCTATTTAGATGTGTCAGGAGACCCACATCCAACGGTCCCCATTGAGCCACTTGTTCAGAAGTTGCTTGCCATGTGGCGTTCTTTTGGGGGTTCATGGGCTTTTAAAAGGCCGGTTGGCCATCCTTGTTCAATGGATGAGTGTGAAAAGGTACCCAACAACCCACCCTGCTAACTTAAGTTTGGACACTTGGCAACCCCAAATCTCATGGTCCTCTTCATCCCCACTTTTGTTTTTTTGGGGGTGAGTTTTTTTTTTAACCCATTTTGGTTTTGGTCAGCCGAGGAACTTTCCTTTGCAATTTCTCCACCCCCCACACACCCCCCCCCCTCAAAAATTAAATTAGCCATGTGCATGTTAAGTTAAAAAGAAAATGCCCAATGTAAAGATATTGTCCCCAAAAAAAAAAAAAAAAAAAAAAAAAAACAACAACAACAACAACATTCTTTATCCAAGAAAAATTTAGGGTTTAGATTCTTCAATAGTGGATTTTGGAGTTGGGAAAACCAAAGAAGATGACCAATTATTGAAATTGGAAAGAGAACTTGCAAATTACAAGCATTGGTTATTGGAAAATTTTGGGAGAGGAGGAGAGTTTTCTAATAATTGGTGATCTTTGTAGCTCTATGAGATTTCAATTTCACTTGACACATGGAGATGAAATTTTTTTTTTGATCATTTTGTCACACTAGTTATCCTACAAAAAATTTCAACCCTTGTGAAGTTCAAAGGATCATGCCATTGGGAAAAGGTTTCATGCCCTAATCACCCCAAATGTCCATGTGATGTCATACTTATTGACATTGTAAGAAGAGGCCATCCAAGTTTCTCAAAATGTCAAGTATGCTTGTGTGTTCCTTACACAATTTCTTTTGTTTCATTCTTAGTATGCAAACATTTGCACAACACAAAGTACTTTTGGGAAGCATTTCATTAATGTTGCCCTACTTTCATTTTAGTTTTGACCTTTGCAATGTTGAATTTTTAAAATTTACTCACAACAATTTTTTTATTTAATCATAGTTGTCGAAATTGGAGAATATTTTGCACACACAATGTGCCTTTGGGAAGCATTTGATAAATATTATTCTAGTTTCATTCCAATTTCATTTTTTGATCACAACAATGATGCTGAAAAGTCCTTTCTAACAAGCACAAAAAAACAAGAACAATAAAAGAATTATGTTATTGTCAAGTGGGTAACTAAATAATGCCAATTTTCTTTTCAAATGCATGATTTATGTTCATGAGTTTTGTACATGCGTTTTAAATTTCATTTTTAATAATTGCAATGTTTTACATTATGGGTGGTATGAGTAGGAATTCTTGTCACTTCAACAACGAAGGTTCCAAAAGAGGTCAAAATTATAACGAGTCACAAGAGAGACCCAAGCTTTGAGGTTGCAATGAAATTATTTTTTAATCTCTTCTCAACTTATACCCAACAATTTAGGGTTCCCAAGGGATAGGGATTCTACATCATGAGAATATGAAAGGTGGGATGAACTTGCTATCGATTTGCCTTTACAACTTGTTTAGAATGCGATAATCATTTTGCATAATACACGAATGTTAACATGAAAAGAAATAACAATTCCACATCAACTTCTTAGGAATGAAAGATACACATGTGTGGGTGCATTGGCCAACACCTTGCAAAGAAAAATGTCATGAAAATTAGCATTTCGTGTGCATAATAAAATCAAACATATGGAGAGCACTTACAAAACTATAGTTGATTTCCTTCAAAGTACATTAGAAGGGTTGAAATATATCCATTAATGAGAAAATGGGGGTGACAACAATCCATGACAACACACTTGTACTTTCCCCATTGTGACATAGGGACACTTTCATGTTTGATCATGTGGTATGTAATATAACCCATGATTCCTTGGTGAGTTTTCAAAACATGTTTGATGTTGAAACCATGTTCTTTGGTTTTCCAAGTCAAGGAGGGATGGGTGGCACAAACCAAGTCATAACATATGTAGATCATAATAGTGAAGAAGGTCTCCTTAATGATCAAGACAATGATGATGAAGAAATTTATGATCTCATTCCAACTCATGCAAAGGTAAAAAGTAAGGTGTGCCAACCCAAAATGGACATTATAGTCATTATTTTTTGCAAGTGATGAAATGTAATCAAAGGTTATATAATAAGTGTATGGAATTTCCTATAGTTTGGATTCAAATATGTGTGTAGTGTTATATATGTGTTGAAGGAAGAAAATTTATCAGATTTGTATTATTGGATTTGATATTGGAAACATATTATTGAATTTTGATTATGTTAAACAAATTTTGTATCACCGAATTTCCTAGACAGGATTTTGTCATTGGATTCATGTTCTTACATTTTAATCCATTTTTTTGGGATCAACTTAAATGGTTGTTCCATTGTTTGGATGAAGTTTCTTTTAGGGTATTAAGGTGTAAAATTCTAAAGGTAGAACAAGGGGTGTTCTTATCAAAAGTTGATGAAGTTTTGGTTTTTTTTTTCTATTCAAAAAAGATTTTCTCTTCCAATTGTTGTTGGAAGTATTTTTTACATTGTAAGATCTTTTAATTTATATTTGTTTCAAAAAACTTTATGTTAAATGTTTGTTATTTCTTTCCTACCAAGTTGATAAGAAAAGAAAATACTTAAGCTACTTGCTTTTCTATGTTGTAGAAGTAATTTTTCACTTGTGTTCCTACCTCTTTTCACAAGAGAACCCAATAGTTCATGAGGTGGCCTTAATAATATGCAATGCATAAAACATTTTGGCGAATGAAAATAATTACATTAATGTATCTTTGGACATTTAAATCTATATATTTCTTTAGTTATAGATTACAAATATGAATGTGAATTTTGTTTCATGTGAAAAAAATAGGTTATTATATTTCAATCACATGAATTGATTAAACATATTATAAATGACATGTAGAATTCAAAATTCAAGAAATAATCTTCAATAGAATTTACATATAATATTTAATTTTTAATTTAGAAAATCCATAATGGAAATAAAAGTGATTTAGGAACAATGTGTTTGTATTATCAATATGAAAACTAATGTGAAGCCAATGATATCATTGAATAAGATCTAAGCCATGATGAACATTCAATAATTTTCTTGTTCAAATATAATTATGATTAAATGAATAATAAATGAAGTGAAAAAACAATTCCATGTTGATATTAACAACTAAATATACAAATAATATAGGTTATTAATCAAGGTGATTAAAGCATTTAAAAATAAGTCATGGACTTTTAAAAATGAATCTCATGTTAAGGTTTGGAATGGTGAAAGGATTGCAAATTTTGTGTATTCATGTGTGGACTTTACATTTACCAAAATTGGTCCATTACACCAGACTTTCACCCACAAGCACCTTTAGCTCTTTGGCCACTACCATTTCAATTTTTGAATGTTGTTAATCGACATCTTTAAAAAATAGTGAATCTAGAAAAAAATTCAAATATAACGCAACTCAAAATAAAGATACAACCAAAGTTGACCCAAGATGGTTTGGGAAGGAGCCCAAAGCATTTGTGAAAGATTTTCTATTATTTGCAAAAGAGAATTGGTTGACAATAAAAAGAAAGAAATTGGATTGAAGATCATATGGCAAAATCAACAATTTGATGTACAAAGTTAGCAACTTGAAATCCAACTTAAAAAATTGGAGCTTGAAAAAGAAAAAATAACATTGAAAATACAAGAAGTTCAAATTGAAATTCAACAATTTCCAATTTGAACTAGCTAGCATTAAAGCTTTTCAAAGCTAAAAAGAAATGCAAGATTGAATTCATGACCTCAACAAGTAAGTATTTCATAAAAACTTTCTTCTTCTTTTGAGAAAACATATTAGATTATATTGTATATCATGAGGCTTCTTGTTGTTTTAAAAATGAATTTGGTGATTGTAGATCAATTCAACTAGATTATCATTTCCTATTGGCCATAGAGGACCACTAGTTATTTAAAGTTAAATCCACATCTTTGAAACCCACTACACAACTTCAATACCAATAGAAAAATGGGAAATGATTCCTTGAATAAAAAGGCCTTGTAATTTTTCAAAGTTCAAATTTTGGTTTAAAACATACAAGGCCAAAACCTATTTTTCATAACTAAAACATTTTATGACTATATGTTAATCTAGTTATGTAATCATATGTCCTTAGTCATATTTTTTTAATCATTTTTGTGATTACATAGTGACTACATGATTAACTTACATAAGTATTAATTACTATTTAAGTACCAATTACCTACAACCTACTTTAATACCTATTAAGTAGGTATGTCCTATTAGGCAAGTACTGATTATTTACTACTTAGGTACCTACCTTAGGCATATGCTAGATATTACCTACTTTGATATGTACTAGGTAAGTACCTATTACCTATGTAGCTATTAGATACTAGGTACTTACTTTAAGTACATACTAGCTACTACCTACTAGGTAGGTACTTATCTAGTGTAGTTAAACAAAGCTACTTAAAAAAGTTAGGGGGAAAAATGTGGTGCAATGGTTAAGGACTTTGTCTTTCAGTGTGAAGGTGAAAGGTTCAAGTCTTTACACTTGTAACCTAGCCTAGGTTAGTTTACTAGTTTAACCTATGTTGTTAGTTAAGTTAGCCCATGTTCTAATGTAGGCTAAGGTTTACATTCTTAACATATTAGAATTAGTTGTTTAGTTTAGGATGCCCTAAGGTATAATTTCAAGGGGTGGACAAATTAGTAAAAAGAAATAGAAAATACGTGAGTAAAAATATAGGGTGTAATATATTGGTTGTTTGGTAAAAAATATAAATTAATTAGTTAAAAGTAAGGTATATTTTATTTAAATAATAACTGTAATTATAATATAAGGTATGTAATAATCTGAAATGATAGATTATAATGAATATAAGGTGGCTTTAATATGTATATGTATTTTTAAATAGATAATAATAGGGTGATTAAAAATAGGTTGGACAATTATCTAATACCCCCCCCCCCCCCTCCTTAAAAATGGTTGTTTGTTGCACATAGACCTCAAACTTTACACTAAGTGTCCCCGTTCGGAAGTTTGATAAGTTGCCTAGCTTAGGCTAAAAATATATATTTTTCATGTCTTTATGAGTGTCATTGGGAACGCCATAATTGCAAAAGACATTGTCTTTATGAATGTAATCATAAAAGTTATAATCACAAAAGACATTATCTTTAATGATTATAATTGTAAAACACTTGTTCTATACAACATGTCTTATTTGACTTCATACTCATATAGTCATGGATGTTTTGAAAAATTACCAACCTAATCATGGATTAGGGATTTTGGCATTGTGTTACCATCCAAATACATTAGAAATTTTCAAAAGTTCTTTATAAAAGTGTTAAAATTAAATAGCAAACTTTGTTGGTATCTTTGCCCTCAAAATCCCCCTTTTCACATGCAATTTTTCAAAGTACCATAATGTTGTGCTTCATAATTCAATTCTAACATTTATTTTATAAATGTTTTTTTTTAGATCTTAAGTTGTTCTAAATGGCCCCATAATGTTTTGGAATGTAAGAACATCTCCGTCATAAACAATATAATGCAATGTTCATAATATTTTCATGATGTATAATATTTAAATAATTTGAAACTAAATTTGGACTTGCAAATATATGCACAAAATTATAATGATCTTCAAAAGGGTTAGAAGAAGAAAATGATTTTTTTATTACCTAATCATTATGATTGGCCTAGGTATATTGTCATTTAACTAGTTTTTCACTTTTGTATATTATCCAATTTTCAAGTTTATGTGATGGTGATGGGGAATTGGGTAAATGCACAATCTAGTGGCTCATTTTAGATGAATACAACTCTCAAAAGAGTCACAAGCAAGTTTTTATAAATGATCCATATGGACATGGTTCTAATTTTTAAGGTTTTCATTAGTGTAATCTTTGACAATTTAAATTTGAGTCATGTACGAAACCTTTTAAAACTAGGTTAAAACCCATATTGAAAAATGTTGTTGTTAGCAAATATGATAAAATCACATTGAAAGTCCTAAAAGAAAAACCCATAAAGTCCATAAGGATAAAATCCCATTTAAATATTTTGATTACATACCCATGGGACACAAAAAATTTAAGAAAAATAAAATCATTTCAATTTAGGATTTTTGAAAACAAGGTCCAATTTTGACCCTTCAAAAGTTCATAACTACCATTTGATTAAGGTTTCACAAGAAAAAATTAAAATTTTAAAAAATCACATTTAGCTTTATGATTTAATTATTTAACCCATGTTTTGTCACAATAAACAGTTTGGAATGGAATTCAATATGAATTCTTGAATTTTTTAACAATTCAATCAATTGACTAGTCTATATTTTTTATTTCAAAATTCCACTATTGATAATGAATGCATTATTTTCACAAAAAATTGTTCAAGTGTTTTCATAGTCAAGTTGTTAATTTAGAATGAGTCATCATTTAATATATTTAAAATTAAGTCATTCACCATAGGCATTTAAACACAAAACACTTGCAGAATTCAACCATGCCATGTACAAAGTGAGCCACTTTTATATTACTAGATGCTCAAATGTGATTGTAAATGTTTTAATGCGACATTTACATTTGATGGTAATCCATTAACTTAAGTTAGCATCATGTTTTTGTATCATTTTGAATTGGATTCAGATATATTATGTTATACATCACATTTGATGACATGAAATCCTCATTGGCATGTGATGTTAGTTTGATGGCAATGTGTTTTGTTAATTATTATCTAATCTACATAAAACATAGTTTTCAAAAAACTTAAACAATTTGTCACATAAAATAATCAATGAAGGTCTCATATTCAACATTATGTACCAAAACCCATGATTACATTATAATCATGCAAGCATTTGCATGTTCATTTTTGCTATGGTGTATGACATGATACAAGGATTCATGGCTTAAACCAAACCAATACGTAACAAACGTCATGCTAACAACAATGTTTGTGAATTGCATTAAAAATTAGCCAATTGTGCATAGTTGTCAACAACATGTACATAATAAAATAATAACAATAATGAGATTTAACAAATTATAAAGATATAGATTTGAATTATTACCAAATCTTCATTTAATGTAATTGTAAAAGTGACAAAAATTGAACTAGATTACAAATTTTGATGCATGAAGATGTGAGTTTAAAGTTGATTTATAATTATGAACAAAGATGTTTGAACCAAAGTTGGTTAGCTCCCTTTACAAGTAATTTTGAATCTCTTTTGACTTTCAACATTTTGAACTTTGTGCCTATCAATTATTTATTAAGGATTTGTTTCAACCTTTATTATGAAAATGTACATTTAAATTTTTGAAACCCCTTAGTTGCATAGTAGGTTGTATAATAAACATGTGAACACATTTGGTAAAAATGTGATGTCTAATTCAAACTTTCAAATTAGCTCTTGAAACATCTTTTGAAGGATGTCAAAAAAAATCTTCATGATAGATCCTTCACATTTATGCTTCATGTTGTGCATCAATCTCAATATGATATGTTTTTTTTTTGGTAAGGTGTCATGATCCAAAGACATGCAAATTTTTTTCCTCCCCAAATATATACAAAGGAGTAGCACCTATGCTTCTATTTGGGTGAAAAAAACTTCGATATTGAACATGTTTATAAATTGTTGGCCTCTCCAACATTTTGCAATAGTTGATACTGCTAGGAAATTGACCAACAAATTGACTAATTCCAATGATGATGTTACCATTTGAACTAGTGTACAAGAAATTATCATAAGATTTTTGTTGGTTGGAATCTATTTGAACAACTTAATAAAATTATGTCTTTTGTGATTTCCATTTTAAATAAGACTGATTTAATTTCATTCATTTTTGGTTGTAAGATTTTGATATATTCAACATTTGCAACTTGGAAGTTTTTTTGAAAGACATAAAAAGAAAATGGGTTTTGTAATTTTGTTTGATCTTTGAGATTACAAGAAGGCTTGGTTGTTTGAGGTTTGAAAATGTTGTTTTGTTTTGAGAGAGAAAGATGGGAGGTGAACTAGATTTGGAAACTTTCTTCTGGTTTTTTGGTGCTTGTTGTGGTTTGTTAAATGTTGTGAAAGATTGAAGCTCTTAAAAGAAAAATTAGCTTCCAAATGTGGTAGGCTTTTACAATAACAACATTTGGCTTCAATTGTTTTGTTTTTATTTTCCTCTTTTGAAAAGCTTTATTTTTTTCATAAAATTTTGAATCTTGAATGTTTTTCAAAGAATAGAAAAAAAAAGGAATTAACAAAAAAATGCTTGATATTTTAGATTCCATGATGACTTTATCTTGCACCTTATTATTGAATTTGTTTTAATGTCTTGAAAGTTTCAAGAGTTGTCTTTTTTCTTTTTTTTTTCTTGCAACATGTTTCATTGTTTCTAAAACTTTGAATTTTTACATTTTTGCAACTACTAAGATCTAATGACACTTCATATATTTTGTTCAACTATGACATTATTTATGCTTTGAGGTTCAAAATGAAATAAAGGTGTTAATTATATGGAAAAAAAAAGCAAGTTGAAAGGACTAAACCATGTGGAACAGAAAGTTGCATCTCATAAAATGTGTCCAAAATCATCTAGATGGAAAATGCACCACATGCATATTGCATAAACTAGTTTATTGGCATCTTTTCCATAAACATGAAAAATAAAATAAAAATTGGTTACATTGTTGATTATAATTACAACATACCACCTTTATGCAATCTATTGTAATTTAACCCTAATTAAGAATAAAAATCTATTTTTGCAATGTTATACTTTCTAGAATCATGACCACAATATTTCAAGAACAATTAATTACTGAATCACACCAATTGACATGGATACATGTTCTCATTGAATGTTTTGTGGAATTGATTCAAGTTTATGGTTGTGAAACAAATATATTAAAGGTTGAAGTCAATGAAATGGTTTTTGATAAATTTGAGGAAGAAAAACAAGAACAAAAAGGCAAGTGTACAACAAAGTAATCAATAACACAACTTTGAAATCAATCATCATGGTCATACTTTGAAATATTTGATATTACTTTTCAAGATTTTGAATTATGAAAGTGATTTGATAAAATAATGGTTTAGTTGTGCAAAAGTGCATAGTGCATAATGCATGAGCTATATGATGGAGCTCATAACAAGGTTTGTTTTTTATTGAAAAAAATTACAACATCCATGTCCACTCATCAAAAAGTTTAATAAAGTTTTTATTGAAGCATTGGGAATGCACAATCAAGCAAATTTGAACTCATTCATGATGGGGGTTCCAAAAAGGAGTGTCTAATTTTTTAAGGATTCCAAAGTCAACCTTTGGATTTTTGTTCTATTTAAATGATAACAATTGTAGTGGATTTTTGTATCCAATAAATAAAATGATTATTTGTTGAGTTAATAAAAATATTTAAAAATAGTTTGACATTATCTAAATGCCTTTTTGTCCTTTAAACTAATTGTATTCATTTTTAACTACATTATTCATAATAGGTAATAAAAAAGAATGTATAAAATCATGCAATTAAATTCAAACTTATTGTACAAGAAAAACATGTTCCCCTTTTTGTAAGTACATGTTCATTGGTTGAACTTGATAGAAAATGAATCATGTCACAATTTTAAAAGCTTGAAATTTTAAACCAAAAGTTTGCAAGAGAACTTAGGACTCATTTTAAAAACCACTTGGTTAATTGTTTATGTTCATTAGGTTCAAAATTTCTAGCTCTAGGTGTGAGTCACATGTGCAAGGAATAATCATGCAAAAAAACATGTTTAGTTGTTCTTATGTTTTTATTCGTAAACCAAAATATTGATGCACAATTATATACACATGTGAAAAATCACCACCACAACATGAATTATCTGAGCTTGGGTCATTCAATTTTTTTCATTCAATTTTTTTTTGTAAAAAATAGCCCTAAGAAAACCTTGGAGTTCATATTCATTTTTTTGAAACCTAAACCACGAATGGCCCCTTTTAACTTGGAAATCATATAAAATGTGATAGTACTTTGCATGGTGTGGTGGAAAGTAACACAAAGTTGGAGCACTAACTTCAAAGTAGTATGACTAACATACATTCAATGAAGATCATTGCAACTTCCAAGGTGATCAAATTATATACAATTTTATTTTGCAAGTCAAGTAATTACTAATATTTTAATTTCTTGTTAAAATTAAAAAACACTTCAATTAGTGTAAAATTACCAACATGAAGTTATTGTAAAAATTATTAAATAAGAGTATTCATTTTTCACTTCATTAAATATCAACTTACTTCTTGAAATATGCTCTTCACAATTGTGCCATAGAGTAATGTGAAATGTCAACCATTGGATTGACATGTTAATGATCAAATTGATGTAAGAAGTGCAATTGAACACATGTAATTTCCTAACCAAAGTGAAAGTCATGAAAAGGATGACACGGGTATGGAGACATGTATGTGACGTCTTGATATAGGGAATTTTTTGTGTTCAATTGTGTGCAAAAGTAAAATGTTTAAATTGATCAAGTAGTTGAAATTGTGAAACAAAATGCAAGAAACTCAACCTTAGGATAATGCTATATTAAAATAAGTTTATAAAAAAATTGATTGTCCTCCATATTAAGGGCAAAAGGAAAATTTGCATGATTGATTTATTTTGTGCTATGAAGGATGTGGAAGAAGACACCTTATTTTGCCTCACAACATATGCTTTAAAAGGATGGGCCTTGCCCAAAACTTTTTTCATCAATTTTGTGAAGTAAATAATTTGGAAAGAATTTCCCCAAAAAGTTCAATTAGAATATAAACATGTAATTTGTAAAAAATGAACAATAACCATAGATAAATTGGTGTTAATTTTTTAAAATTAAAAATAATCAATTTTCAATAATTGTGCATAACAATATGGAGCCCAAGAATTGTTTTATATATAATTGACTCGTGTTGTGTTACAATGTTGTGAGCAACTATCTTGTAGTAATCACAATCCTCAGAAAAAGGTCTTTAAAGGTTTTACCATAGAAAAGTGTGTTTCATTATTAATACCATGTGTCAAAGGTAAACCAAACCAATTCATTCAAATTTGTGATCAACATGTGACCAAGAAATCAAACCTCCAAAAAATTAAATTGATTTCATAAAAAACAAAAAATGATTGAATTGTACACAACAAACAACATAGAAAATGGAAAGAATTGCTCCATGTGCAAACTTGTAAATTATGCATGCCACCTTAATTTCCATTGAAATCGAGTTTTGATACTTTTCTTTTCTTATTTAGCTATTAAAGCTCATATATAATCAACTAGGTGAAACAAGAATGTCCCTTTTGACATGAAGTTTTTGACCCATAATTTATTCTTGTATTGAATTTGTAAAAACTTGGAGAATCAAGTTTTGAATCTTGGTTTCACCCAATGTCCGAAGTTAGGAGACAAATTATTTGAAGTGTTTGAAATGCAATAAAACATGGAGAGTCGTAACTACAAGAACACAAATGTTAGTAGTTTCTTTAAAATGAGCAATCTTAGTGTTTAGAAATGAAATGAGTTATGCAACAATCACCTCTAAAGAACTTTGGTAAAAGAAAATGCAATAAGACTTTACTACATGAACATTGTGCATTTATATCATATCCATTGTAAGTAGGGCAAGAAAAAAATGAAAACACAATGAAAGAATACATAATCAAAAGAATGCACAACACAACATATAAGATCTTAACTCTAGCTACAATAGATATGCAAGAAAACAAAAAAAAGGATGTGAAATCAAAGCTCCAAATTTATGGAGAACAAAAGCTGCCACACAAAAAGCATGGAGCTACCGTACACATAAAACATGAGTGCCATGCACAAAACATGAAGTTGCCATATGAAGGCGGTAAAAACTTTGTGTGAAAACTTTGCAAATAATGAGAATTTACCATGCATAGAGAGCACACCAAAAATTATTTGAAAGAGTTGTGATGGTGAGGCAAGAGAATAGAATTATTGCTTTGAAAGAGAATATAATTTCTTGCTTTGAATGATGAGCCAAAAGAGTAGAAAGAAGTTAGTTTGAAAGAAATGCCATGACAAGATGAGAGAGCAGAATGAAGTTGGTTTGAAGGAGTTGCCATGACAAGGCAAGAAAATAATAGAATGAAAATTATTAGAATAAGTTGCACTGGCAGCATAGGAGAACAAAGCAAAAAATGTTTCAAGGGATTGCAATGGCTAGGCACAAAAACAAACTATTTTTCATCACCTTCCTACTAACAACCCCTCAGCCTTTATCTATTTCTCACCCATCTACATGCATCTACTAACTTGGTAGCCACCTATTATCCACTTACTGCATTAGGGTTTACCTCAGGTTCATCCTTTACAGGATGAACCTGAGGTAAACCCTAATTTATGTCATTTCTCATTCATACAAGCATGTGGTAGAGCACACCAATTTGCATCACTTGGACTGGAATAATCATTCAAAGCACAGCTCTACTTTTTTAGCATGACAAGCAGATGAGAAATGCATATCCAATTCAGAAAATGGCTGTTCCTGGATTCATTCAATGAAATTTTGAGTTATGGAAAAATGACGGCAAAGAGATTGAAATAGTAATGTGAACGTACAGGATTACCACTCTTTTCTTGGCATCACAAAAGTTGGCTCCTATTTACATTGCACCGGGTTTTCCAATTTACATGTCATGACGCCAACTCCATTGAATTGCCGTCTTCAGAACTATCAAAGGCCACCAAGAATTTGACAATGCATGGATACAAAGCAGCAGCTACTTTTACATACAACAAACTTGTGATTCATCCACAAGCCAGAAAAAATTTCTCTAACTAACTAGCACTCAAAATGGCCTTTTGGTGCTTTCTTTACTTTCCGGAAATTGCTCATGAAATTGGGGTTTTGGAGATCCCTCGTATTGAGGGACAGCACTGGCTGTTGTCAATGCAGATTTGTTGGAGTTGGGCTTTTTCCATTTGGAAGTTGCTTTGCGTGACTCAAACATGCGGCGCTTTATTCGGCTTTTTTGTTTGTCTGAAATGGCTGCTTGTTTGAACCACTCTGCTGCTATTTCCTCATTTCCAAGCGCTTGTTCCACAAGACCCATCTCCTGCATGGCCAGCAGAGGAATAACAATGTCAAACATGCAACCATGGGCTAATGCTTGAGTGCAAGGAGATGGAATCAAGTTCAATTGCATCAACTACTTTGATGCAGGCTTTGATTTACCATGACCATAACCTAAACATATTTCCAGAGTCAAAGCTATCATATACACGTGTCACTCAAGGTAATCACTCCTTGATCTTCTCATAGCCTATCCATTTTCAATCTTTGATCTGAAGATTTGGGCCGCCCCATGAATAGAAGAAGGATACCAAATACATCCATCAACATATAGTGTCTTCCCATTTATGCAACAAATCACATGGAGGCAATGACTTATCATCCTCAATCCTGGGATCCTAATGCACCCTCACCCTGAAAAAGTAACACTAATGCACAACTTCAGTTTTTTGTTGCATGACTACAGCATCAGAAAGAATAGAGCCTAATTACTATCAAAAGCATATAACTGGCAGACTCAGAAGCACATACCATTAAAGTGGCTGGATTTCGAGACTCTACAGATATGGCAGCCTTTAAGATCATCTTAGCAGCCTCAAAATTTCCACCCATCCGCTCCATGTGTGCATAAGCCTTCATGACCAATTCCAACAACCCAAAGAAAGTTTATTCAACCCTGAACTGGTAGCCCAATCTAATTTTGGAACACAGGCAAAGAACTCTTGTAGAAGAGTTTGTTGGTACCTGAAGGCAGGGGACACTTTGCGGATTAGCTCCAAGTCCCCTTTCAAAAAGGATCCGAGCACCTGTAAAATTGCCTGCTTTTTGCTCCAGAACAGCCCATGCCTACCATCCAACAGTAAAAAGACAAAACATCATCAAACACTCTGATTTCTGTAAGGGATACCAACAACTCATTCACATTAAGCTCTACAATTAGTTGCCTTCACAAAAGTAGTGTATGACCATGATATTGGAGATTAGAGGCAGTAAAAGGGAAAGAAAAGTGTTAAAACCTCACCTGCCAAGAATGCACACTGTTAGAATCCAATTCAACACATTTTTGGTATAATTTTCTGGCATGAGTTCTGGATTCCTCTGTGCCAATTAGAGCCTCTTGATGTGCCCATGCCTGCAATATCAAAAGGCACAAAAGTCATTTGCCTGGCCACCTGGTTGGCTGCATAGACTAGTTCTGAACAATTCATCGGGGCTCTATCCAAATTGGGCATTGGGTCCATGGCAACAAGCCTACAACAACCAGTCTGGGGATCACAGTCTACTGGATGCTTGCAATCAGATTGCACAACTAGTCTACTGCTGACTGAGAAACTTTCAAATGCCAATGTCAGTAAAATTTAGTTCATCATAAGGTTAAGAAGACGTATACAGACCTGCAAAGAGTGTAGATTATTTGGCTCTGCTTGCAGTGCTCGTTGAAACAGTTGTCGCATTCTTGTTGGCTTACTCTGCCTAGCCTCAAACAATGCCCATGCCTATTGTACACACAAAATCCATGTGAATCAGCCACAACTTGAATCCCACAAGGACAGATCTTTTGCTCAATCCAACTATCCCACGGGTCTAATTGACTTCAACTTGCTCTTCATCAATCTCCAATTTGCAATTTTGGATCAGACAAGCTACTTAAGGAGTACAAACACCTGCACCTGAAAACCCATTTGCCAATATTTTGTTCTGTTGCATCCCACCTTACCTGCCAACATTTAACATCTTCAGGGGCTGCCTCAACAGCAAGACGGAAGTGGAATCTGGCTGCAGCATAATTGTGTGCACGTGCCTCTAGCAATGCTCTTGTTTGATGGACAACAGCATTCCCTGGCTGTACATTGGCAGCTCTCTCCAAAAGCTCACGAGCCTTGCTCCAGTTCCCAAGCCTTTGCTCAAGCATAGCCCATGCATGAAGACCATACACCACTGCACCCTTCAGCTCCATTTCTCCATTTTCTTGTTCCTGCATGCAAACCACCAATATCAAACATCAACTGCTTAGGTTCCTGCTACAAAAAAAACTTTTTATTTTTTCAACTCTGACAAGAACTAAGATGTAATGATCTACAACAGGTTGATATTGTTTGACAGAATGCCTATGACAAGTTGATGATCATGGTTTGTGATTCATAACTATCTTACAAGTGTCTACAAGACCTTGCAGACCATGAGAGATATAAGCATGATGAAGAACCCACACTAACCAGAACTGCAGGTACTCCACAATTGGCAAATGCAATGACACACAACAAAAAAAGAGGAAATCACCTTCACTGCAGCTTCCACTGACTCTGTGAAGAGAGATCGAGCTTTTGCAACATTCCCAGCTTGTACTTCTAATGAACCTGAAGCTAGCAATGTGCGCACATATGCTAGGTTATGCACTCCTTGATCCTTGAACAATTGGATTGCTTTTCCATAATATGATGCAGCTCCAACCAAATCATCTGCAGAATTATATATTTCCAGATCATTGGCAGTATTGATGGCCTTGCAAAACTGCTCAATCAAAGCAGAGGAAAGGTTTGCAGATCTATAACTGGTCAAGTCGTGTAGATATAAACACCATGCTAACTTACCTTCTTTTCTTTTAAGTTGGGCAAAATGCACCATGACACTGGGATCGTAAGGGTACTCTTTTGAAAGCTGCAACATCAGCAAATCAAAATTAGAAAACTTGGGAACTCTTGCAAACTAACCTGTTTCAGCAATTAACACTGAACTGAGTATTGGCTTCCAACATGAAAAACACAATAAAATCAGTCCCACTCCTAAACCCTCAACAATCATTGCTTACCATAAGCAAAGAGCTTCGAGCAGCTATCAAGTCACCAGATGCAATTTGCTTCCTGATGTTGGCAAATTCTTCATCAACCACTGGTTTGACACCATCAATACAATACACTCCACCTTTCTCATTATCTGAACTCGGGCTAGTAGGAGAACTAAAGAAACCTTCCTCTACACCTTTTACACCGGCTGAGAGTTTCTCTTGGGTCGCTTTTCCTCGACTTGCTGGCTTTTTTAGACTACGGATGTGGCTCCTGACCCTACTGTTGCCACCTTCAAAAGTGCTACTGCTTGGAGCATTCTTATCATTTTCAAAATCCTTGACCCTCTCCACCTGCAGCTCCTGTTCCATCTTCATCCCCTTATCCACCTCTTCAGCAGCATTCACCTGATCAGGAGAGTAAGTTACAGGGCCAGAATTCCTTGGGGAGGCTGCAGGGCTGTCCACAAAAATAGTGGCAGAGGAGTTTCTGAGCTCTGCATCTGTGCTTGCCTCTCTAAAATCCATGAGCAGTTGAATCTCATCATGCTGCAAATCTGTGAGCAGCTTGCTGTCTCCTGCAATTTTCCTTTCAAGCTCCAGTATTGCATCAGCATCTGCCTCACTGCACTCACATGCTATATACCCTCCCTCATCTCCTTGCAGTACATTACTGATTCTTAACCTGGACCTTCCATCTCTGATCCTCCTGGGAAGACCAAGTTGCTCCTCCAAGTCAACAAGTCCATTGTTGGTCACAACTTGTACACGCCGCCCTGCTGTTTCTCTTTCTCGTCTCCAATTGTACTCCTTAACCCCTCTCCTCCCCCGTGATTCTGGTGATGATTCCTCCCTCCCCTCCTCCTCCCCTTTTTCATATCTCTCTTGCTCAACATAATCCTTTGCACGGGCCTGTAATGATGGTAACCCTGCACTGGAACCTCTTTGAAACTGTGGCCCCTGTTTCTTTGCACCCTTAGCAGCTAGTAGTCCATCTCCTTTATTAATTCGACCATTCCAACGTTTGCTACTAGAGTTAGCTGCAACTGAAACAACAGAATGCACAACGATACCAGAAGCTCCAATCTCGCCCCAATTGGAGGAAGAACTTCGTCCAGATGACGCACTGCTATTATTTTGTAGCTCCCTGCAACTGTGTAACCCTCTCTCTAATGCTCGCAACTGCATAGAAATGGGTATCAAAGCAACAAAAAGTATCATGTCAAATCATCATCATCATCATCAAAGACTTACCAAACAGCTACACAACATCCAAAAAGCCATCTATACCCATCTCTTGTCATGCAGCAAACCATAATTCTAAGATCCACAAAGCCACCCACGTGCAGCTCTTTTTAATGCAGCAGCAAATCACCACTACAAACCAACAAAGAGTCCATGAGAAATAAGAAGGAAACAAAGTGACAGTACCTGAGAAGAACATGAAGCTCCGGATATTGCTGTCGAGTTCAAGCTGCCAATACCAATACTGCCACTACTACTCGCCGCATGATGAAGTCCATGAAACCGTCCACTGTGGCAAGCACATACTGCCATCCTAGGACTAAATCTACTACGACTCTCGCCGCCACAAAAATCACTCCAAACTCACACAATTTACGCACCAAAAAAAAAAAAAAAAAACGAAGAAGAATCTAAGGAGTACCTGACTGTCTTGTTTTGGAAACCCGAGATCTCTCAAAGGCTCAACCCTAATTTCTTCCTATGAACGAACCTTGTTCACGGCCTTGAGCAAACTCAAAGCTCTCTCTCAAAGAGATCTCAAAGCTCTCTCTCTCTCTCTCAAAATTCTCTTCTCCGATTTTGCCGCTATTGCTGCTCTCTGAAATCCGAAGGAACTTCCTGAATCGCTTACGAAAACCAGAACAGATCTCGACTTCTTCGCGAATTCGTCGAATATTTCCGCCAGAATCGGACGAACTGCGAACTGTGTATATTTTCTTCTTCGGAGTGGCCTTTTTTTTGTTTTGTTCTGTTTTTGTTTTTGTTTGTTTGTTATTATTATTATTTAAAAAATAAATAAAAATTTGCGGGGTTTCCTTGGCAGTGTATTTTTTGGGGACAAATTTTGTCATTTTTAGACCAAAACCAATTGAGAAATTTTCGTTTTTCTAGTGTAAAATTCGACTGATTTGGCTAATATTTTCGAAAATTTCGGCATATTTTTAATATCAGAAAATTGAATTTTATTATTTATTTATTATTATTGGTTTCTTAGTGTGGAAAATGAACAATTGTCAAGGACTGGTTTTTTTTGTTTTATTTATTTATATTTATTTATTTATTTTGGGGGGGGGGGTTTTAAGAGTGACTCTGCTTACTGTTTACAATTTTACGTCCATTTGGGACCAGAGAGTTCATTAGAGCACCACAGGTTGCCACGTCGACCAACGGAGGGGTTTCTGGCGTAAAATGAAGTCGGCCGACGCGGCCACCGCCTCACTACTCGCATTTTACTTGGGTCTGTTTTTTTTTAATTATTTAATTATTTATAGATTTTAAAATAATAATTTTAAATCTAAAATTCAGTTTTTGTTTCTCCCTTTCATTTGTTTGGGTCTCTTTCTTGACAGGATTGGACCAATCAGGAACTGCCAGATGGTGACGTGGCAGGTGTATAGAAGCACGAGTGTCAAAAGCACAACCCAAAAGTTCAAACGACCACCCAGGCTCGTCAATTGGCACGACCCAGAGGCCTTCAGAGATTGGCCTGTGGGTTGGGCCAATGACCAGGTGGACAACTACTAGAGACAGGAAAATAGGGACATTCTTATTCTCGTGTAAGGCGTCAGACTTAAGGTGCATTCACACTTGGTGTGAATAAGGATTCTAAGTATCAAGTCTCCGAACACCAAGATAGTCATTTAGGACCTTAAACCTATTTATCATGAAGATTTTATGTTAATTTAATAATTCATTTAATATTAAACAATCACCCATTTAACATTGGGTGCCACCTCAGATGCCACCTAGATTTTCACTTAAAACTCATTTAACATTAGGTGTGAATGCACTTCTAGGATTTCAAGATTTCCAACTGGCCATTAGGTGGGTACATTGATTTCAAAGTATTAGGAAAACATATACTTGACTGTTGTGTAGGGCCCCTTGCGTGGGACCAATTCCAGCACGCCCCCAAATAAGGGCCACTGGTAGCTGAATCCGGCCCCACGTTTCTGGAAAATCTCTCACCTGTGGTCCTTACCTATAATTTATAAATAGGTGAACCCTATAATGTATAGGGGGAGGTGCAGCTGTCAGTGCCTTCCCTGGACCTCCTCGGGCTCATAGGGGCGGAAGGCACTTACAGCAATGCTCCCCTTTGGTAAACCCGTGTAGGGTGAGACAATCCTCTGTTTTTATTGAGAACCGCCGGGTCCACTTATAAATGGCACTTATAAGATTTCATGCATTGTCTAGAAAAATAATTAATTTTTTTTAAAAAGTCATCTTTAAGAGGATTGGGCAAGGTTCCAAAATTTTGAGAAATTTGTTTTTGAGCTGGTTTTCAAAGTGACACTTTTCACAAATTTTATATTAGCCAATTTTTGAAGGCAATTCTCAAAAGTTGGGTATCAAAAGTTCAATTATTTGTACTAACAAGGTTTTTTTTATTACTAAGATTATTTTTTTAATGTTAATTTTTTTGAATGAATAATACTTTTTTTTTTTTTGTTCTTTGATCATTTTATATGTCCTTGATTTCATCCTGTTCAAATAAGTCTTCAAATTCCTTTTGTAAATTTAAATCATTATCAAAAGGCAATTTACAAGCACCTCTAGGATTGCTTGGCTAGTTTTTTCTCACAAAAGTCAACTTTTTAACGATGTTTGATTGTAAATGACATCTCGTTAATGTGCAACTAATACAATGTGAAGTGTGAAGAATAAACCTTTCACACAAACAACAAACCTACAACTACCAACATACAAAACATATACAACAAAAAAGAATCCAAACGCATACATGTTTAGACACACATACAAACATATAAACACAATGGAAAAATAATAAAAACAAACAAAGGAAAAAAAAAGAAAATTCATCTTGAAAAAATTGAGCTTGAAGCTTGAGTTTCATGTTTCCTTTTCATCACTCGCTCAAAAGCAAAGGTTGGGGGTTGTACCAAATTCAAGTAACCAAACCACAACAATGAGGGGGAATAACAACAATACACATCAATGAAGAGCCAAGAAGCATTGGCAAGTCAAAGAGGTGCCTAGGGGAATGGTGGTAGTGCACAACAATGAGGAATTGAAAAGTGGTAGCAACGCACAATAATGAGGAATGGTAGTGCCCAACAATGAAGAGTTGAAGAGCAACAATAGTGCACAACAACAATGAACAATAACACCCAACAATGAAAAATTGAGGAATGGTAGCAACTCATGACAATGAGGAGTAGCAATGTGTAGCAACAAGGAATCACTGGCAACAAAAAACAACAATGCATAACGACGAGGAGCCAAGGAATAGTAGCAATGCACAACAATGATGAGGAGCAAAACTCAATAAAATAAATACACAAATAAATAATAATAATAATAATAATAAATCAAAGCATAATCAAACAATTGATATTAACAAACAAGCAAAGTAGTAAACACAAGAAACAAGAATAATAGTGATGATTATATTTAAATAGTGAAAAGAAACTTTTAAAAAAAACATGGAGGAAGTAAGAGGTGTCACCTTCAATTAAACCCTAACTTTTAAAAAAATCTTACCTAACACCCATTAACCTACTATTGATTAATACCCCAACCTTGTTATTTATTAATACACTACTAGTGTATCAATTGTTTTTACATGTGAAAGGGTTTCAAATGGCCGGTTGCACTTAGTTTGATGTAAATTGATCAATGGGTTTCAAACAAGATATCCCCCATTGATGATATTTATGTTTCTTCCTCTTCTTATTGTTGTTGTAGTAGATTTGATAGTTTATTCATAGTCCACTCATGATTGATTTATAGTTCATTCATAATTTAGTTTTAAATAATTTGGTAATTAACTCCCATTTCATTTATAGTTTTTTTAGTTCATTACTAATTCATTCATAGTTAACTCATAGTTCACTTATGAATATCACATTCCCATATTTCCCCGAGAAACTTATATAATCTCTAAATAATATGTGTCATGTTCAAAGGGGGTTGGTTGTTAATTTGTCAAAAAAGAATGCAAAATACATCATGCTTAAACATTTAAAGAAGTTTCATAAAGATCATTAAATTAGATTCACATGGAAGGTTTTATTAGACAAACTCTTGAAATAAGATTCTTGTACAAGGCTAGAATTTTAACAAATCTAAATGTAAAGCTTTATGCCCTATCAAACTCATACTATGACTTCATGTTTCCACAAAAATTCTTTCAAGACTTCAACCGACAGGTGAACAAATAGGCCTACAAAATTGGCGCAAAATATATTTGTCAAAAGTTACCAAATCTATTTTTGTTTTGGGTCTCGTTGCTAATGAACAGTAATAGGACATTTACAACCAATTCACAACTAGGTGTACATCACATAATGGATTACCCCAAATAATAAGTAACACACTATGAAAAACATTCAACAATAACTCATCATAATTCATATCATATTTCCTTTTGTTAAATGGTGGGAGCTTGATTAGATGAAAATAATAAAATTAAATGTAGGAAATGAAGAAATGGTGAATTCACATTTAGATTTGAGTTTCTACTCTCAATTAAATTACAAGGTTCTACACAAAAATGTTTTGTAATATTGATAGGTTGATAAAAGCCATTAAAAACATTTGAGTAATCAACCTACACACTGCTCTTAAAAGATCATATCTACAATTGGATTATGATGTTACTAATAGTGTAATCACTTGCCTGCCTAAACATTGTCTATATTCCAACTTTCAAATTTGGAAATCCAGCCAAATCTACAAGACATGAAAGTCACATGAACAAGGCAATTCTTCTAAAACCAATATGTACCTTTAAATGGATATCTTTCCACTAACTCTAATAAGTATATGTAGTTAAGAAGCTAGACTAAATTAGCTAATAGTACACCTACTTTTCTTCCTCTTTTGAAATTTCTGCCTCCCTTGAGCTTTAGTTTCCAAGGCCTTTATCTCTTGTAGATCGAGGCAAATCTCTTCAAATGTAGGCCTCTCTGAAGCTTCAGTTTGCCAACACTTCTGGATGAGGCTGGATAATCTTGGGTTTATATCTTCAGGCAATTCAGGCCTCACACCTTCCCTGACCAGTTTATTGACTGACTGTCGTGGTAGGTCACTGCTATATGGAAGTTTTCCTGAGACCACTTCATAACAAGTCATTGCAAAGCTGAATACATCTGCTTTTCCTGTATATGTTGGTTTCACTGATGACGTCTCCCCTTCTTTTGTCTAGCATGAACACAATTGACCCAAGAAAAAACCCAACATGAGATGTTGCATTGTTCAATCTGAGTTGCAAAGCTAAACAAAATAGGATTAGCCCTTGTTTATGAACAACAATGGATCTGATCTATCAGAAAACTACTATTATGGTCTGGGTGGTCAACAAGATAATCATCCCATTACAAATCAATACAATCAATATGATTCTACTCCTATTCATCAAGAATGTCTTTGTATGGAAGGCCACTTGCAAACACCTCATCCAAATACAAGCTGAGCCAGTATAAGGTGTAGGGTAATGCCCTGTAATGAGTGAGGTGAGCCTGTGCAGGTGGGAGGTCCTGCCATATGGGCCCACCCTATGCAAAGGATTTCAGGAAATGGAATAGGCCCTGCGCTGAGGTTATTACTTATTACCAAAATGAAGCAGCATTGGTTGAAGCAACCTTGACATTCCATTTGCTTGAAAGGAAATTAGGCACATCTATGAAAGGGAAGAGGCTCCCAATCACATTTAGATTCAATAGAATCAGAATCTTTCATTTTGAAAGAAACTTTTTTTCTCATGTCTAGAAACTTCAACCTTAGTTTCAGACCCCCAAATCCCTTCCCCAAAACAATTGACTATGATTGGATTTCTAGATACTCACTTGGATATCAGACACCTCTGGTGCCCTCCAACCAGTTGTCCCAACGATTCCAGAAAATGATGAATTTGAATAAACAGAAGAGCCTGAATCACTATGCTTGCTTGTATGAAAACGGTTGGTGAGCTGTACAATTTGTGACACCCCAAAGTCTGTAATCTTAGCTTCAATGTGGCCACCACGATGGTTGACAAGCACATTTGAGGCCTTGAGGTCTCCATGGAAAACTCCCTGTTTGTGTAGGTATGCCATGCCTGCTGCAATTTGAGAGATGATGTCTATGGCTACTTCTGGTGGAAATGGTGGAGCTTGTGGAGTAGATTTAACTCGATCTTTAGTGAGATGACGCAAATCCCCATCCATTAGCTCCATTAGAATCATGCTATTCGGAAGACCTCTAGAGAAGCCTACTAGCTGCACAATGTGTGGATGGCTAAGTTTTGCAAGGATCCCCACCTCTTTCCTCAATGCATCGATATCCGTTGTTTTTATGGTTTTGACAGCAAAGTTACATCCAAGCCAGTATGCCTCACGCACCAACCCATAAGCCCCCTTTCCAATCTCTTTCCCACATTTAACTTCCCGCGAATCTATTTGCATATTGATAGGGAGGTTGTACATGTCAGCTGTTCCCTTGAGCTTATCAATTGCTGTTGGCAAATTCTCATAAAACATCTGCAATGTTTCCAGTATCTTGTCATGATCCTCCTCTGCAATTGCCCTCATTTCCCGTTTTGCACATATGTGCACAAAAAACCTCCACAAGTCACTTGCAGGTGAACCTTGTGAAATGTGATTATGCAATGTTTTCATGTTAGTCTCAAGCAACAAATGGATCTCCTTAAAGGCCTCCCAGTTATCTCCCCTGGTCACTGCTAGTTCGAACCATTGTGCACTTCCATATTGCAAGACTAGGACCTTTCCCCTCTCAAGGACACGAATAATCTCATCCAGCAATGGCAATAAGTGTACGTCATTTGCAGCATCCATCTCCACCAATTTTTTGAGATAATCATCAATCCCTTCGTATACACTCGCCAAACTCCCACATTGATTTCGATTAATCATGCTGGCTGTTGCACCCTCACGAACCGCCGTAACAATGATCGCGACTTCTTTCACACGATCTCTGAACTGTTCCATGCCTGTTGCCTACACAGATACGGAAACTGAACATCAACATAAGCCATAGCTCCATCCATGCGCATTTGCGCAATACATGATGCAACGCTTTTCAGCAACCAGTTCGGAATGTAACGCATCGGTGCGTTTCTCAGCAATTGACTATTCGAACCAAGTATTCCACTGATCAGCCGTGAGATCAACGAGGTTGTATGTAGGAAAGAGGGTTTCATGAACGTGTAGAATATAGCTCACTAGAACAACGAAGTAATAACAAAAACAAAAATTTCAATCTCTAAAGTTTCGCAAGAACGCACATCAAAGGATGTGCACGAGGATGTGGGAGAAAGGGCCACAAGTGATCCGATGGTGCCGGGCACAAGGCCGTAACTTCAGTATACCTGATCAGTCACGAGCAGGTGGCCAAACTCCGTTGCATCCTTTATCAAGCCCTCTGTTCAAATGTTTGGAGAGAACAAATCCAGGAAGCTGGAAAAATTAGAAGTTGTGTTATGAAGTGAATAAACGGTGGATCAAAAGAAGAGGAGTACCTTGGAGTGGTTCTGCACTTGGTTGCAGATTTCCAACTTCCCTTTCAAGACTTTAACTCGTCCCGACGATTTTCATCAAAACTCCTCAAAGCAAAAAAGATTGAGCAACAAGCACCTTGCCTCCAAAGCAATCCTGATCGATCCAAACCACAATCGAACGGATTTTTTTTGTAGACACAAGCGACGGAACAGTCATGGAAGCACTGGATGCAAGGAAAACTGATGCTAAGTCTTACCAACCGCACCGACTGACAGAACCTAGGAAGATCTAGGTGGTAACAGATCTGTCAGTCGCCATACCCTCCGTATCCAGCCAGCCTTTAGACGAGGGTCCAAGACCAAAAAGTGGCAAATTGAGGCTAAACCTACATGGCACCTGTTTTGGAGGGAAAATCAACTGGTTTGGACACTCTGCTCCTGATTTGGAGAACCAAGAATCAGGCTAGGGACCAAGGTATAGTCCAACTCAAGGATTCAATTTGCTTCAAATCACTCCAAATCGGTTCTTCGGAAATTGGACCCCCGGACCTTCGTCTAAAGTGGGCCTTAATAAGATTGTCCAGACATCCAGACTCTCATGAGTTTTGATGTTTTGACCAGTGTGGTGTGGGGGCGGTTCTCCAATCTTGACCTGGTTCTTGACCCGTTCTCACACTGAGAATCAGTTGACATGATTGATTGTGAGAACCGGATGGAGAACCGACCTCTGGTCCTCACATGACCGAGAATCGATTCTTTTTTATTTTTATTTTTAATTTTGGAGAACTGGACAGGTTCTCTCAAAGAACTTGCATCCAGTTCTCGATACTTTAAGATTCAAGGTTCTTAAACAGCCATCGCCACTTAAGGAGGTGGAGGTGTTGTTTAGGGTTAGTAGGGCTAAAGAAGTTGTATAAAATCGAAGTCCATGCTTCATCTTTAGTCACAATTTTTTTTTTGTCTTCTAGAGCCATAGTGATTAGCGATGCTTAGTGATGCTTATTTGTGTTTGTTTCTTGTTGCTCTTGCTTTGTGTTGCATTTGTTAGAATCTAGTTTTTAGAATTTAGAAAAAAAAAATGACCTAACAATTGAAAATGAAAAATATGAATACCCTTCATAAAATTGGGCATTAGACCTACCTCCACACTCCAGGTCCCAGAAGGGAGCAACTAGTTTTGGTTGTTGGAGGTGGAGGGGATACTTGGATTTATCCCAAATTATGTGTCTTTTTAATAATTGGTTGTGGGTTCATGTTGTAGGGTTTAGAGTTAAGGGGGTATGGGAGGTTTTCATTTAATGCCCCTGTGCCTGTGCATTGGAAATTTGAGAAGAAAGAAAGTAGCACCATTTGCATTCAAAAACAAAAGTCAAGAGTGTGGTATTCAGATTGGTTGATTTCTATCATCCACCTACACCAAAAGAACTTTCTTTTTGAACATCAATGTTCCTCTCACTCATGTTGCAACTTAATGTCTTAATGTCTTTCACATCCATTGTTGATTTTCTAGTTGGTGATTTAGGGCTTTCATGTTGGTAAGCTCCTAAGTCTCAAATTTGAAATGCACCTCATCAAAGTCTTCCTTCACAAAGGTCCCTTTTGCAATGTCTTGGTCATAGACCAATGCTATTAACTTGCTTTAGATCTCATTGAGCTCATAATTCTTTATATTTGAAGATTTTTGCATAACTAACATGCATCTGTCAACCCTATAATTTTTGTATCAAGCATGCTGCTCATGGTGTTTAATTCTTTAGTCAATTGCACAACTTCAATGTTTGCATTTGTGCAGCCTTTTTCTTCATGTCAACCATCGAGATTTCTATTAGATGTGAAATATGGGTGTCCTAGGTTTTTTATGTTGCAATGAAGAGCTATTACCTTCAACAACTAAGCTTCATTTTGTTGTTGGAGTACACTGGAGTTACATTGTGATATTTTTTCATTGCTTAATTTTTGATCTCAAAGTTGTCTTTCATGGTCACCGCTGATGCAAGTCAAATTTTAACATCTATGGATGTGGCACCTCCCAACCGGAGCTTTGGTGAAACATACCAAGGATCCCAAGTACTATGGAAATCCTACTAAATAATTATTTCCCACATAGTTTGACACTTTCTTAATGGCACAATACATAGAGATTCAATCATTGAGGCTGCAAGACTTTTCAAATTACGAGCTTATAAAAAGCACATTGTTTTAGACTATGGGTGGAAAAGTTCGACCCATCTATTTAGCAGATTGGGACAACCCATGTATATGTGTAAAGATTTGGAGGAGAAGATTTCTGAAAGGATCTGTCATGAGAAGAAGCTCTTGCAGTTTGACATAAGAGCAGCCAAAGGGTGCTAGAATTTGGGATTCAACATATGCTGGAAAACTAAGGATATAGGATTCTTCAAAATGTAGAATCATTTGAAAAAATGACATAAATGGTATGCTGCAATCTCCCTCCATCCTCCCCCCTACACTGCCTTTCCCTGTTTTGAGTTCCCAACTATGAAAAAAAACCCTTTGACCCTTTGGTTGAAACCAGAGATTTAAACCAGCACATCACTTTTCCCCCTTTGAAAATCTTGTGTTAAAAAGATAATTAAAATGTTGATCATAGTTTGGGTGCAATCAATTTTTTTTTAAAAAAACTTCTTATTAAACATTGTTTTGCAAGAGACTAGAGCTACACACATTGAATTTGTTGCTCTTGTTTGTGAATTCCTTTAAAGTCATGGTTACATTATTAACAATGGTATGTTGTAACCAACATACATCACAAACTATCTAACCCATTTTGGCAACATGTTGCCATTTGAAAAACTATGCCATTGATACATATAGTATATATTGAACAATTAGATAATTATAATCATATTGTAGGATTGAGCATGAACTCAAATGATTTGCATGATGTCCTCATTGATTTTGTCAACAAAATATGCATTTCGACCTCTCTTTACTAGTGTTTCTTTTGTGCAAATTTCACCAAAATGCAAAAAAAATTGTCAATATTCCTTTTTTTGGTGAAAAATCATCCAATTTTGGAAAATTATTAAAATTCATCACAATTGAACTTTGATTTTTAGTTTCGTAACCTTTTTGAAACTAGTTTTAAGAAAAAATTAGACAAGTTCTAAAAACCTATCACCATATAATTCTAAATCCCTTTCAAAATGCTAACCAATGATGCAACATCAAAAAAATGAAAAAAAATCAGGTAATTGAGTAAATGGACGTAGCAACCTTAAGCCATTAGGTCTAGGTGCAATTCCTAATAATGAAAATTTGATTTGATGGGTGGCACCTTATTCATAAATTACGATGGAACAATGCAAGCATGATAGGTAGTTCTAAGCTCATTCCACTACTTAAACATCTTTAGTGAATAATTACACGCACCATAAAATGACTATGGAAATGATATGGGAACAACAAGGGATCAACATGGGAACATTGTTAGAACATCATGCAAACAACACTAGAACATGTGAACATTCATGGGAAAATGGGAACTTCTTTTTAATAATTCATAATCTTCTAATTTGAAAGATTAGAAAGCAATAATCTTCTACCTTGAAGGGTTATGGAATGTAATCTACTTGTTTGGAAAATTATGAATTGTTATTCAAGTGACACATGGCAGGTTCATAAAGCACCACCATTACCCAACCTACTAGTTAAGCTTTTTAAACGAAAAAAAAACCTTGCTCAGCACTCATAAATGGCTGCCTCTTGTTACTTCCTAGTTCTTTCTTTTAACTGAAAATTCTGTAAAGACCAAATAGGCACCTCACCAAGAAGGTTCCCATATCTCCTAGTTAGCTTACAATTTGCAAGGTGCATCCTCTTATTCCCCATCATACCTACTTACTTACTTTGTTCAAGTCTATCAAAGAATTCAAACTTATTTTGTTCAAAATCTTTTTCTTTGAAATAAAAATGTCTCTTTGTAGTAATAAAAATTCCATATAATTTGTTCAAAATCTATTCTTAACACCAAATCCATTATATATACATTAATTTTTATATTTCATACTTTTAAATTTGTTCCATGTCTATTCTTAACAACTTTTTTTTAAGAAAAAAGTATAGTAATTACACACCACACGTGTGCATATATATTCTTGCCAACAAAACCTCTTTCTTTATGGATAATGGTGATAAGTAAGGATGCTTCGTGGGCTCCATCCATCATACTTTGCAAAAGAGACCGAGGGACTTACAAAAGAATAATACGAGAATATTATTTATTTATTTATTTATTTATTTTTGCAAATATTATGAGAGTTTTTCCGATCCAGATCAAGTTGTTGAATGTGTGTGGTATTTCGTTTCCTTGAGCTTCCCCAGGGGTGAACAGTATGTGATGCTGCACAGTAAAATTAGATGAAGAAAAGTCAAAATGTGCCGGTTTAGCTCAGGAAATTGGTTTTGGCTCAGCAGACAATTGGACAGTTTACGGTGTCGTCTAGTACAAAGGCGCTGCAACGATGTTGCACATGAGAAAAAGAGAGTGTAATAAATATGATCTGACTGCTGCTCAGTGTTTCTGATTCGCCCATCACAAAAAGTTTGTTCCAAGTGGTTTGCTATTAGCAGTCCCCCTACCTATTACCAGAGGGGTTGCCAAAAAGTAAAAATAACTAAACTTGGATGTGAAAAATATTTTTGCAGGGTGACATATATTGAGCACTGCAGGGCATGATGCTCTAAGAACTTAAACTAAAAAAAATGGTGTAATTTACAATAGCGATTTTTTTATGTGTCTTTTGGGCGCCAAGATCTAGTTGTTGGGTGTATGTTTTAATAGGTTCTTCAATTTGTGAAGTTTTGTTAGTTCGATTCTTTTTAGAGGGGTGTGTGTGTGTGTGTGTGTTTTATTTATTGTTTTAAGAAATTTCTGACCTCCTTTTTTTCTTTTTGAGGGTGGGGGTGGGGCGGGAGCTGGGGTTGGGTCTTTTTGGGTTTTTGGGTTCTTCCTTGGAAGTGTCGTGAGGAGACATTTGCGGACAAAACATAGTGCGCAATTCTGTTTCGATGATCAAGCTTTTTATCACGGCGGAGAATTTGATGCAGTTGTTGTTGTTTTGCGCATCTCTGTTTCGATGAACAAGCTTTCATCGCGGCGGAGAATTTGATGCACTTGTTGTTTAGCACATTCTTTGCTTTGATGATCGAGCTTTCATCATGGCGGAGAATTTGATGCACTTGTTGTTTTGCGCATTTTGCTTGTGTTTTTTGCTCGGTGGGAGAGTTGCTTGCGCTTCTTCTTCTTCGTCTTCTCCTTCCATCCATGGAACGATTGCATTTGCAACAGTTGGAAGAGTGAAATACGCATTCGATATTTACACTGTCCAGGTACCATCAAATCTTCACTCCATTTCTCTCTCTCGTGATGTCCCTGCGGTGGCGGAGGAGCTTCTCCAGGAAACTCTTCTCACTGATGGAGTTTCCGTCAACTCCAATGGCCATCTCATTACTCCCACTTCTTCTTCTTCGTTTGCACCACTTTTGAAGCACCTGAACATTTGTTCCGACGACGACGACGAGGACAACAACAACAGCAACAACAACAACAACTTATGTTCGGAGGCAACGCGTGATGGCGTGCTTGCTTTTGTGTCAGAGAGAGATGGAAGTGCCCAAATCTACTTCAGGTTTCTCCGTACTCACAACTTTCAAGGTGAGGAGGAGTCCCAAACCCTAAAGTTGGAGTTTCTTTTGGGAGTTTTCTTCAAGTTCACAGTAATCTTTCTCTCAATTGAAAACAATGCAGATGCCATCAGTTTCGATGCATGATTTAATCTTCAGCAATTTTATTTTTGATCGAGTGTTTGCTACAAGTTTTTGTGTTTCTCTGTGGTTGTTTGCTGGTACATCATGCCAATTTGTTAATGGAAAGACCCACTTTCCTTTTTGACATGGTAATGCTTTTTGTATTTTGTATTCACATGCCCAAAACCTTGCACCTGGTAACAAAGTGAGTAGTGTGTACTTTTGTATGAGCACTGTTGGGAGCTTGATGAAGTCGGTTCAGAAGTCTGTCATCATGGAAGGCAGCTTGTCACTGCTATTCATGATGAAAGTGATGATGATGGTCTGATACTGTGAGCAACACTCATAAGGAAGGCTTTGACTGTACGTTTATTTTGATTTTTCCCTCAAAGTGTTGTTGGGGAGTTTTCTCTGCAGCCTGCCTGGTAGATATGTTGTGACTAAGGCAATTTTTGCAAGAAAACCATCTACTTGATGAAGAATTGTCCATCTCAGTGGTTGAGGGGAGGGGCCCCAATAACCCAGCTGGGTCTGTGCACAGGTCTGGAATTCATTTTGGAATGCTTTTCTAACTTTGTTCCTTATATCACTGAAATATGGACTTGATAAAATTTGCAATGGAACCAATAGACGCTTTCAACTGATGGATGGTTTTGCAGCATGGAGTGGCTCTCTGTGGTGTTGTGGAGTGTGATTGGTTTAGGAAGAGCTATTAAACGGCCTCAATTTCACTGGACTCAAAATGCATTTTCTGGTAAAAGAGAGCTGTTGTGGTTCTGAAAGGTGGATTAGGTTTTTGACAAGTGATGGCAGAGTGGTTAATCGTTCAGCACCCTCTGATCTCTCACCAACATTAAGCACTGACACTAGATGACGCCGGCATCCCACCAGTAGGACAGGGAATGCCAACAGCGTGTTGTGGCTCTGGGGTTTAAACATCACAAGTTGATAGATTGTAATGTGCTTTTGAACCAGTTGTTGTCCATTAGTCCTAATAATCAACAGCCTACTAAGCATGTGTGAATTTCTATGCAGATGGTGCAGTGGTTGGGAGTCGACGCATTGCCCAAGAAGAGCAGCTTGCTGCACCTGTGAAAATAAGACCATTTTCCAGAGACCCTGGGCCAGCCCTGTATGACAGACCATGTTTTGCTGGAGACAGACTGGTGTATGTATCAACAAGGGAACCGCTCAAGAGGCCGAGAGAAAGCTGGACTGCTGTGTTTTCCACAGATTTGAAGACTGGATTCACCAACCGTATCACCCCTCATGGAGTCACTGACTACAGCCCATCTGTCTCTCCTTCAGGTTTGCTTTGGCACAGAGAAAACAGTTTTTGTTTTGAATTCATGTCTGTTTTGAACAAAGTTGTTGCTTAGAAGTACACCGTTTTGTTCCCTCTGTCCAGTTGTTTGGCCCTATCAGGAATTAGGCTGTCCTAATAACCAGAATGGAATCAAGTCTGAGTTGCTTCATCAGCTATTTGCGCCCATGTCATGAGGATCCTGGAATTGTAGGACAGATTTTTTGGGGCAGAACTTCTCAGACTCTTATGGGATCTAAAGATATTGCTATCATTATTTTGTGCATGTACCAGAACACTTCCTTTTCCTGATTTCCACCTGTAACAGTTGAGAATCAACAGAATAGTTTTTGCAGAATCTGAGGTGTTAGGATGAGTTTTGCAGGGAAATGGGTCATTGTGGCTTCAAATCATGGAAGAGGCTGGAATGGAAATAGACACGACTTAGGCACGGACCTGTACTTATCAAGTGCTGTTGATGGCTCAAATAGGCATTTGGTTGTGAAGAATGGTGGTTGGCCGTCCTGGGCAGATGAGACCACAGTCTTCTTCCATCGACAGGCAGAGGATGGGTGGTGGAGCATCTACAAAGTTACTATTGCTGACCATCTTACTTTTCAAGGTATGGTTCTATGAGAGTCATTCTCTGCATGTCTTTGTAACTGGATTCTTCTTGGTCCAGGTCTGACAGGAATTTCAGGATCTGCAGTGTGCAAACTCTAATTCTGAGTTGTTGGCTGAGATCACATTTGCAATGTGTGTTGAAGACTAGTTTTGATGGTACAACTTTTTTTGTTGAAACAAGATGGGACAGATGTGGAGCGGGTTACACCACCAGGATTGCATGCCTTCACTCCTGCAGCTTCAAGGACAGGCAATTGGATCGCTCTTGCAACACGGCGCCCAGAATCAGAGTATCGCCATGTGGAGATTTTTGACCTTGGCACAAAGACATTTTTCAAGCTATCAGAAATGATTAACCCAACTGTGCACCATTACAACCCCTTTGTTTCTTCAGATTCAAGTCGAGTTGGGTACCATAGATGTCGAGGAAACAGTGTTGATGCAATGAACTCAACAGCAGCTCTTATACCAAGAGTTGAGTATATAAGATCCACAGAGCCACACTTATCCCTGATCCGAGTTGATGGTGCTTTCCCATCATTCTCACCTGATGGATCCATGATTACATACATCCCTGGCGTTCATGATGCAGATGGGGGTGTCTATGTTATGAATCTGGATGGAACTGGAAACAGAAGAGTCTTTTCAGGGGAGGTCTTTGCAACAGTCTGGAACTCTGCAAGGAAAGATGTAGTCTACGCAGCGTATGGACCTTCGTTTGCTTCAGAAGATTCAACTGTACACATAGCAGCAATTTATAATGCTGATGTTGCAGACTTGGGTCCTGACCAACAGAGCTCCAATTGGAAGACTTTGACAGCAAATGGTACAGGGAATAATGCATTTCCTGCACCTTCACCTGATGGCAACTACTTAGTCTTCCGTTCTGGCCGATCTGGTCACAAAAATCTGTACATCATGGATGCTGTGCATGGAGAAGAGAAATACCTCCAAAGATTGACAGATGGCCCTTGGACAGATACTATGCCAAGCTGGTCACATGACAACCAATGGATTGCTTTTGCTTCTGACAGAGACTATCCAGGTAACTCTGACTTCATTGCTTCTCCCAGTTTTATGTTGAAAAGTGTCTGAAAACCTTCCAAATAGATGTCAAAGATGGATGGTGTTGCAGATGTATGAAATGTATCTGATCTTGGAATGCTCAACTTCATGCAGGTGAGGGAAGTTTTGCAATTTACTTCATTCATCCAGATGGAACAGGACTACACAAGGTTCTCAGCAGTCGAGGCGGGCGATTCAACCATCCAAATTTCAGTCCTGACTCAAAAAGTCTTGTCTTCACATCAGATCTTGCAGGCCAATCCGCTGAACCCATCTCACTGCCTAACCAGTTTCAGCCATATGGTGAGATCTTCATTGCTCGAATAGATGGCTCTAACACACACAGGCTTACTCATAATGGCTATGAGGATGGGACACCGTCGTGGGGACGCACTTTTATTCCAACAGCTGATCTCAGCAGTGAGGGCAGTAAAGTCTTTTGTGATTTCAGTGATGATCTTTGGCTAGCAACTGCAAACAAGGTTGCCTCCCAAACATGTGGCTCTCCTTGAGAGATGTAAATTCATATTTTGAGTTCTAGACTTCAGGTACATGTATAGTCTTTCTGTCACTGCTGCAAAGTTTTTTTATGTGATAAAAGAATTGTCAAGGAACATCATAGTGCCAGGAGAAACTTAGAGACCGTGGCACTTTGCTACTAATTATGATTCCCTACAGTTGTACTATCTGCTATGTTTTATCCACGTATTTTCCAAACTATCTCAACATCATGGCAATGTGGTTATCTGATCCCTCCTCCTGCAGAAGACTAGTTTGGTTGTTCTGCAGATCAAGTTTTGTGTATCTGCAAACCTGACATACAAAAATGCAGCGTAGAACTGTCTTCCAAGACCCTAGAGATAAATCATACATTGCTGCAACTGTTATGAAAAGTTTCCTACCTCCATATATCCATTGGATACAGCTCTCGATGTGCAACAAAATTGGCATGTAGAAAGCAATCTCAAGGATGAAGCTGAAGTGCGGAGAACAAGGGGAGATGATTGCTGAAAGACTATTATGGAGCATCATTTGTGATGGCTCTCAGATAGCACAACTGGAAATCACTTGCAGCAGACACTAAGCAGGAAAACAAGAGAGCTCTCCACAGCAACTTCCTAACAACCCTCACCTCTCCTTATCTTTATCTTGAATGTTGCAAAGCTCTTCAGGGTTACAAGAAGCCATGAAAGCAGCAGCAGCAGCAGAACCGAGTGCAGCAATACCATGTGCTCCTCTTTGGATCAGAATCTCTTTCATTGCAATCTCTTCATAGATTTCACCTCGAAAAATGCTCTGCAAAGTCCAGGTTCAATTTACAGCAAACAACTTCTAGACATGTTCCTGGTGAGAAATTCTCCTTACTGCAGATATGCAAATGGAATTCACAAGATGTCAATACATACACAGGCTCTGCAGGATTGAGAACTGAAGCACATTCAGGTAGAGAGTTTTGTGATGAAGTTTGAGAGTCAATACTGAACAGAAAGCTTTTGCTTGGTGTATCTTTTGCTTCTTCTTTCCCCCTGAGAATGCCTGTATTTGCTGCAATGATTGCCATCTCCCTTCATGCTGATGATGATACTCCCTAAACCCACCATCATCATTCATTAGATCATCTACTTGGGCTACAAAACTCTCTTTTGTCTTCTTCTTGGGTTTTGGGGGTCTGGATTGCAGATTCCCAGCAACTTTTGTACACAGAAATAATTTTCCAAAGAAGACAAAAAAGATGGAGACCAACAAAGTTAGAGTTTCTCTACTAGGTGTACTCTCTTAATGGAGTGTTTTTTGGAACCAGGAGAAATTATTAGACAATTTGCAGCAATTGAAGAGATCAAGAAGAAAAAGACAAAGAGATTCTTCGATTCTTCTCGTGGATCATTAGATCCACTACTGATGATCAGCCAAACCCCCCGCACCCCGCGAAAGAAAACAAAAACCCAATCTCCGAAATCCCATCCCAAGACAGCAATTGGTGCAGATTTTGTGAAGAAAGTTAGTGGGGGGTTTTTTCTTTCCCTCCATCTTTGCTCTTCTTCTGTATTGCAGCAAGCTCCGGTGACACGTGTGTTTTGGAGCTTTTTCCCGGTGTCTCTCTTGTTCAGTAAAAGTAGTAAGTACTGCATCCTCTTCTTCTTCTTCTATTGGGTCTTCTTCTTTGAAGATTGATTGCAGAAGCTTTAGAGGGTGGTGTGGACAAGCCAGTACTCCAACAGCTTTGCAGCAAAAGAAATGGACATAGAGGTGGTTTTGACAAGGGCATCAGAGTTGCACGCCAAGATCAATGACGCCATTGAAAGAGCCATGAAGTCAGAGTTTCTGCAAAGCACAGCTGGTGTCAAAAGAAGCTCCAATAGCAACATGGGTGGTGTGGTGGAGACAGAGAGTGGATTGTTGTCTTCTTCTCCGGGGCTTGATGGTAACGAGTTTGACAACGATTCCTATGAGAGAGGAGGAGGAGAGGGAGGAGCTGCTGCTGCTGCCGGGAAGGGTGATTCCAATGCAGAGGCCAGAAGCTTGGGCTCAATCCGCGATGCACTGGAAGTCCTAGAGGAGCAGCTCAAAGCCTTGCAGGTGATAGACTCTTTTGCCCCCTTCCCCTTCCTGTCTTTTGTTGCAGTTTTCGTGCTGTTTCTCAACAACCCACAAGCAGCATGTCCTGGTGATGGTTCTTGAGTGAATCAGCATGTCTTGGGTGGTGGTTCTTCATCAGGCTGTGCAACAGAAGCAACGAGCTGAGAAAGACATGGCCTTAGCGGAGCTGGAAGAGAGCAGGGGAATTTTGCTAGGGTTGCTGAAGAAACATCGTGGACATGAGTGGGAAGTGGTATGTGAAGCTTTGGCATTTGCTGGAGAGCCTGTAGATGAGAGGGAGGATTTGCCTCTTCCCCCATATCCCATGTCCACTGTCAATCCTCCTACTTCCTCCTCCTCCATGGCTGGTGGTGGTGGTGGTTCCTCCATTGATGTTGCGGAGCAATCTCCACAATTTCGCTCTTTTCCTGTGAGTCATCGAAAATCCATCAGTGGCAGTGGAGCTGTGAAAAGATTGACATTGTTCGGTGGACGAAGATTGAATGATGGAGATGATGACATCCAGTTTCTGGGAGGAGACAAGGTAGAAGAGAATAATAATCACCATGAAGAAGGCACCAGTCATCATGGCCATGAAGAAGAAGAAGAAGAAGAAGAAGAAATGGATGGGACAAAAAATGGGAGTGGGTTCCTGCAGCTTCCTATCAATCTCTTCAGATTTTCAGGAGCTGTGTTTGGTCATGCCAAGAACATTGCATTGGTGGTAATGAGTGTATTGGCATTTCTAGCTATTTCGGAGATGGGTGAGATACGGGAGCAGAAAAAACTCCTTGCAGCACAATCAGTAAAGAAGCCAGATACCTCACCACCATCACCACCACCACTGCCAGCTGTCTCCTTTCTTCAATGCCCAACAGGAAAGAAGCTGATCATGGAAGATGGCCATGCCAAGTGTGTAGTCAAGGAGCGTATTGAGCTTCCATTTGTGAGGGAGGTAAAGACTCCTGATGTACTATATGGGCGTGGATAAAATACCATCAATCTCCCAAGGTTAGCTTTGCTTTCCAGCACCAAACAATTTTTTCTCAGAGAAAGCTTAAATAGATTGCAGATAGCTTGCAAGAAGCCAATAAGTTAGAGACCTGCTGGAGCGGGAGTTCCTCACTGTACAAGCTGATGGTAGATAAGAGACTAGTGCACAAGAGATGGGCACTGGTACACAAGGCTTTTTTAGTGTAGATAGATTAGTATATGTGATTAGCATAACTGGGATTAGCCATGGGATTAGCATCAGCTTGTTATCTCATTTATTGCCACCAGATATGATCTTGTCTTAGAACCTAGAAAGGAATGTTGTTGTCAAGAGGGTATGCATTTTGATTCTCACCGGAAGTTTTCTGGTGGTTTTCAGTGCAGGACATCTAGGTCTGGTTTATTGCCTGTTTGCAACTGTACATTATGCTGCTTTCATCACTTCTCTTTGGCATGTAGAAATTTAACTTGGGATGACTGATTACAGGACATGGAGTTTCTAATCTCTGCCTGATCCATTTTGACACTAGAGAGACAGAGATCACCGACCTTTGAGAAATCTATCCTCATCAATAGCGTCTCAATTGATTTATCAGAATCTAGGAAATTGAATACTTACCTCATCACCTTCATGGGCAATCTTCTTGCTGAGAACCTATGTGCAGTTTCAATTCTTTGAGAGTTTGATTCAGCACTCAAAAGAACAGAATGCTCAATTTTGTTGTCACATACGGACAAATCCTCCTTTCTTTCTGTTGCCCTAAGAAAGCATTGCAAACTTGCTTGCTGGTCACTTCTGGGAATGCTTGTGCACTCTCTTCTGCTTGAATGTCTCCCATGTCCACTTCTAAAAATCTGAAAGGAATACAAGAGACAGGACATGTACCACCCATCTAGAGAAACTGACAGTACTTATAAAACTTTGAGTTGCACGACCTCGAGTGGTCTACACAAGGTTGAATGGATCATATGGAGTTCTAGGAATAAAGACAGTGGAATAGCTGGCTGTAATATCATTACCAAGGGCTTTACCTGATGCCCAACAATTTGTTCCTGTTGTATATCTAGAATCGATGTGAAAACCCACACTTGACACATGATTACAGTCACTACATATTGGACTTGAGTGTCCTCTTTGTGTGAACAAACATGCAGCATTGAGTCAAATGCATAGCAGGCATACCATCAACTTTCATAATGCAGGAGGTAAACAAGCCGTATGAAGGAAGCAAAGATGAGACAGAGAAGCATGTACAACACGGACAGCACATGCATTAATTGTTATCCAGAAAGCTCCACACATTCATGCGGGATTGGTCACAAACATTTCTGTCTCCTCTACCACAAATCAGCATAATCCAAGTTCCCACAACCAAACTTTCTGAGAGACATTTCATCAAACCTGACAGCACAATTGCCAAAGATGTCTGTACTGCCATTGTTGAGATAACTAGATGGGTCAACCCACGAGTGATTGTATTTGAGTATATATAGAATTCAGGTTTCTGCCTTGTGCACAGAGGTCTTGTGATTTTGAGTATACAGAGATTCAGATACAACATTGTCTATGAGTAGTAGCCAGATGCTTGTCAAGCAACAACAAAAAATCCAGTAACCACTCCTCACCTGCAAGCAGCAAACAATCAACTCTCATGGAGTATCAAGAAATCTCTAATTGTGTGTGACAGTAACCACTCCTCACCTGCAACCATCAAACAATGAGAACTCTCGTGGAATATTAAGAAATCTCCAATTTCGTGTGTTGTTTGCAACCTTGACAGTCTCTTGGTTGCACACCTTGAAAACCATAAAGCAGTGAGAGAGAAGATGGAGAAGTAAAATGACAAGCAACCAAGGAAGAAGATAAGAAGGAAATGATAAGCTAGCAACAGGGGAGGAAAGCAAATGTGCATTACCATGGTGCACCTCTGAATGCAATAGAGAAGCACCGCAGAGCTCTGACCTGCATGCATTCAGTAAGAGGAGGAAGCAGCTTCACAGTCAAAAGCTTGAGCATTAGTATCACATGCGGATGTGGCTGCTGCTAAGATGTTACACCAGGTGTTCCACCACTCATGCAATGAATCCAATTGAGAAATACAAGCAAAGTACTCTGCTAAGTCAGAGATGCACTCTTCTGCCAGTTCACAGAGAGGAAATGGCAGAAGAAGAAACAAAAACAAAGGCAGGCAGGCAGGCGTAGCAAGTTAGTCCCACAAGTCCATGCAAGTCTCACAGGTCCATGCCACCACGAGAATCAAGACCTCTCCTAAAACCTAAACACTGCAATCGGATACAATGCGCGTCCGTCCGTCCGTCTTCTGGGAAACCCAAAATGAGAAACACCCATCCACACCTGATATGAGACTTGAACAACGATGTCTGTCCTTGCGCAATGAGATGCGCCATCTGAGAATGCAGCCCAAATGCTACTACTGCCAAGGAAGAAAAAATAGGGTTTGAGAATCAGCGGGATTCGCGCGCTTCCTTTCTTCCTTCGGGGATCGTGCTTGTTGCAGCAGCTTGTCGACTAGTCTCAGCTGGTTGTCGGACACTCGTTTCTCGACAATGGGTGGGCGGCAGATCTCGAAGCCCAAGCACACCATTCCCACCTGCTCTCCTTCCCATTTTCTCTAGAAAAATGCCCAACACTTGCGGCACATTCTTGGGCACTCGTTGGAAGAAGAAGCTGGCGAAGATCTTCTTCTGTTGATCTTCTAACTGTCGCGCATCGAAGCAATCAAAAGATCGAGAGAGATAGTACTTACAACAAGATCAGCAGCAGCAACAAGCAGCAATAGCAACAGCAAGCAATGGTGCCGAGCATCAGCAGCGAGGAGCTTTCACGACACAACAAGCAACAAGACTTGTGGATCTGTATCCAAGGAAAGGTCTACAATGTGACGGACTGGCTGCATCGCCACCCAGGAGGAGAGCTTCCGCTCATGAACTTGGCAGGGCAGGATGTCACAGACGCCTTTCTTGCATTCCATCCGGGTACAGCAGCTTGGAATCTACTACCGCAATACCAGGTAGCAACTCTGGCGGATTACGAAGTCTCACCAGTCGCAGAAGAGCACAGAAAGATTCTTGGCGAGCTCAAGGAAGCTGGACTGTACAGGAATCCAGTGGAAATCTACCTAATGTACGCATTCTGGATGCTGGCAATGTTCGTGTCTTCTGTGCTGGGAGTTCTATACTCCAGCAGCTTCGTGGTGCACATGATCTCTGCTTTCCTGTTGGGTATGGTGTGGAACCAGAGTGGATGGATAGGTCATGACACTGGACATTGTGGGATGCTGAAGAAGCGCAAGATAGACAAATGGGTGGGTTTGCTTGTGGGAGATTGCTTGACAGGGATCAGTATGGGATGGTGGAAGAGGAATCACAATGCACACCACATCTCTTGCAACAGTCTAGAGTATGACCCTGATCTGCAATACATCCCTCTCTTTGCAGTTTCAAGTAAGCTCTTCTCCAGTCTCTACAGTTTCTTCTATGACAGGAAGATGAGCTTTGATTCTACTGCTCGTCTCTTGGTAAGCTACCAGCATTGGACTTTCTATCCTGTCATGGCCATAGCTCGGATCAATCTGTTTGCGCAGTCCATTCTCGTGCTGATCTCCACCAAGAAGAAAGTGCCGGATCGGGGTTTAGAGATTGCCGGCATTTCTTTCTTCTATGTCTGGTTCTGTACTCTTCTTTCATATCTGCCCAGCTCAAGAGAAAGAGTCCTCTTTGTGCTCCTCAGCTTTGCTGTCACTGGCATTCAGCATGTGCAATTCTGCTTGAACCATTTCTCTTCTCCCATTTTTCAAGGACAACCCAAGAGCAAAGCTTGGGTGGAGATGCAGACCCGGGGAACGCTGAATCTTTCTACCCCTCCTTACATGGATTGGTTTCATGGCGGTCTTCAGTTCCAGATTGAGCATCACCTGTTCCCCACTCTTCCTCGACACAATCTGCGGAAGATTGCCAAGTTTGTGAAACCCTTCTGTGAGAAGTATGGTATGCCATATGAGATGGTCAGCTTCTGGGATGCAAACAAGATGATCATCCGCACTCTTCGTACTGCTGCATTGCAGGCACGCGATTCTTCCTCTCCTGCTCCATCACTTTCCAAATCCCTTTTGTGGGAAGCTGTCAATGCTCATGGTTAAGGGATTTTTTTTGGTGGAACAAAGTTTTGTCTAATCCCTTTCCCCTCCTCCTCTTTTCTGGTATTTTCCTGCTGCAAATCGTGTGAAATCCTCATAGAGAGGAATCCTCTCCCTGATTCTTGTTGAGCTTGTTGACTGTTTTGGATTTGAGGCAATATAGTTTCTTAGATTACAAGAACCCAGACAACTGCATTCTTAGTAAAAAATTGGTGCTCATGAGAGCAACCATTATAGAGCCCCCCCTATCCAGCACTTGCTGAGTGTAGTGCCACCTCATCCAGTGATGGGGCAGCAGCATTTGTGATTTGTGAAATGTGTATCATCACCATTCCTCAAAAGCTCAAGATGAAGTTTCTGCAACTCTGCTTCTGTTGTGCACTCCCTTCTTATCTGCATAAGTTCTGGTGTTTCTGTTTCTTCTTTTCTTTGTTTTGGCAAAATGTGAGTTCTGTAGCTGCTGCATGCTGCCATGAACATGATTTATTTCTGATCGAGTAGTAATGCACCTCTTATATAATTGTGGACAGAAGGGGTTTTGCAGTACTACAATATCTTCCATTGATGCAAATTGTAATTGCTATCGTGTTTGTAACAATTGGGTATGTAGTGTGTGTTGCACAATGCTGCTACTCAGCTGTTACAAACATGATGCTTCATTCGTGAGTGATCTTGCTCAGGATGCTTCAAGGATTATGTTGAAGTGTCAAAGTCTCTGTCTTTGTGTAGTAGCTCCATGGTTGTTTCAGGTACCATCCAAGCTTCTGTCTTTGTGTAGTAGCTTGGTGATTGTTTTGGGCACCATGCACACTCCTGTCTTTGTGTAGTAGCTCAGTGGTGGTTTTGAGTAGCATCCAAGCTTCTGTCTTTGTGTAGCGGCTGGGTTGTTTTGAGTAAGAATAACGGCAATGATGCTCTTCTGAAGGTGATCTCAGTCTCATGCGATTGCAATTTGCAATGCATGCTTTCTCTACTGAGACCAGCAGCAATTGCATGGGAAGAAAGTTCCTTTGTGGGCTGGGATTGAACTAGAATTCCTGTGTAATTAGTACATGTGTAGTATCATGTAGAGTTGGATATTTTTGTTTTTTAAAAACAAAGTGGTGAAATCTGAGTACAACAATGATGATGTTAAAGCAAAGGCTGTACTTTTTTTTTGAATATGATTTTAAAAAAGAAAACTAGAAATGATTATAAAAGACTTCAACACTCGTATCCATAGGAGGGATGTTGAATGGAACCCATTTTGAGGGTGACTACTAACAGAAAATCTGCAAATTTTTCAATCATATTCTTCTTGAAGATTTTCTTGTATTTTAGTTAAGCATGCCACAAAAATATATACATATATATAGAAAATGCCTACACAAGTTTTAAATAGGCATCCATATTGTTTGTGTCACAACGGTTGAATCAAATTTGTTGCTTTGAACATAGCATTAACAACTGTGTAAATTTAAACTTGTTGCTTAGACCATAACATATATGACAACATACGATTGAACCAATCCTGTCACTTTGATTCAACTGCCGTATGTACTCTATACAACTATGTATAATTGAATCAAACTTGTACTTAGATCATGGCATATATAACTCTGTAGAGTTGAATTGAACTTAGAGCTTTGACTATGACATATACAACTCCATCCACATGACTGGCAACTTTCATGACTACAATTTTCTTTTTTTTGAAAATAGCTCTAAACACTGCCTGAAAACCCGAAACCAGTCTTTAGTGAACAGCTTAATACCACTATGGATTTTTTTGGAGGGATTAACTCTGCATATACTATAGCATGTGGTAACAAAAAGGATCTATTTTTTTTAGGTTTGAAGAGAGCTTGCTTGGGGTAGTATCAGAAACTACCCACTGCCACAATGCACATCTGCTGCAAACATTGCTTGCACAGCAATCTCAGATAATTGTGAACCAGGAAACCAGAAACATAACTTGCACAAAATTCTAGTAATTTACTATCACGTTGACTTACAGTTCCAAGAGATTCAAAACCATGTAATGCATGCTTCTCTGGATTGTTGGAAAATTGCCAAAATGTGCTTCAGAGGAATGTCGATTATAGGTATGGCGTCAAGCTCTTTAGATCACTTCCAAGCACCACTTATCAAATGGCTTCACTGCCAGGAATTCTGCCCTGGTGCACAAGGTGTAGTACAATGCAGGATGTTGTAGCAGGAGCTTCATGAATGATTGTCTCAAGCTTTCTAGGCATTGCCATTAAGCAATCCATCATCTGGTCCAAGAAGAGTCACCTGTAAACAAAAGGATTGTTGTATACACAAAACTTCAGCATGTACAGAAATTCCTTTATAATCAGGAGAAATTGATGCAGACCTGTCTGTTGCCCTATTGCACTGATCAAAACCACAAAATTTACTACTGATTTTAGGGTTGAGGGTTTAGGGTTTTTTTCTACTATATTACTTCTAACCAGCAATATGATTTTCACAGATAATTCATAAACCAAAATCTGATTGGGTAATCTCTCTGCAGATGAGAAAAATAGCACAATGTTAACCAAAAAAAAAGCAAAACAAAACTTACATTTTGGTTACTTGCAAATCGCCTTGCAAGCAAAATCGCAGCATTGCGTTCTCTCTCAGACTCCAACACGAGCATTAAGCTTAGACCTTTATTTGCAACCCAGTATAGTGATCGTACTGCTGCTTGACCTGCTCCTCGTGCTCCACAAAGCTGCATTGCATATCCAATAACTGCCTTTTAAAGTATGAAAGAACCATCATACACACCAGAACAACTGCACCACTCGGACTCACAATGCACCAGACTTACACTTAACCAAAACATTGCTCTAATTTCAGGTTGGGGGAAAAAAAAACATGTGCAGACATTGTGAGAGAGACTCTCAGTGTGCCAGACTCATGCTTATCAAAAACATTGCTCTAATTTCAGGTCTCAAAAAAATGGCACGTGTGCTTTTTGGGTGAATTTTCAGAGAAAACTGGTCCAATCCACAACAAAAATAAGACAATTTTTGAGATTGATTGATCTCTAACCCAAATACTGGAGGAGTAGTCCTCTTTTGCCTTGGTTGTGCGGCCTTTGAAAAGTTTCATTTGTGTTTGTTCTACAAGAAGAACATGAAGCAAAGGCTTCTCAAGAATCTCTCCATTTTGCTGGACCAGTCTCACCTGCAATTATCAGAGTTCAATAAATCAGTCTCTCTGACTGTCAATCTCAAGTCTGTAATCCTTACTGATAGCTGAGGACTGATCTTGATTCACACGCAGAAATCATCAAAAGACGCATAACATTTTGATGAAGAAAAACACACATCAAATTCAGCGCTGCCTTTTTTGAAAAGTGCTTCCACATAATTGCCAAGTCCTGGAGCTGCAATTGATCCCACCATTGTGACATGGTTAAGTGCTAATAAGATAAGCTTCCCTGTGCTTTTGCAAGAAGTGATTTAAGATTTAGGGTTTAGGGTCTGCAATTCTGCCAAATGAGTGATTTCATTTAAGGACTATTTTGTACCTGCATCTAGAGGTCCGGAAGTCAAAAGAGTTTCCTGTTTGCCATTTGGCAGAAGAATTTCCACCCGCAAAACCCAGCCTACGTCAAAAGGTTCAGGCGCATATTGAGGCCTGTTGGCACCTGCAAGTTAATGCACCAACAAACTCATCACATTGCCAGCTACCTACACACTGGATATGTGCAAGAGGCTGGATTCCAGTTCCAGTTATGGAACTCTTGAAGATGGTTTTATTTATCAAGCAATTGAACTGCATTTGCATGCAATTACTTACTTGCGCAACTTAGTTCAAAACATGAGAGATCATGGCGCAACTATGTCAGGCATCCAGAGTGTTGGGTCACCTCAGTTAGTGTAATGCTATGTGCACCTGTGATACGCCCATGCTTGCTTCCATCAGCTGACTCACGGTGCCACTGAATGGTACATTTGGAGATATCAAAATCATTTTCTTTTGAGGGAGCAATTGTGAGTGAGGCCCCTAGTCGCTCCTCACCTTGTAACTGAAAATGCCCTGCTTGCCCTGTGCGTTTGGCAGCCACTAACTGCCCATCCCAGAACACCCCCAACTCAGCCCCTCAATTCACCACAAAATCTGATGCCTACAAGTTGTAATGGTTTTTTTTCCTTCTGCAAAGAAAGAAAGAAAGATCTCCTGACTATGCAAAAGAGATCTTCCAAGATTGAGTATGGAAAGAGAGCCTTTTGAAATTGACTATGTGGCATACTGACAGACCTTAAACCCTAAACCCTAAAACTCATGCATACCTCTTTGCGTGTATGTATTAGTTCAACAGTCTTCTGAGTTAGCTGTTGGCGCAAACCTTGAATCTCAAACTCCATATCCATTGTCTGCCAATTCAAGTCTAACCACCTTACTTTCTTTCAATGATGATCAAGGGGAGCGAAAGACCCATCATCATCACCATGCAGTCTTAAAGATCTTAGAAGTTTTGTAATGTGTTTTTTCAGTCTTGGGAGAAGATCAGACCTTGCTGGGTTCATGAAGCATTTTTATCCTTCGAGCTTCGATGATTTGTTTTCTCATCTCCTCAAGCTCCTGCATTGATCACATCCCAATACACATGGAAAAAATCTCTCTCTCTCTCTAATTCATTCACATGGACAAAAAATCTCTCATTTTGCAATTCTAGAGAGGACCAAACCCAATTTATAGAATTGTAACATACTGAAAACTGGGTCAAAATGCAATTGGGAGATTTTATTTTTTCTTGTGGGGGAGAAAGAAAATTATGAAAAGATTTGAAGAGAGATCCAAAGTGGCAGCATACCTGTTTCTCTGCAATGCCTAGTGACTCCACATGCTCCATGAGAGAAGCTTCCACACGTAGAACCGTAGCACGCGCTGCCTCTATTTCTGAATGTGCATTAGATTGTGCCTTCTCCATCATCTTCCTTGCATCATCTGACGCCTGTCCCATCCCTTACAGTGCCTTGAAGAAGTCATGCCCTCACATTGAAAATTTTCCAAGTTAACTGTGAAGAAAAAGAGACACTGGCAATTGGAGTAGAGAGCAAGAGAGCAAGTGAGAGAGAAAAAGAGAGGCAGGAGTTTCAAGGCAGTGTGCATGTGCACCTGCTTGAACAGAGCCGCCTGTTTTCTGACATTTTCCTTCTCTTGTTCCAACTCCCTCTCTTTCTTAATCCATTGTGCCTTCATCACTTCAACCTGCAATTTGAAGTCATTGAGAAAACAAAGAAGCATTATTTAGAGCTCTTGTAATCATGCTACTTGATTGTGCTCTTTTGACACTCTTGACAAATGACAGCAGGTCCTTACAATCCTAGAGTACAATTTCATTTTTGATGAAATGTTCAAAGCAGAGAGAGTGGTGTGATCCAACAAGAATCCCTGAAGAAAAGAAAAAACTGCACGTGAGGACATGGGTTGTCTGAGGTCACAAGCTAGGGAAAATTACAGAAACATTTCAGGATTGAGCTAAGAAGACATTGTACAACGAGGGAGATGAAGATGCTAGGGAAGATTTTACAAGAGAAAGAGCTTCTGCAGCATCATCCTTGTTTCTTCCAGCAACACGTCCTGCAAGTCCACCAAGTAAAGTGCGTAATTTCTTCAAAACTGATGGCAAATCCATTGATACCATTGAGTCCTGCAGCTTGTTCTGCCACCACCACCACCACCACCACCCACAATTGTAATAACAACCAAATGGCTTTGGCAAGTTCAAAGGAGATCAAATCACTACTCTTCTCAAGCAACCTGAAAACATAACCTAAAACAAACTCAAATTCTCAGCAAACTTGCAGCAACAACATCAGGCAACATCTGATGACTTGCAGGAACAGAAACCAACACGCCTTTGCATTTGGATGAATTTCTTGAGCCTAACCTTTTCGCAATCACGCAAGTTTCCACTAGTACGCCTCAAGGAGCTTCGGAAGGATGGGAGTGCACCATCACCAGGGCCATTTTTGGTTGCTGTGGTAGTTCGCCTCAGTGCATGTGTTTGTTGCTGCTGGTGCTGGTGCTGCCCATGATGATGTGTATGATTACTACTACATTGATGTCCATAGCGTGACTTGACTTCCTTGGAACTGTTAACTGTCTGCAAAAGGGTTCACAACAGCAAACCATCAGCTGCAAAAGGTTTACAGAAAGGCATCAGCAAGGTGTGGGACTCTCAGCAGCATACACAAAATCTATTTCTATTTTTCTTTCCTTATTTCTTTCTTTGTGTTTCTTTCAAGTCTTTGGAGCTACAGCTGTTTTCCAATTTGGAAAGTGGGTTACATTAGGAATCCATTTGTTACCTCTTCTCTCTTTTTTTCTTCTTCTTCTTCAGCAAGTTTTGCAGCAGCAGCTTGAGCAGCAGCTTGTATAGTTTCAAATTGAGTGATGGTTAAATCTCCAATTGATGAAAGGTGATGCTCCAATGATTCCAATTCAGCTGCTTCTGCTTTGGCCACCAGCACTCTGCTCTTCTCCGATTGCACATCATCACCATCATCATCATCACCATCTTCAATATTGTACATGGCTGGTGACAACAGATCCCCCTTCTTGTTCTTCTCAGACACATCTACTGCTACTCCGTCCACCATCATCGTCATCATGGTACTCATGATTCTTCTTGAATCACCCAATTCTCCCAATCACCCCAACTTCATCAACAAAACATACAACAACATCTGAGCCTTTTCGTCTCCCACCCAACTCTCCCAATCACACCATCTTCATAAAAAACAAGAAAACACACAAAAACATGAGCTTTTAAAAATCTCCACCCAATTCTCCGAGTCACACTATCTTCATCATCAACAACAACAAAAACACACAAGAAGATCTGAGCTTTGCCATCTCCACCCAACTCTCCTAATCACACCATCTTATTCAACAACATCTACAAAACACTTCTCCCAATCACACCATCTTCAACAAACAATATAAAAACACCTCAAAAAACAGAATTTGAGCTTCGTCTCCCACCCAATCCTCCCAATCACACCATCTTCAACAACATCAACAACACCAACCAAAAAAAAGATCTAAAGCTTCTTGCTCCTCCAAAATAGGATCAAAACAAAACAAAAACATGAAGAGAATTTTGAAAGCTCAAGATCACCAAGTTTTGGAGACTTTAGGGTGTTTTGGGTGTTGATGATTAAGCTAATTCTAATGCAACACTAATTGATACAACTCAATTAGCTTAAGCAAGTACTTAATTGAGGTACAAGTACTTCATTAGACAAAGTACTTCATTAGGTGAACCCACTTTGTTATTATACTTTTTTATTGAGGTACACACTTTTCAAGGCAAATCCTGAAACTACAGTTCTTTTTCTAGTATAATCAGTTAGAAAAATTTGAGTATCTTTTGAGTCGAAGTTTCTATGTATGACCTTTAACATTATTAGGTGGTATTATCATTCCCTGACTTTTGTAAGAAAACTAGACCTAATAAGTTGAAACATGCAAAGATCTTATTAACATGAAAAAAATGGGGTCTTAAAAAGCAATTTCTTTTAGGCTTTTGAAGCTTTTGAATTGTGGTAGATAATGAAATTTTTTGTTGATATCTTCCTTTTGGTTGATAGAGGTGAATCTTTTTTTTTTTAATTTTGGGTTTTAGTATTTAGAGTTATGGAGTTGTTTAGTGTTGGGAGTTGTTTGAAGGTTTGTGGAGTAGTAATATAAAAATGATGAGTGTTGAACAAAGTATTAGCAATGTTGTTGTAATGTGCATAGTTGTTGTTGTTGTGTTGGTGGTGGTGGGTGTTTCACACTCTTGCAACAACAACTCCACATGAGGGATCTTAATAAATTACAATAAAAAATTCTTCATTATTATTGTATTGTAAGTCATTTGTCTTTAGAAAAAAGGGATTTGACCAACTCAACTAGGATTCTTATGTTTAGGTTTTTGTGGAAAGTCTAAAGATATGGTGGCATCCAATCCTTGCTTATTATTAGGTATTTGTTTGGGTTCTTTTTCTTTTTTTTTTTAAATATGGGAAGTAAGGATTTGCCTCTATTGTGATGATGATTTCCAATTGTTCAAAGGAGTGGGTATCTCATAATCACCTTCCTTTTTTTACCTTCCTTTGAATTTAGGACATTATATGGGGTGATGAATTAATGGGTGATAATAAAAACACTCAAGTATCAATGGGATTAGGAAGTGACTAGTTAATCTAAGTAGTGGGTACATGCTTGATAATGCATTTGTTTACTATGATAACGGTAAGAATGAAGTCTATAATCTAATTGAGAGTAAAGGACACCCTTGGCCATTATGAAGTTTATTTCTAGGTTTGAACAAAATGGCTATCAAAATTTGTCAATTCCTTACTACCTTGATAACTTTGACACTAATTATATTATTTTTAGAAATGTTGAAATTTTCAAAATTAATTAATTATTCAATAGACATGTGTCAAACCTACCAAGGTATTACAATAGTCAAATTCTTATATAATGGATGAACCAACCCCCACCCCCCAAAATAAAATAAAAATGCCCGCCTAATACCTTCTTTAAAGAGAAAATGGATGTCATTTCAAGGGTAATTGTGCTAACCCATTCCACCATTCCTTTACCTTCTTAAAAGGTTTTTGGCAAGGTGGTATGGTATCTCTCCCTCCCCTTCCTTTACAAACCCCATCCACAATGCAACAAACAAACCTCTCAAATTAGGTGCAATGGAGCTTCACAATTTGTTAATGAGCTTCATTTAGAATGGCATGCCAAACCGGCAAGTGTGAACCACCACCCACATTGGTACCTTCACCTTCTTGAGTGAGCCCCTCTTAATTAATTAGTGACCAAATTAAACCCAAAAAAATGTTAGATTTGGACTCAGAGACCCCCCATTTAGTCTAGTAATCAAGGGATATCTATAATATTGAGAAGCAATTTAGATGAATTGTGGGGTTTTTAGTTTTTAACATGTTATTAATGTGGGTGCTACTAGTTCACCCAAGGCCACCCACCACCCATTTTTAGGGTTTTAGGAGGGTTAGGGCAATTGGGTGGTAGGCAAAGGGTGCCAATTGTTCACCACTCTACAATGTAAAGTTTAAAGGCACAAGTGTCCCCACACACAATTTCTAGCAAAACATTTATCACAAAGTTGCACAAATGGCTCACTACACCAAATTGTATAGTCCATATGCATGGCAACGCATCCACTTGTCATAAATCTACGGCCACAATGAACCAGCACCCACCAGCACACCATGAAGGATGAATGGTAAGTGGTTAGGAAACAATTTTTCTGTTGGGTTCCAGTTCCCTACCTAACCATGGTGGTTGGTTAGCTCACTTGCATTTTTTTCTACCTACCTCCCTACTAACAACCCACCACAAGTTGGTTGTTACTAAGTAGGTATTGAAAACAGCCCTTACCCATGTATAAACCATCTACTTGCCTAGTAGTTACCTATTTTCCTACCTATCTACCTATATATGAGACCTATTTTCCTACATGATTGGTTACCAAGGTGAAACCAAATCTTAACTCGGTTGAAGTTCATCCACAACTGAGTAATAATGGGCATCCAGTGGATGGATGGTGTGTTAGTGGGTGTTTGTTCACTATGGCCCAAAAACTACTAGAGAGGCTTCACCTTGATAAATCTACTTTTCTTAAATTTTGGCTATGGCCTCTTGTGAATGATTGGCAATCCACCTACTTACCTCACACAATTGCCGAAAATTAAAAAATCCTAGTGCTCATAGTAAATGTATTTAGGGCAATTCACATTGATTAGATGTGGTAATCCTAGTCCTAATCTTGGTTTATTTTTGGGTTTTGAGCTGAATCTTTTGATTGGCCCAAGATGGGAAATTTGTCTTAGAATGTTGTTCACTTCAAAATAAAACATAGAATTAACATTTTCCCATTTTCACCTATCTATGTAAGTAGCCTAAAGGATTGCACTTTTTCATTGTTTCATAGGAATTTTCAAAGTGGTTTTAGCTATGTATTAACTATCCACATGCCATCCACATGTATATGTGTTGCATTCGAAAATTCCTTCTCACCCATCACACTATTAGATGGAAATGTTTTGTTAATGATTTTGTATTTTAAAAAATTCCCAAAAAAATTCATGATGCCCCATTGGTCCTAATTACCAAGCTCTTGTTCTCACTCAAATTGCTATAGCCTTGCTTGCTCGACTAGGTTTAGATATCCTCCAATTCTCCTCACAATTGCTTAAATTTCATTGAAGTAATTTGCATAAAACCCACCTTTGACTCGGGGTAATAGCCTTTAATTGAAAAGGCTCTTATTTTGTAATGCCAAATAAGGCATTTGTCCTCTTTCTTCACATGTATCTACCTACTTAGTAGCCACCAAATGCCTAATTTACTATTTACTTAAATAAGAATTATGAACATACCTTATCTACTTATGTATGATTCTTAACCCACTTTTTACATAGGAAGTTACCTAAGTAATGTGAGGTGAAAGTAGGAGGGTTTACAAAATAGGTTACCAAGGGTACCTCAGTTGTGATTCATCCACAACTATGCAATGGATGACGCCCCTTCCACCTAAGAAACAACACATGTAATGTGGCCCAAAGGTATTTCAGGAATTTTTTGATGTAGCCTAAATTGTGATAATTCTTAGGAAAACATAGAAAAAATGGTGATCATGCATAGGAAGATTTAGCTAAATTTGGCTATAAATCAAATATGAAATACAAATCTTTAATAAAAATGTTATATTTATGGCTATGCATTCAAAATGAAACATAAGAGTCTAGGATTTTTCTTTTCCTTTTTTCTAACTTTTCACAATTGAAGCCCATAGAATCACTTCATTTTAAATTTTAAATTTCATTTTTTGGTGAATTTTCCCGAAATGAAAAAAAAGTCTCACTAGCACCCGAAAAGTGAAACATCATTTTGTCAAGGTGGTCACAAGTCTTACCAAGGCATGTTACAACGTATAACTAATGTTCCCATGGTTAATTCATATCTCAAATGGAACTAATGGAACCAAAAGTGGAACCAATAGATAATCATTTCTTCCCCCACCTACGAAAAAATCATAAAGAAAGGGAAAAATAAATTGAAAATGAACAAATGTAGTCAACGTATTCACTATTCTTTAAACATTTTTACATGTAATCCCAACACTTTTTCAATTATGTGGAATTTTTTTAATGGATTTTTCCCCCTTATATTAGCAAAATCAGTTCAATATACACTAGAAAATCACATTTTCCCAAAAACAATTCCATATTTTGATCTAAATAAATGCTTTTGTATGTTTCTTTCTTTTTTTCAATTTTGCAATGTAGCCAAAATGTCAATCATTCACAAGAAAACTTAGCCAAATTTGGCTATAAACCAAATATGAAAATACAAAACATCCTTCCATATTGGTAGCTACATACTAAAAGCTCTTGTAAAAATGTAGCCATTTGAATTAATCTAATTTTCTAATACATGGCAAATTTCAACCACTGTTTCATTAAAACCAGGAAGGCTTTTATTTTTGCTCACAAAGTGTGAACTCATTACCTAACTAATTTGCCTAAAGTTCAAAACCAATTTTGGTAATTTAGTTGAATTTCTAGTTACAAAAATTACTCAAAAATTCAATATGTCTCACATCTTAAGTCTAAAAATTAAAAAATTGCCTCCATAAAATCTTATTCATTGAAGGCTTTCCAATAATATCAAAAGCACACTTCAATTTCAAGGTTTGGGAGATTTCAACATGACAAGAAAACTACCTTCCTTACTAGATAAACTAATGTGGCCTGTGTCATTGGCTCAAGTATGAATGGTTACCCAACTTAATTTTCCTTCTATTTTTCTATAATTTAATTGAATTTTCAATGACAAAAACTACTCAAATTTGAATTAATATTTCTCACACTTGAGGTCTAAAAATTTCCAAATCATCTTCATTAAATCCTATTCATCAAAGGCTTTTCAACAACACCAAGAATGCACCCAAAAAAATTTATATATGTTAGTTTTTTATTTTAAATGAATTTCTAGTGAAACAATTGTTCAATATTCAATATTTTTTCCACCATAGGCCAAAATATTATGAATCAAACTTAGCACACCCATACTTATTGAAAGCTTTCCAACAATATCAAAAACATTACAAACTGTCATGATTGGGGAGGAGGTTTCAATTCTCAACATGACAAACAAACAAAACAACATTTTTTGTAAATAGACTATGTTCCATTATGTGGTTTGGGCTCCAAGTTGCTATACACTACTTATGAAAATCAAATGATCGAAATTGCAAAATGGTCTCCATTCATTTATGTCATGTTCTAAATGAAAAATGCCATATTGGACTTATTCCAAAAATAAAATAAAAATTATAACATTTTTAATATATAAAATTTGAAAATGCAAAAATGATGAAAGCTTCACAAATAAATGAAATCCTTTGACAATAGAGGGCCAAGTATAATCCAAACATTTTGTGTTGGTAATCTTATTGTCAAAAAAACCTTTAAACAAAATGTTGTTAATGGTTTTTTTCTTCCTTTTATGTCTCTTGTCCAAATTTCCAAGGTGTCTTTCTTTCTACTATCAAATAATCAATTGAAGGCCCTTTTCATGTCTTGCAACTCACTTCATAGTGCAATTTTAATGGATCAATCCATTAACAAAATTTAATTTGTAAGTTAATATTATGTGATTGAGCAATTTAACTCCATTTTTTTGGTCATTGTGTAGATTATGACAAACAAATGATGAATGGAATGGACAATATGTGTGTCTTCCATCTCCTTGAGGTGAATTTTTCACAAATCTAACACCTTTGTAAACCATGGCACATGAATGTGTCTTGCATTTCCATGAGGTGCATCTTCACAAACTACACAACTTCTAGAATTATAGCACATGCATTAGAACAAACCTAATTTTCTTTTGAGTTGCTCGAGATAAAGACATTTTGTTGATTTTCTATTTTCTTGAATTACAAGAACATATTTAAACCTCTAAAAATCATTAGTGCATGTAATCTACATAAGTAAGAACATGTGAATTAAATATGATAAATTTCATTTCCTTGTTCTTTTTGTGATGTAAGCAAAGTTAACAACACTAATGAAAATACTCCTAGTCCACATGTGTTGAAATGCATTTGTGTTTTGAATTACACTAAAATATATTGCATCTTTATACCACACAACATATGGATTTCATTTAGTCCATTTTTGAGATACTACATTTCTTTAAGAACAAATTATGCAACAAATATTTAAATGTGTTACATCTAAAATACAATGAGTTATTACTCAATATCATCAACTCATGGTGCATGTTGCACTATGAATTATTCCATAATGGATGATAATGTTGGTGAAACTAAATCATATGATACTTGATAGATCACATGTGGGCTCCTTGATGGATTGTTTGATTGATTTAAGGAAAAGAAATTACACATAACAAAACTTTACTAAACAAAACCTATTAAAAAATTTCAACCCTTTTGAAAAATTTTGACAAATTAGATAATGAATTTTCTTTTTCAAAGAACATGGATAATGAAATAATGGTTTTGCCTAAAATGATGTTTGAACAAAGTCATTAAATAGAGACAAAATCATGTAACATGGTTAGGTAATTTGAATGTGCATAAATATACATGTACACCCACAATGTGCTTCTATTTGTTGTGAAATTTTGTAGTGTTTTGACTTAAATTTAATGTGATTTAAAATTCCAATGATGATGATAATTAGAGTTGGTATAGGGAAAGGGCATAAGGTGCACTTTACATTTGTTGTTCATTCATATCAAACACGTTTGTCAAATTGCATTTAAAAGAAATATTACTTTGACAAATGTAAACACATTACAACCTTTCAAGATTGGCATTCCAATGTTGATGCAAGTAGTAAACCAAAAACATCCAATTTGTGAAAAGTATTAACAATGGAGCCCATTTCATTTCAACCCATCAATATACACGTCTTAGTTTCATATATATGGTCAACTAGGTCCAAAATCATGTTTTCCATCCAATGAATGTATTGTAGATGGACTTTTAAATAATTTCATTAATGAACTTATTTACATTTGACTTTAACAATCATAATTAGTAATTATTGGACCATTTTGAAACCATATAAAAAACATATTGTCAAGGAACATACTTCATTCAAGTCACTTTATAAGTCCATAGATATTTTCATTTTGTAAGTTATGCATAATAAATATTTACATCATATGCATATTCAAGTTAACAATCTCAAAGTAAATCCTTATTGAGAAATTTTAACATGTAAAATTAATTGTTGCATTCAGATTTTCATCATAGAAACTAATGACATCATGCATAAACTCAATGGGAAACTAATAATTTCTTACAACACAAGTTTCTTTTTGTTTAATAAAAAAGATGGCTATTATAAGGCACGTTTGGTAGACTTTTGATGACATTGCAAATACTAGAACAGAAGGCCTTTAGTTAATTTCAAAATAAATGAATTGAGATTTGACTGTGTGCAACAAAAAAAATTCATTAAAAACTAACCTAACATTTAGTTTTAATTTAACAATATCCAATGAAAATCACATAATGAAAAATCAAAATATGTTAACACCACTTCTATACTTCGAGCCTTCTAATAATGTAAAAATAATGTCATGTAATCTTAAAAGTTGGTAAAGGGTGTGCTAATAAGGGGATTAAACTTTTGTTGTTTTTTGATAATATCTTGTAAATATTTTCCCTAGGGCACAATGTGAAACAAATTGAAGCATAATATTTGCAATGTCATTAAAAATGCACCAAAGATGCCTTCATAATAACCAATTTTTTGAAATTTTAAATTCCCCCCAAAAAATGTTGTTACTATTACTACCACCATTACACTAATAATTAGAAGATGGTGGCCATGTAAGAAATCTCTCACACCTAGACACATCTATCCTTCTATCGTGGGTTTTCATTTACATTTAACTATTTCACATTTTCAGCATTGGTACAACTTCACTCCCCCTCCTTGTCACTTGCAATCCTTCTAACAATTCAAATATCAAAACAAGAAGACTTTATGAGGAAAGAGGGTGTTTACAAAGAAAGATGCATGGTGGTGGTGAAAATCCTTAATTTTGAAGGTCTAAATGTTGCAACATTGATGATAGACGCAAAGTTTTAAATTCAAGTAAATGGAAAATTTAATTAAGGCTTTATGAATTTTGAATGATGTACTAGCTATCCACATTTGGAAAGTGAATGAAACCTAATGACTCATTTAATTTCAAGCCATTTTTTAAATAGGAAATTTACTGAGCCTTTTAATTAATTTGGCTTTTTGGCTAAGTTGTGGTGATAAATTGTGAACATAAACTGATGTTAAAAAACTTCAATGCTTGAAGATTATGGAAAAAAATTGAACATAACATATGATAAAAAAAAACCCAATGATTCCAAGGTTATTAACAATACATGAAGTTCAGAGGAAATGCAAAAAATTATGAATAGTTATATTATGCTTGTTGTGGTGTAGCCCCACTTTATCAAAACTACTCAAATTACAAAAATATTTTGCAAGCAATTGAAGGAAAAAAAATTTATTAAAAAGAATAAGTGTTAATAGATTTTTTACTTCGATTTTTTTCCCAATAGAAGTAGGAATTTTGAAGGGTAAGCATCTATTTCTAGTGTAAATTTGGTTAAATTTTCCTTATTATATATATATGAAAATAACCACAATCACATTTTTCTATTCCAAATGTTGATCCATAACTAAGAACATGTGTGATAAATACCTGAGGCCTTTTTCCACCTTGTATTCCAAAATTTAATCTATGATCCATTAAAAAAGTTCAAGGTGTTCCATAAACTCCATATTTACATACAATTTCCATAAATTCACACAATGGTAACACCAAAACTTAGATTGAACATCAAAATGGGCATAATGTTTTCAAAATGTGCACCCATAAATCCCTTCAATGTGGATATGAATACAACCTAAGTAATTTCAATAATTTTTTTGGAATTTTGTACATTTTCAATGTCATGTTAAAGCAATTGTAATGATGCATTGAATTTGAAGAATATCATTATCTATCACATCCAAATATAACGTTAAATGTTTGCCCCCTCCCCATTGATAAACAATAACTATTGAATCATATATATTAAAATAACATTGAAATGCCACACATCAGCTAGTCACTATGGTTGGTTAATCAAAAATATTCATTTTGTTTTCTTAGGTCTTTTTGACACCCATCATATCTTAGACAAATTTATAAGAAGTGAACCCATTTACACACCAGTATGACTTGATTTCATCCAAAATTTGATATACATGACACTTTATTGTAACCAATTTGTAATACAAAAATGACAAGGATTTTAACAAGGATTTAACAAAACGGGGATTTGAACATGCACACTTTGAACTTTAATAAACTACAATAACAATCCCAAAATTTAAAAATGTTACAAGTCATGTGATTCAATGTGAAGTAAAAAACACATGGATGGCAATTTGGACACATGTAGCTTACATATTTGCATGGTTTAATAGTTGATTATGCTCAAAATAGTGGTTCAAAAAACAACAATCAAATTTCATATCATCCTAACTAGAAATTCAAAATTTGAATGTGTAAGATTATCACAATTTTTATCTTTAGATTAACAACACAATAAAGTGAAAGCCTTATCAAAATTTTAACTTTATTTTGAGTTATTTTTTAATTATTAAAATTGAAGTTGCCAAATTCCACTCTTTCAACATTGGTTTTTTTTTGGGCATTGTTTTGGCCAAACACATGGATATCAACTATTTTTCACATGCACATGAAGTTAAGTTGTGTAAAGAGGTGGATTTGACCAAGGTTGTGCAAGTGTACCGGTTTTTCCATGCCTTTTGGGTTGGACATGTAAAATTTCCAAATGATTACTCATTATCTAACAACATATAATTAAATTTTAAAATTACATTGGGGTTGGATTTGAATATGTGAAAGTAAATCCAACAATGCATTGTATTTGAAGCAATATCAATATTTATGACATTCTAATTTGATGTGAATGTTTACCCTCCCCATCAATAAATAACAAATATTGAACAATATACACACAAGGAACATTTATATGCCACACTTGGGCTATTCACTATAGCCAACCAATCAATAGCAATCAATGTATAGCCAATCACTAGTGTTGGCCAACTAGAAATCATTTGAAAAAAGGCTTTCATGCCGTTATGGTGTTTATATCATCCAAAATTTGGCATACATGCCATGTTATTGTTGCCATTGGACGTGTTTAAAAAATGAAATACACTTGGAAATACTTATTCAGGTTTAGGTACCCATGATTGGATACCTTGTTGTTTGTGTTTACAACATGGGTGGTTATCCATATTTATTTAATTATACCTTCAATAAAAAAAATTAAACATTTAAATAATTCGAACTAATTTTCGAACTTAAATTCACAATTCTTATACATGAGAAAATGGACCACCACTTGTGCCACAAATCTAGTGTGTGTGACAATAATGTTAGACTTTACTTTAATAGAATGGTCTCACGAATCACAATATGACACAAACTATAGATAACAACTTTCAATATGTTGGAACTTGAACAATATTTTATTTACCTTATTTAGTTTTGGATTTATTCTTTAATTGATTTTGGATCTAAGTATTTTGCAAGATTATGCCATCTAAGTTGAGAACTAATTAGGTCAATGTTACAAATGACATCCATTAAACTCAACATATATGAAAAAAATCATTTATTAAAAGTTTTAGGATTAGTTGTGCAAAAAAGATGATAATTTACCTAGTTTAATTTACTATTCATGGATGAAATTTATTCATTTGATTCAATTTTTCACCCACCCATCATCTATCATCACATCATAGAACATAAAAAAATCATTAGATGTTCAAATTATTCATAAGTTATTATTGAATCATTTTGTCATAGGGTAAATCGGCCCATCATTGATCAATTGCCTATGATCAAATATTTATTTATATGTTCATCACATGTGCTTCATTTTGAGTGATTTGAAATGTTATGGGAGTGCTACCTCAAGCTCTAGAAATCATCTTTGAAGTGCAAATGAAAATGAGTAATGAAAATTAACAAGAATAATATTAAACTTTCTAACTCTTACAAAACGCGATTTTAAATTGTTTTTTTTTTTTTTTCGACCCCTCCTACTTTCAAACATCATAACTTTCTTAAACTTTTATTTGTTTAAAACAATTTAAAGCACTATAAGAGCACCACCTGAAGTTCTACAAATCATTTTTGAACTTTAATGTAACAAAGCAACATACAAGGAAAAATTTGGATGGTCAAGAACTAGCCTTTGTAGTGTTTGGTGGTTTGTTTGTTTTTTTTTTTGAATTCGTGACCCTTTTATTTTGGGGGTCATGACTTTCTCCATTTTAATCCATTTTCGATGATTGGTAGTATGTTAAATGCACCAAGAGGAAGGGTTAAAGGTTTGTTTAGACACTATAAACAATAAAGCCCTCCCCATGGATCCAACCACTTTGAGTGCTTAAGTGTTTGATCACATGCCAATCTACCTTATACAATCACACTAGTACAAATGTTTGATTGTTGTCAAGTTTGCAAGGGAAGTGAAAATAATGTTTGAACAAATTATTTATTTAATGTCTAAATTATTTTTCCATTGCAATTGAAAAAGAAAAAAAAGGGGGAAAGAAAAGACCTCAACACTAGGAACCCTAAACCCCAAACACTTGTACCATAGTAGATGTACATTATTATTGTATTATGAACATTTTTTTGGTGGGTGAGAATTTCCTTACGAGAGGAGGGGCATCACCATAGGATTCCATATTTGGTGTGCCAAGTGCCAACTTTGTGAAGAACACTTTAACTTTTTTTAGCCATTTTGGATACCACGTGGAACACAAATGTCAAAAAGCTTGATGAAAAAATTATTGATCTTGTCAAAACAAACCCTAAACTAATCAACAAACCCTAACCCAAAAGTCCAATTGTGAGGAATCAACATTTGTGAGTGAGGTTGTAAGAAGGTCTTGAGTTTGGACATGAATTTTGGCCAACTAAAGGCAAGTTAATTCATGCCACACCTCATCATCACATGGGCCTTTTTCTCATCCCTTTCCCCCCCACCCTCCCAAATCCCATCCCACTTTCTCATCCATGATGAGCATAACAATATCATCCTTTATTAGCCACATGATACTCGTGAGAAATGGGCTCCCATAATCAATGACATTTTAAAAATGTTTATTTATTTATTTATTTATTTTTTGGTGTGAAAATTTTCACAATGTGAAAAAAATAAAAAAATATTGGTCACATATTCCCTCAAATTTGGGGAAAATTTTGCCCATTTTCTTTTTTAAAATTACATTATGACTTGGAGTTTAGTTTGGGGGGCATTATTTAAAAGAAAAATTTCCTACTTTTTTTGACAACTTTTTAAAATATTAAAAAAAATAAATCTAAACCCCTTTTGGGATGCTTGCCATTGATGCAACATTGAGAAAATGGAAAAATAAAATAAAACCCATTCATTGATGATAATTGGATTAATAAGTGTGACATTTGTATTTTAAATAATCAAATGCGTGAGAAAAGGGTGATCCCTAAAAAAACCTCATATTTATCATGTCAATATTTAGTGGGTTGAAAACTACTAATTAGCCTTCATAAATATTGGAATCCCAATTTAGTGGCCTCTTGGATGAAAAAAATATCATTTCCCATGTTCATGGAGAGTAGTTGAAAATTTTCATTTTTCAAGTTGAAATTAGCAAATGGATTAGTGAATGTGATTAGGGTCAATTGAGTGAATGGATGAGAAGCTGAAAAATGAGTTTTGGGTTGAATTTAGCAAATTGATTAGTGAAAATAATTATGAGGGATTAGGAGGCTAATTAGCCCATTGGGCAAATGGATGAGTGGCAGAAATATGTGGTTGTTGGGTTCCAATTAGCAAATGGATTAGTGAATGTAATTAGGGGGAATTAGGAGGCTAATTAGCACATTGAGCGAATGGATGAGTAGTTGAAAAAAAGTATTTTTGGGTTCTAATTAGCAAATGGATTAGTGAGTGTAATTATGAGGGATTAGGAGGCTAATTAGCCCATTGAGCAAATGGATGAGTAGCCCAAAAACAAAGTGTTTTTGAGTTTCAATTAGCAAATGGATTAGTGAATGTATTTAGCGCCAATTGAGTGAATGGATGAGCAACTGTAGAATGTGTTTTTGGGTTGCAATTAGAAAATGGATTAGTCAATGTGATTAGGCCCTTAGGAGGCTAATTAGCCCATTGGGTGGATTAGGGGGAGAGAGAAAGACAGAGAAGAGAGAGAGAGAGAGAGAGAGAGAGAGAGATGGCAAAATGGAGAAAAGCGCGTGCATCATTTACAGAAGAAGGCATCAAATTTCTTCATCAAATTCACAGGAGCTGCTGCATTTCCGGAATCGGTACATACCCATTTCCCCAATTTTTCAATCTCTGCTGAATTCTCTCTTTTGTCATTGGCACTTCTTTGTGTGGGTTGATTGTTTGTTGTGCTTCTTCTTGAGAAGAAGAAGAAGAAGAAGCTCAGGTACCTACCCCTACCCACATACCTCCTTCTCCTTTTCCTGCCATTTTTTTTTGTGCTCCCACTTGCACATTGCATGCTCAGGAGTTCTGCACATTTCTGATCTTCATTTGCATGTTTTCAGGAGTTCCTGGCCACTGCACTCTGCTTTCTTTCAGTTTGCTCTTGTTGTTCGGGGGTTCTTGCATCAGCTCTTGGATCTATGGCTTGTCGGTTGGGAAAAAAGAAAGTCTGTTGGGGTAAGGGGAATGAAGGAGAGGATCTTGAGGGAGGGAGAGGATCTTTGTGTTGGGTGCTTTGGGGGTGGGAAGTGGGGAGAAGAAACAAGATCTTGGGTCTTGGGGGAATGTGGGGTTTTTTTTTTCCCGTTTCTTGATGAAGCTTGATGTGATGGGTGTTAGATCTCTGTTTCTTTCTTTTCTTGCTGTTGCTCCTCTTGCTGCCTTTGGGTTGAATCAAAAGCACAAGAGATGGGATGAGATGAGATGAGAGGAGGAGGGATCACATGGAGAGAAGAGATCCAGCCAGATATGGAGCACATGGAGCAAGATCCAGCTCAGAATGTGGCACTCTTGGCAGCAGCCATGTTTGGTAATACTAGATCTTTTGTTCAAGAGGACAGTCAGTTGGTCAGTGAGTCACTGAACATGATGGGTGTTCTTTTTTTTTCCCTTCATGATCTTTATGTGGGTTTTACAGATTGCCAGGTCCTCTTTGGTTGAGCTGATCTGCCAGAGGGAGGGCAGAGTGGAGGAGGAGGCATCATCCTGTAAGCAAGCAAGCAGGCAGGCAGGCAGGCAGGGAGAGGGTTGACTTTGAAACTGTTGGAAATTTTGCTGGTCCTTGAGGAGGTGTGTGTGTGTATCCTCACTGTAGCTCAAGAAACAAAAAATGACAACAGTGACAAAGTCCTTATCTGAGGAGGAGGTGTTTTTTCAATTTCCTAAAAAACCCAACATTTTTTCATCTTCTTGTAGATCAGACTTGCTTGAACTTGCAAAAATGTTGGATCTGCAGATCTACCTAGTAGTCTTTTGAACCCACCACTCGCAGAATATTTTGGTCCCACATTCTCTGATGAAAGGAAAATCAGGGTAGGTATAGCATGGCTGAGTGATTGGAGTTTTTTGTACAGGTAACTACTGCAAAGGTGAATGGCTCTGTTGTGAATGGTGTCGTGCCTGTGTTGACAAGCTCCAAGGAGCTGAAGGTGGTATTTGTGCTCGGTATGTTTTACGCCCATCTTGTTCACATGTGTGTGTATACACAAGAAGAGGATTCTTGTTACCCAGTCTCCAAATGATATCGGTTCTGTACATAAGGAAGATGGCTTCTTCCTTTGTGTTTGTGGCTGTATCTGTACCAGGAAAAGTGTTTGTATGAAAAGAACCCCCATAGTTGGTTTGGTAATGTGTGGATCAGTTAAGTATGTGTAAGGTGTGGTTGGGGAACAGGTGGACCGGGCAGTGGAAAAGGCACCCAGTGCTCCAAGATTGTGGAAACCTTTGGCTTTGTGCATCTCAGTGCAGGTGATCTGCTACGTGCGGAGATCAAATCTGGCAATGAGAATGGGTAATGTGCTTTTGGGCTCTTTGCACCCCCTCACTGTTGTTCAAACCTGCTCCTCAGTTCTTGTTTTCTCCATTTTTTAGGGTTGGGGTGGGTTTTCCTCTTTCTCATGCTTGCAGATTGGTTGCTGGCATGCTGTCAGATCTGTAATATATCTTTAACCTTTGTTCTCAGGTCATCTCTCAAATTTCTTTTCCAGGTTGACCTGAATCAGAAGTGTGGAGGAAATTCTAAGTAATTATGAAGAGATTTTGCTCTCTGCTCCCCTTTACCTCTTTCAGGTCTGATGTACTTAGAGTCCCAGGAGGAACATTTGGGAGCTTTGGAAGCTCGTTGTCCTGAGGAGCTTGCAGATGAGGAGCCTGCGATTGGCTGCTGAGAGTGAGTAGCATTGGGGTTTGAACTTGCCTGTAAAGTGTGAAAAGCTAGTAAAATGGGGGGGGCTGAGATGGGTTTTATGGAACATTGGCTGGTGTAGAAACATGATTCAGAATATGATCAAGGAGGGCAAGATTGTGCCTGCGGAAGTTACAGTCAAGCTTCTCCAGAAGGCTATGGAGGAGAGTGAGAATGACAAGTTTCTGATTGATGGGTTCCCCAGGAATGAGGAGAACCGTGCTATCTTTGAGAGTGTGGTATGCTATTCAAAAAGATGTTCAATTTTATGTTTTGTGGTCTTATACCTTGAAATCCATGTTTTTTATGCTTTGGAGTGTTTTATCAACTTTGTTGCTTGAAATTCTTGAACCCTCTTAGATGTTATATCTTGCATTTTCATGCATACTTAGAAAAGCCTGACTGTTCAAGATGTAACTAATGATGTATATTTTACCTGGGACAACATTTGTGCAGACTGGCATTAAACCCCAGTTCATTCTTTTCTTTAACTGTCCTGAGGAAGAGATGGAGAGAAGGCTTCTTGGTCGCAATCAGGTCTACAACAATCATGAAGATGATTGGCTTGTCTTTCATCAGCAAATTTCTTCCTTCTATGGTTTTATTTCAGTAGTTTTAAGTACTGTTTTGTTTATAGAAAAAACCAAACTGTGACTGTGTTGGGTGAACAGGGCCGTGTTGATGACAACATAGAGACCATACGTAAGCGGTTTAAAGTGTTTGTGGAATCCAGCATTCCTGTTGTGGACTACTATGAAACCTCTGGCAAAGTTAACAAGGTACTCAAAACTGTTCAACTCTCAACCCACAATGTTTTCAAATGCCATATTGGGCTCATCATTGTCTGTGCAGTTGGTTGAAGGATCCATGATGCTTCAGATCCTGATCCAATTTTCCTGAGTCTACATGTGACTGTTCAGATATTACTGACCTAATCAGGACTCTGATATTCTTGTCCTGTTCTGTAGATTGATGCCACCAAATCAGTTGATGAAGTCTTTGATTCAATTCGACCTTTGTTTGATTGCTTCAACCATGTGGTACCTCTCTCTCTCTCTCTCTCTTACAACTTCTCCCTGGCTTCTTCCTCCATTTCTTCTCCATTCACTTTCTTTCCCTCAGATGGTTGGCAGAATGTCAAATGTTTGGTGTATTTACTCCAATTGGTTCTCTTTGATGTTTTTCACCACCCTGAGGAAACTAAATAATCAGTAATTTTGGACATTTGGAATGCCTCCTGTCATTACATGCAGTCAAGTAATGGCTATGAGGAGGAATTGACAGAAGCTATCAAGCAACATAACATCAATGGCTCTGCAGTGGCCATCACAAACTGAATCACAGAGGTCTTTCTTCCTTCAAGACACTCAGGCTTTCCTTCTATTGTTCCACCCCAGCATGATGATCTGTGCTGGATTTAATTGAGAGCATATGTGTAGATGAGAAGCACGTTGTGAATACACACACATGCAAATTGGTTTTTCCTTTCATTCTACCTTGACAAGTTTTTTTGCCCATTGTGGCTATGGTGGGTGGTGGCAGATTTCCAGGATATTCCACCAGAGAATATCACTAGCCTTCAAACAAATTTGCTCCATACAGCTATCATGATTTGTGTTAAATTAGCAAGTACCCATTATACCATTTGATGCTAGCTTACACAAGTCACTCATTTGTGATATTGTGTCAAGTCTCACTATACTAATCTCCTCGATAATCTAGACTTTGACGAGGTCATAGATTCTTTCATGTTTGATAGATCTAGAAGGGTTCCTACTTGTGTGGTGTTTCCTGCTTTGGGTTTAATCAAATTCCTAATTCATTGTCGACATGGCCAGATCATTACAGATGCTGACCAAGGAAGTGGTGTTTAGACTCTGGTTGTTTTGTTACCCAGTAAAACTCCAGATAAAAGCACTCCTCCAATTGACGTTAGCATTTGATACCAATTCATGTGACTCTCAACATGATGTTTATCACTAAACTATGATTTATACAACATTCTTCGTGCAATTTCCACATTGGAGGCACACTAAAGCATTGTACACATGAGAACTCTCTGATGTCCCTGACTGTGGTAAACCTATACCCTAAGCCCTAAACTTGTCTAGTTCTGCATAGTTCTAAACTCTTAACACATAGATTTCAATTATAGGCATGTGTGGTGGCTTTTGACCTAAGCCAAACAAGTGGTTTGATTGCTCTTGTGAAAGATTTGTCTCCTTTTGGTGTTAATGACTAACAACATGTCTTACAAACGTTGTTGTTGGTCTTTTGGTTTTTTCATGTTCATATTTACAAGCAAGAGATGGGTATCATGGGTCTAGTTTAGTTTCAAATCTAACAAAAAGATTAGTTTCATAGTTTAGTTCTTGCATTGGTTCCAATGAAAAGGTGTCCACTTGTGTCCATGTCACAAAAACTTGAACCTAAACCCCTAAGTATAACATTGCAAACTAGATACCTTCAAACATTGGTGAAAGCCTATAATTTTTTAAAAAGTATTTGGAAATATGTTTATGAAGTGTAATATGTTTGTGTGCAAAAAGGTGGGTGTTTTCAAAAAATGAAATTCTTGAAAGATATTTTTGAAACACTTATCATCATTTTTTCAAATTTTTTTTTGTGAAACCCATCAAGTATGATGAGGGTTTTTTAAATAGAAAGCATTCATTAATTCTTACATTCAATAACACCATCAAATTAAGGGAGTTCCCAAAGTAAAGACCTTTCAATTAATTTTGAAAAATCCTTTACTTTGGGTAGGTCCTTACTTCCAGAACTCCTTAATTCTAAGGTGTTACCCTACACAAAAAAATTGTTTTTGGTCAATAGAGGCACTTCAAGAAGCAAAAATAGGCCAGTAGGCTTTGCAAAGCAAATTTTATATCGAAGGTTTAAAAGCTACAATAAGAAACAACGTTGGATGGTTATCAAAAGTGGTGTAGCCAAAAGAATAGGTCAACAAAACCTCATAGTTCTACTACATATAATGGTGATGATAGAACAAAATGTCAAATTGGTCAAAGACTATGCTTTGCTATGAAACCACCTATGCATAATTACATTACATATATTAAGGCTTAGGTGAATCAAACCTTTTTGGATTCAATTTCATTGAGCATCCACATATCTCCTAATGGCATTACTTGTTCCCACATCCCTTCAAAATCCCTTAAGTTTTTACAAGGAAGAAAATCCAACCCAATCCCACACCTAATGAATAAAAAATCAACAATTTCCCAAATGGAAACCAACTGCATGTCCCCAATTCAAAGCACCAACCAAGGTATTCACTATATCCCATCCTAGAACCTATTTCCCAAATTCAAGCTTGGTCATTCTTGAGACAATGCCACTAAGAAATTGATCATGAACCCCCTAAATTTTGTGTCATTTTCACCAACAACTTATAACTAACATACTACCATAGACTTTATATTTCCAACACAACGAAATCTCGAAAAACAAAGCTATGTACATAAAGGATTCATTTCCAAATGCATTTTACATCAAAACAACTCTACTCAAAATCCAAAACAATTTTCATTGAAAAAAAAACTTAACTCTTGCCAAGATTAAAAGAAAACAAAAAAAGTTGTTCCACTAATGAATTGTCCTCGTTCAAATAGTTGAAGCTCCAAATCACCATAAAATCTCGCTTACCAATTGGAACCAAAACTTTGCAATCCACCATGAAAAGCAAAAAAAACAAACATGATAAGATTGTAAGCTCATATTTTAAAACATGGAGACCAAAATGCCCACATTCTTCCTCCTTCATGAATGTTAACACTTGTAAACATAACATAGAAAACAAACTCTATTTGGAGCAAAACATGATCAACATGATCATGAATGGTTACAATGGTTTGTCAACTATTGGATTAAAACAACACCTTTTGAGCTTTTTACTTTAGGATTTCCTTTTAGGTCACAACGAAACTTAATAATTGGATATTCTCAATTATGTATACTTACAAGGATGGAAGTTTGCAAAGGCAATTTAAGGAAAGAAAAGCATGTAAGGAGATAGGGATGGGTGTATGAGTGAAGTTGATAGCTTGTAGATGTGAGGTGGAGTATTTTTATGGATGGATGTTGTTTCACAATGTGGAAATTAAGAAAAAATTTTTGTTGTGTTGGAAAGTTGTTGCTAGGAGAATGAACATTCAAGTTTTTGGGTGAGCTTGATTAAAGTGCACCATCTTCTTTAACATAAATAGAAAGTAGGTCATTTTTATATTTGAAAAAAAAAATCAAAGTGAGATGGAAAACACAAAAAGAAGTTGTAAGAGGGAAAGAAAGACAATTTGTGCACTTTTGGTATGGCATGAACAAAGTTCTAGGTGGTATTCAAAATAGTATAGGGACACAAACATTTAACTTGGTTTTAATTTTTTGACTTAAGGGGTGGTTTTGGTTTTTATCCCATAACCTCTAGATTAGGGTAACCTTTGGTTCTAATTTCAATATGCAAAACACAAAAATCTTCAATGTGAAAAATTTGAGCTTTTATTCCAAGAAAAAAGAGAGGTTATTATGAAGGTTCGAAATTGTCAAATTAGCCTATTTCTACATTCTAGACTACATTAGATGTTCAAAGATCCAAAGAAATTAAATAAACAATAATGAGAAAACTTAAACTTCTATTCTTGGATACACCCCCAACTTGTATTTTGGAAAATGTCCCCAATTTTTATCTACTAGTTGTTTTGCTTGGTAGCCAAATTTGGCAAGGTCCTTTTTTGGACATTGTTATACCACTTACCTCACCAAATAAAAAAAACCTTGTTCTAAATATGGCAAAGAATAGTTAGCAAGACAATTTGCAATAATATAAAAAAACGCACATTTTAATTTCAGTTCAATTGTTGAATGATTTTGATTTTTTTGTTTATGTGTAAGGTTAAAACACATTATGGTGACCCCCTTTTAGCCTTTTTTGATATAGTATTATAATATATACCTTCCATGACATGATGCATTTAATTTTGGGTTGAAGTTTTGTTGTTCATGCTTTAAGATTGAAAATCCAAAAAAATCATTGACACCATTAGTTTAACATCATGAGAAGCCCAATATGGTCTATTATAGAAAACTGAAAGAATGAAATCGGAACAAGGTGATTTCACATCATGTTTTGTTAAACAAAAGGGGAAATACAAATGTTGAAAGTGTGATGAGCCCCATTAGAAGAAGGATTGCCTTAATTGCCTTCAAACCACTACCTTCAACTTTAATCTTAATTAACCATTTTCCCATTTTAATATATATGGGCATGACACAAATCATTGTTTCACATTACACCCAAAACTATGACATAAATTACAATTACAAATTGTTAATGTTAACAAAGAACATGATTTCGAGAAAAACCATAAAACGAAAGGTGGCATCAACAAGGGTTTAACACAAGTCAACACTAGGTCAACCCGATAGCCTTGAAGCGAGATTCACACATTTTGAATCTTTCATTATGAATATGGCATTTCAAGTGAAATTGGGTACACTAGTTTTAGAACCAATGAAAGGAAAATTATCACCATTTGATCATAATGATGATTGGGTTATTTTGGTAAAGCAAAATTTGTAGGTTTTGTGGTAAACCATGATGTTATGCTAGATCTTCGAGGAAATTAGGACCCACATGTACATGGTAGTGGAAACCATGATAGGGTTTCAAGTCATGTCAAAATGTTTTTGATGATTGCACCAATGATAAGAATGAAGCTCAAGTGTAAGAACCACATGGTGTTATGAACAATTATGAAGCTCAGGTGTAAGAACCACATGGTGTTGATGAACAATTAGATCTGCAATTGCTGCACATGAGCTTGAGCTCCTCCAGTTACATCTCCACACCATATGTCGCTGATCAACATGAGCAAGACAACAATACTCTTGACACTGTTTTGTTGATTGCTTTTGGAAACCCATCTTGTGAGAGTGTTTCTAACTGACTATAAGTCCCTCGAACTTTTTGTCATTTTCATCATGCCTACCATCTCTACAGCAACCACAAGTATGAGCTGATTTTGGCAGATTCTCTATATCTTTTGCTAAGAAAAAAGGCTCTTGTTCAGGACACCATTAGTCATCTGCTCTGGATGAACAGCATGGTTGATTTCTCTAGCACTGACAAGTTTGTCCATAAGAGCTACAAGTTCACACCCCAGGTTCCTGCAAATCACTATATACGACCTCCAATCAAGTGCAGGAGATGAGCATTGAGGACTATTTATTCATGACAGAAATGAATGGGGATCTCACTGCAACAACATGCTGCTGCCACCATCAAGTTGTCATCACCAAGTATGACCTTGAGAGGGGGAAGTATCAGCACTGCTTGTGTCTGTGAATGTGAGCAGCCATTGCAACAGATGGCACAAGCAAACAATCGAGATCCTAACTTTGAAGTAGTTCACATTCGGTCTACAGAGACTACATGAAAGGTCCCAAAACCAAACAGCACAGTTCACTATGAATTAGTGTGCCGCTGGTTATGCAAACTATGACTTCAATTTGTACTAAAAACTCTGAGCCTCACTTGTGCAGAGAGATTGGTTATCCAGTCCACAAGATTCCATTCAGCTTCAGAACTGTTGAAGCTCTTCTCTGTCAATGTGTGTAATGTATTGAACATTCATAAGCATTCCCAATAACCAATGTTAGCAAAAATCAGAGACCCTAAGATAAAAATAGATTCCACCCATCAGAGTGTTTCAGTGGCAAAATGTTCACAATTCACCACACTAGAGATGAAGATTTCCACAATACTTAGGATCAAGGAAATGATTGGCGCCATTAGGTGCAGAGGAGGGGACATTAATATTAGGGCCATCTTCAAGCAAGCATACCAGCCCAAAGTCTGTGACCCTTGCCACCAGATTGTCATTGAAATCCTTGTGTACAAGAGTTCTGGTGTGAAGATCTGTAACTCTGCATTCACATCACCCTCAATAGCCCGTAAATTGATGAATGCTAGAACCCAGTAGATCCTTGAGTCAGAAATTCCTTGTCAATTCTTTGGCGACACAAGAACTTGCAATTATACGACATATTGCACACACTCTAAGTGGCTTCTATACTGGCAGAATTAAACTCTGTTGCAGTTACATTACTGAGCCTGAAAACCACCACAGAATGTTGATACCTTTTGGCTGCATCAAGGGCAATTGACAAATCTCTGTTTGTAGTAAAGCTAACCCACCATTGCCATCTGCAATTACAGTGACATTCCATCTGGGGAAGATAGATCTGAAATGGGCAGAAAAACAAAGCATCTTCACATGCTACTCTCCAGTTCTGGCAGCAAATTGTGACATGTATATTTGAGGAATGCAGAAGGTTAGTGGAGGTCACAAAAATGCAGCAAGGGGAATGGGAAAAGACAGAGTTCATGAGGAGAACAAACACATTGGGTAGAAGATCTGAAATCTTGTTCTTCTTACCATATCATCACTGGTCAGAGTGCCAGTCTTATCAAACCAGCAAGCATCCACTTGTTATACAAAATGCTCTTGTAAGCCCACACATCATCCTCAGATTCCTATAGTTTTTTATCCGGATGAACTTTGTCTCTATAATTCTGGTGAATAGCTGATTGGGATTCAAAATTTCTCACAATTTCCAGTTGATAATGTCAAACATTCAAACGGGGTCACACTTTAGACACACAATAGTACAGGTGATGTTTGTAGAATACTTTCCAATTCACGGATTTGTTTAGTAGGCAAAATGCAGAGAGGTGGCATTAAAAAAATGCAGCAATCAGGGAAGCTCAAGAACTTCTTGGTGTGCAGCAGCTTCTAGTCAGTGAGTGTCAACCCTCATGTTGCTGCTCAATGCAGATCTGTGAAACCGAGCCTGAATGCAGGTTGTCTTTGATACACTGACCACTGAATCCATGGCAGCAAGCAAGAGAGATGCTCGTGTGTAACAACACCCCACCAATTGTATGATGTACCCAGCTAGCTACAAAGAGATTGCATGGGTGTGGATGTGCAAAAGGTCCTCGGTTGAAGCACACTCCCTCCTCCCTTGATGTTGGGAATACATTGCAAAGCCTATCATGACCTTCATTCTCACAAGTCCTCCCCTCAGCAAAGCTAAGTTGAACTACTACAAATACCAACACGCTACACATGATACCTCTAAAGTCAAATGGTCATTGTAATGTAACATACGCCACAATAAACGCCACGTATTGTACATTGTAATGGTCGTTGTAATGTAATATGCGCCACAATAAACGCCACATATTGTCCAGTGTAATGGTCATTGTAATGCAATATACGCCACAATAAACGCCGCATATTGTCCATTGTAATGTAATATATGCCACAATAAACATCACATATTGTATTTAGTATTGATCGTTGTAATGTAATATATGCCACAATAAATGTCATATATTGTACATTGTAATGGTCATTGTAATGTAATATATGTCACAATAAACATCACATATTGTATATTGTAATGGTCATTTTAGTGTAATATACGCTACAATAAACACCACATATTGTACATTGTAATGTTCATTTTAATGTAATATACTTCACATATTGTGCATTGTAATGGTCATTCTAATGTAATATATGCCACAATAAACGCCACATATTGTATGTATATTGTAATGGATGAAACCACAAAGTTGACCTTACACTCGTCATGAGCGGCAACTTTTTGTATTTTTGAATAGCATCAATTTATTCATAAGATGTAGGCCAGGTTCAATTTCATGCCTAAAGTTAGGCCTACTTTACACTAGAAGTCAAGGCCAATGTTCCTTGGGGCTGAGAAAAAAGGATACCATTGAATTTGGGAAAGCCAATTTGTAACCCTTGGGGCCAATGTTCCATCATTTATTGGCCTTGCCTACCAAGGCAAGAAGGATATTGTGTTTAGATTCATTAGCTATAGAGTATAGTAGCTTAAGGGATTTTGGCCCCTAGGTAATAATATTAATAATAATAATAGGTCTATTTTTTTTAATATGAGGATTTTTGAAAGATCGATATTTTTGGCTTATGTTGAAACTTGAGAGATTAGTTAGAGAGTTGTAATATCTTAAAGGATTTTTGGTTTCTTTGAGAGGATTTTTTTTTTTTTTTTTGAAGATTATATTATTTTTGCATGGTGAAAAAAATTTGAGTTTCCATAATTCTTCTTTTCAGTTGTTTCTAAACAATATAATATAAATATCCCATCCTGGAAAAAACTAAATTAAGGTCTCTGAGTTCAAATTAACAAAAAAAAAAAAGAAGAAGAAAAAAAGAAGTAAATTCAAACTACAAAATCCAGCAATTTCATTGGCCATAACATTTTTTTTTCTAGCACACCTACACACAAAAGCCTATTGAACACCCTCTATATATAATTAGTAATACTAATACTATAACCCTTGTCTGTATGTATACAGATAGATAGGGTTAAAAAAGGGTCCATTTTTTAATTTGGCTAGTAGTGCAAATTGGACTAGTTTTGCTAAAATTTTTGGGAAAAATTCTCCAAATTTTTTATATATCAAAATTTTTAAAAAAAAAGTGTCCATTTAAAAAATTTGCTAGTATAAATTGGACTAATTTTGCTATTTGTTTTTGGAAAAATTCGCCAAATTTTTTATATATCAAAAAATTGAAAAAAAAAGTGTCCATTTTTCACTTTTCTAGTGTTATTGGACTAATTTTGCTAATTCTTTTGGGAAAAGTTCGCCAAATTTTTGATATCACAAAATTGAAAAAAAAAAAAAAACTCTGATAGGTGGGGAAGCTGGGGGGGGGGAAGAACAAGACGTATGTGTATTTTAGTACAAAAATACATACATGTACAAAACCACGATACATACATACGTACATACGTACATACGCTCCTTCTGGATATCACTCTTCTATTGTGAGCTTTTTTTTGACATACTTGCTCTTTGCTGAGGCTTTTCTTCAAGGCTGCGCTGCAGAGCTGCTGCATTTGCATTTGGGTAAGTCGCAGCAACTTTATTTGTGTGTTTTAGAGATCTTTAGAGCAAATGTGTTTGAGTTTTGTGTAGTTGTGAGCACTGGGTTTTGACTCCCATTTTTCCCATTTTGAAGATTTTTATGAAAATGTGTGCAGGGATCGGAGTTTGATGTGTTTGGATTGCTGGTGTTCTTCGCGGTGTTGTTGAGTTCAGAGTAAGGTGAAACTTGTTTCAAAACTTTTTTCTTGTATTTTTTTTTTTCCTGGTTGTGAATTTTTTAATTTGGGTGGAAGCAATGCAAGCATCTTTGACTGAGGGGTGATGTTTGCGTTGTTGGGGTGGAGGAAGGGAATAGTGGAGTAGAAGAAGAAGAACAAGTAGCAGCAGCAGAGAGGGCAGCCCAAATGGCTCGCCGAACTGGATCGGTGCCATTGAGGCGTGTCTCAGAAGTAGCACCTTTTAGCCCAACTTCTGCGACGCCCAAAGCCAGAACTTCTCCTTGGGTCTCGTTTTGCTTGCTTCTCATGGTGGGTCCATCTTGCCTTCCTTTATTTCAGCTTCATTTCGGCAGTTAATCACATAAACTGAGAAAATGTGAGCAAATGCATATTGTAGGGTACATTGTATCTGAGAAAGGGGAAGGAGAAGAAGAAGAAGAGTGTAAGTGGTGGAAAGCAGAGTGGAAAGAAGCTCTTGTGTGCTGTGGGTTGCAGCTTTAGCAATAACAGTTTTGCTGATAAAGAAACCCTCAACATCATCCCTGAATTTTTTTCCTGTTGGTGGGGTTTAGGGTGCTCTGGCATTGATTGGATACTCATATGGAAATTCAGGTGCATTGCCCCTTCACTTTCCACACCTGACTTGAACACACAACAGACTTGTCTTTTAGCTTGTGTCTGAGATCACCTACCAGCTGCCCTTCTCCTTTGCCACGTAGAAGTCACACTACAAGATCTGGGAACGGCTTTCTTTCTTTCTCATGTATGAAATTGAGAATGGTGGGCTTAAATTCAGACTTGTTGGTGTTTTTTAGGGTTGGACCTCCTCTTGGTTCTATTCACGGATTTGGTTGTGGATCTGAAATCTGTCAAACTATATTCTTGAGTCTCTTCTTAATTCTATTCAGAAATCTTGAAAATATGGAGAAGTTCGGAATACTTATGAACATATTGAAGTCAGTTTTGTGAAGAAATATTTGGGAATGTAAGTTGCAATCCAATTTTGTATAGGACATGTTATATAGATACTGGATGTCATGTCTCTTTTAGGGTTTCTGGATAGAGTACTAATAGGTGTGGTTTGTTCTTTGGGTGTGAAGTGTTTCAACACACAGAGAGCACAGGGATAAATGCTGGCCACAACAGTGCACGGTTGCTGGCTGCCAGATCAGGGGATGACATTGCTGATTCTGGCACAATACTCTCTACTTGGGATGGTACAACTCTGATGCTTCTGGTAGATTTTTCTATGGGCAATGCAATTATTCTATTGACTATTCTGGACTCGTGAGTTCAGTTGAACAAGGATGCATCCAAGCACAGTCAGGCATGTACCAACAAATTGCAAATGTAGGTTAATTGGAAATTGATGAGAAATCTCAAAATTTGTAACGACTTAATACAGACCTTAAGACCTTAAGGGTTTGCAACAATGTCTCCAAAATGGATAAGATCCATCCAGACATTAGAGAAATCTGTAAAGTGAAGGAACCACAGTATGAGTACCCTGAGTTTGGTCATTAAGGGGGGTAAGATTAGAGAAAAACAGTAAAAATGTACATTGCATTTAACAGGGAGTGAAGACGGTGAAACTCAGATTACACTGAATTTTGTGATAATCTGTGTTTCATTCTATCTTTCTCTTTTTTCCTGAGTGACTTCACTGCTGCTGTGCTTGTTGCTGCCATAATTACTTGAAATCTTGTGCATTAGATATTGTGGTACCGAGTTTCTCCCCTGACTCAATATAATTCCTTCACTTTGCAGATAGCAAGGTTTGAGATTGAAATAGGGGGTCAGGGTTGAAAGGAGGACCCAAAAGCAGGGTCATGTTATGGATTTCTCTATTATCCTGCATCTATCTACACATCTGCATGCTAAGGCTGTCTTTAGTACCACCCTTCAGTACACATAATCCCTGTGGATTGATTGAAGGATCAACTTCTGTCTCATAAGAGTGTCATGAGGTGTCTAATGTGATTGTGCTTGTCATACAATGGTGGTGCTGAGTATAAAGTGCAAATTTCTGCACCTGGGTTGCAGGGTTGAGGGCTTCTTCACGGCCAGAGTGCTCAGCACCAGTGTGTGATGTTATACCTATCTTATTGGATATGTATGGCAAGACTATGCATCGGCTGCTGCATATTGGACCTGGAACATGTGGCGTTGTCTCAAAGTTGCTTAAGGAGGGGGGTTCTGAAGCATGGGGCATCCAGCCATTTAAAATGAAAGAGCCTGTTCACAAAACATGCCACAATCTTCTGCACAAGGGATTTATCCGAATAGCTGATGCCAATAGACCTCTACCTTACAGATCCCACTCCTTCTCCTTTGTTTTGGTGACAGATACATTGGATGTGATGAAAGTGCGCGAATTGAACACAACCTTGAATGAGCTCTCTCGCTTGTCTGCACACAGCCTTGTTGTTATTGTCAGTGAGGCCCTGGAACCCTGCTGTTTCTTGATCCTACCGACAAATGCAATTGTGTACTTGTTTGTTCTGAGCATAGTAGTAAGTGAAGCTTGAATGAAGTGAAAATCATTTGTTGGGAATGCATGTCAACATTGTGTACAGTACATTACCCTAGGTCTGATTGTAGTGCTGAAGATGGTGTGGACTAATAGTGAAGGACAACTATTTGGAACTTTGTCCTTGCAGGCAAGCATCGTCATTTGCAGGCAGTCAAAATGATTGCAAAGCCTGGGAAGATCATAAAACCCGTAAGTGCAATACCCACAACATTTTTCATTCAGTTATGGGCACACTGATGCTATAATAGTGAGTGGGTGATGGGCTTTTTCTGTCAAGCTACAAACTGGTTTCCCTTCATGTGGTGACATGAGGATGAATGCATATTTTGCAGTTGAAGCCACGCACAAGAGCCTGGTGGCTTCTTCGCTTCCAATTGCTGGGATTGAAGGAGGATGAAGAAAAGAGCAAGCACTTTGATGCTGCTATACAGGAGATGGGGAGGAAGTTCAGCTTTTACATCTTCCACTTGCTTGTTCCATCTTTCAGCACTGGGTATTGCCAAACTGTCCTGTTTTTGGCTTATTTATTTACTTTTACTTTCTCACTTGGTTGAACTGCCCTTTGTGTTACAGCTTGTTGAGTTCTGTCCTCTCATCTGGAGTCTACACTTACAGGGACTCATATTACTGGGCTAGCTAGAAGTAGACAGGCATGCTAGAAAGTAGGGAAATTAGCAATAAGTGGAAGAAAGGACAATCATCAAGACAAAAGTTTCCATTGAATCCTTTCTGTGTTTCTCATGACCTCTCGTTGTTCTGATTTCCTTCCTTTCAAACCCCCTTCTTGTGAAAGAACTGATATATGTAACAAGAGCCTGACGTTCTGCATGTCTGTCAAATAATCAGGTAGCCTGGCTCAGGGGAGCTGAGATGTCAGAGCATCTCCCCCTGCTGCAATTACTCCAGCTTCTGTTTTCCATGGATGACCTGGTGTCCAAGCTCCAAATACTGAGTGCCCAAAGCTAAGATGGCCATCCGTTTGCTTCCCAGATGGTAAAATATGATGGAAGTGGTTTCATCAACATTGGACATGCAACCATAGTGAAGTTGAAATTTCCGCAAACATAGGTCCAGGAAAGAGCATCTAATTTCAAATAGAAAAACTCTGTGCTATGCAGCCTGGCTAGGAGATTTAGAGCTATTCTTTTAAGGAGGGTAGTTTGCTGGTGGTAATTGTGAAGTACAGCAGTCTGCACAAATCAAGGATGTGATGCAGCACTGAAGATGTAATGCTGAGCCCATTAATTTGGCTATTTTTTACCAAGTTTTGTCAAGGTGCAACATTGTGCCACATCTTCAGGTAAGCCAGTTCTGATTGTACATTGGTTCTTGATATCACTGCAAAAACATGTGTACTCCTGCAGAGTTGTAATGCCATAGAATTTATGTGACTCTGAAGCACTCTCAAGAGGATCAGATTTACACCTTTTTCATGGCAATCCTTGAGAGAAAGAATTTGTGCACTGCAGTGTGTTATTCTCAATATAACAGTAATGAGCAGTGTGATGCTCTTGGCAAAACTCATATGGAGCACATTACCCTCAAGACCAAGCACAGGTCACAGAATTGAACCAAGGTTGAATGGACACAAAAGAATGACAAATTGGTGCAACAGTATGTGCTTTGCAAGATTAAAGAAACTTCACTAACAATTGTTACAACTTTCTAAGTAGCTCTTTGTGGATTGACAGCCCTTGCACCTCCTGATGAATGACAACCAAAGGCCATCTTTTGAGCTAAAAGAATTCGAAGGCCACACACAGCTTAGGTCGATTGACTAGTTGCCCCTGGAGACACATCTGAAAGTAAGTCTATCAAGGGTTTTAGGGCTTAAGGTTTTGGGCTTTCTCAGATTTCATGCCAAGTTCTTCATCAACAATTCCAGTCTTGGAACCTTTGTCACTCAAAAGAGAATACACTCGTTTTTCCTTGCCACCAGGCTTTGATGATGCATTACCATACCAAATCATGCCACAAATTGCCAGTAGCATTCCAAGGACAACCTGGATGCTCAATCCCTGCTTGCCAAACAGGAAGAACCCCATTATGAGCACCAATACTGTCTTCATGTGCCCAAGCACCTGGAAGGAGACTGCACTAAATCGCCCAATGCAGATGAACTGGCTCAAGTTTGTACCAACCGCAATCAAGCATGACAAGACGATGAAAAACTGCACAGTTTTCCACCACACAAAAGCTCAGTTCAGCAATTGAAGGGTTCTCAACACAATGCACAATATCATATCCATGGATTCAGATTCCACACTACTACTTCAGGGCAAGAAATGCTGCTGCAAATTTGAGCATTCAGAAGCCTTCAAGAGAAACATTGATGACAGATAGCTGAGTACTAGCACAAGGAAGTTGATCCCTCAATGCATGAGATCCAAGAGATGGGTGCTTACCGCAGAAGGGAGGCTATAGTCAAAAAGGTCGACTCTCAGGCCTGATAACCAATAGTCAACAAAGGGCCCCAACAGAACGAGTGAGGCAGCTTGTACAGGAGCTGTGTGCCCAAGAAGGTCGAAGGAGCCCAACGAGTACTTCTTTTGTAGATGGTGGACATACTACAGTCACATTCAAGCCCCACAAATCATGTCAGGGAACAATTTCTCTGGTCTTTTGCAACAAAAATGATGAGAAGCAAGCAGTAATCCAGCAGTCCAGAGACACCAGGAAATTGTGTCACCTTTGCAGTTGGTAAGCAGATATGTTTTAGCATTATGGGACTTACATATTGTTGCAATGCAGTGCTCCAGACAGCAACAACTGCTGCAATGAAGCCTTTTGTATTAACACTCACGTCACTAACTGTGCAGATCGCAACACCCACCAATACCACCATTATGCTCAGCTTTGTGTCTCTTGAGTACCCAATCTTATCAAACACCACCTCAAAAAAGCATGACACTGGTATCATGCTCAGCTTGGCAATCTGCACAATTCCAACAAAAACTCATGAAAACAATAGTTTCAAATACGGCTGTATCCCAACCAAAGGCATTCAGCCACAAATAACTGACAGTGGCGGTGATGCTACTGAAAATTTGGCAATGCACTTTTGGATTATGAAAAACTTGTGATTGTCATGTCTGCACTTTGCACCAGGCGTTCCAAGCTATGGCAGCTTCTGTGGTTCATTTAAACTGCTGGAATAAAGAAAATCCGGCATGATTAGCTCGTAAAGGAAAAACTTCATCAACTAGAAAGCCTGTGGAGAAAGATGTCATTAAAAAAGAGAGCTCCACAACACAGCAACTCTCGTCTTCTCTAGGGCCTTCACGATGGTCTCACTTATCTTTGTGTACATCTTCACTGTGTTGTGGAATGGGCAAATTTTGTACCCTTCAACACCCTTGAACTTGACTTGTAAATGGTCCTATTTTTCAGGATCTAGAAACTGACAAAAAGATAGCAGCAAGATTGAGTAAGTTTACCTGATAGAAGCCGACAGAATTCCACATCAGGCTAACATTCATGCCGACAATGGAAAAATTTGCACAGAGAGCAAACTTCACAAGGTCAAGAAGCGGCAGATGTGATGGTTGAATGTATCCCATACACCTCAGCACAAGTGTCATGAGTGTTGTCATTGAAAAGTGAAGACCTGTCAATGTTGTTGCTGCAATAAATTCCACCAATACTAAACCAAATCAGTCACAACTCATCAAATCAAGTCCTGTAATGAAACAAAGCACTGTTTGTAATCGTCTTAAGAAACTTGGGAACTGTATAATCCATGTTGAAGATCACAACATCCTGTCATTGAAGATCACAAGTGAATGTGTCAAGTCACCACTATGACACATTCCAGCAAGTTGGCAAGGAGAAAGAGAAAAAGAAAACCCCCGAGTCTTCTAGTGAGGTGCAACTGTGAATTCTGAGTAATGCCAATATTTTGAGATGAGGGAATAAAGACTTAACCCCATCTGAGGGAGAAAAGAAAAACACAGAAAGATTTGTAGAACAGCAGCAAGTTCATGTCCTCAAGCAAAGACAAGGACAGGAAAGCATGAGTCAATGATCTGAAGACACACACACACAGGGGAGAAGAAGAAGAAGAAGAAGAAGGAGAAGGAGAAGGAGAAGAGGAAGTCAACAGAAAGGGTACAAACCGAAGCTGAAGCCATAGTTCGCCATGAGCTGCTTGTTAACCATGATGATCCCCACCGAGGTTGTAACATTGAACAACCATGCTCCGACATCAAGAGCAGCTTTCCTGTCTGCCTTGCTTGTCGGATTCCGATCTGGTTTTCCAATCGAAGGTGCCATCTCCCTCCCCACAACACAAAATGCAACTCACGCTGTCCAAGTTACCCAACCTTTTCTTCTCACTACCATGGACCGACTACTACCCTAACCTCTATCCTTCATCAAAACAAAAAAAAAACACACACACACAGAGACCCTTCTGCTAAGTATTTGATGTCTTCCTCTTCCCACCAAGTAGAGACGCGTGAGCTTGGAGACGCCAAATGAAAGCTTTATCCCCCCCCTTTTTTTTCCTAACAAGACTTGTCAAGCCGAGACTTTTGTTCTCTTCTTGCAATCCACCCTCAAAGATCGAAACTTGGACCTCCCCCCCACCGCCACCTCACAGCTGCTACCTTTTTGTGTGTGTTTGTTTTGGCAATGCACTTACATACAAAGCTCTTGATCTATGTACTCTGAAGCCGGATCTGGCACCTGATCTGCGAACACAAAAGCTTCGAAAAGCGAAAACTTGGAGAAAACAGGGCTCAAAAGACGAAGCAGCAGCAGCCGAAGAAGACCAACAGCAACAACAATGAGGGAAATGAAGCAGCGAACAATAGAGGAAGAAACAAAATGGGGTGTGCGTGTATGTGTGTGGGGGAAGAGAGTGCGAGAAGGAAGGAAATGCAGTGAGGAGAATGGAGTAGTTGTGAGCTCTATTTGTTGGAAGAAGGACACGAGAGAACACAAATGGGGAAGGAAAGAACTGGGGGAGGCGGGGACAGACAGACAGACAGCACACAGTAGCAGCAGCAACAACAACAACAACAACAACTGAAGAAGAGAGAGAACAACAACAACAACAACAAACTCTTCTTAGGAGGAGTGAAGGAGAAAGCTCTTCCAGGAAACTGATGCAAAGCTCCTTCTGGTGGAGGACATTGCAAAACACAAGAGGAAGAAGAAGAAGCTCAAAACCGAAACCAGCAACTTTTTTTATTCACCACCACTAGGCCTACTCTCCTCTTTTGTTCTCTCTCTCTCTCTCTCTCTCTCTTTTCTTTTGCTATTTGTTCTTCATTTATTGATTGGCTTTCTGCTGGAAAGGCAAAAAAGGAGAAGAAAACCCAAAACCCATTTCAATTTTGATTTGGTCCCCATATTTTGAGGAATGCTCACCAGGTGTTTGTTTGTTTGGTTTACTACCAAGTACCTACTACTACCTATGTGCCCTACAATACTACCCTTATAGGTAGGTAGGTACCCTGCTAATTTAGCACATTGAAATGGGGGAATGCTTTAACTTGTGTCATACTACAACAACTTACAAGCCCAGCTTCAACACCTATCTGTCCAATAATTAATTAATTAATTTTGAAATTTTCCATGTGTGGAATTTTTTTTTAATGAAAAAATTTCTTGAATATTCCAAGATATTCTTTATTTTCCTTCACAAATTTTGTTCTTTGAAACTTCTTTTAACAAACATCTTTGTTCTGTAAAAAAAATTCAACATATCTATAAGTAAGAGAGTCAAAGCTGCCAAGGTACTTCCCTATGGTATTCAAATCTAGAGAGATTCCTAATGGCATATATAATGATGATGCAAAAGGCCCTTGAACTAAGGAATGGTATGGCTCTTTTTATGGGCCAGAAGTGAGAGAACTTCTTTTTGGGTAAAAGTTGTCAATTTATTTTTTTTAATATTTGGTTTTCATTTGTGTAGCCAAAAAAAACATTAAAAAAAAAGGGATGAGAAAAGATTTGTATATACTTCATATCTGATTTATAACTAGATTTGGCTAAACCTTCCTACTACTACTCATGGTCACCCACTTTTTCTATGGATGATCACCACTTTGGCTACCAACAAATACAAACAAATAACTCCTCAAATTAACATTGATTGGAAGCCTTGCCCAACCCTCCTTAAGCCTGTTTCAGGTGGATGCATGTGCTGTACTTTCAAGAGCTGCAGTGTACTTAAAAACCTTTGACTGACTTCCTTTCCAAAAGTGACCATCAAGCATGAAACCATGAGTGGAGTGAGTAATGAATCCATGAAAGGAGAAAAGTATTTTTTTACTTTTTAAAAAAAAATTAATATTTAAATTATTGATTTTAAAGTTGGTATTAAAGATGGGTAAAATATGAGAGAGAGAGAGAGAGAGAGAGAGAGAGAGTATGAAGACTATTTTGTGTACATATCCAAACCTTCTTTTTTCCTTCTCAATTTTGCAATGGGGGTCAAAGTGGCTATCATCCGTAAGAAGATTCACCCAAATTTGGCTATAAACAAGATATGAAAGTGAACGAATCTAAGCATCCTTGTATATTCTTGGCTACCTATTTGCAACCTATTATAAAAATCTGGCAATTTTCTTTACACTGTAGATGAAACTTAAAGCTGAAATTAAGCTTTGGGAAGCATTTTGGGGCAATTTCAGTATGCAATTAAATCAAATGCGAGTTTTTGCTTGCTATCATTGTTGTGGAATTGTGTGAAATTCTACTTTCATTTTTGCTTGAATTGTAGTATTTTGGCAATTGGACTTGAATGATTCGCAAGACAGTAGGTATAAGCAAGGGAAATGTGTTGAAACATGTCCCACATATTAGCCTTATCTCTCTCTCTAAAGGCAGTTTTGGACCAACCTACAGTTTCATCCCCTGTTTTTTTTCCCTGTGTTCAAACTTTCATCTTGACTTTTTTTTCACTCATGACTGTTTTGGTGAAATCAAGGGTTCTCATCCCTAGTTTCAACCACTTACACATAACTTTCTTCTCTTCAGATTTCCATTGTCTTATGCCATATAAATCAACCATAAGACATGTTCAGACTTCAGACCCCCTTGGCCATGGGTTTCTTTCTACTGCACACTCTATGAGGATTCAGATACATTAGGTGAATGACAACCTCTAGTGAGTTGGATTTATAGGTGACTTGAACCAATTCCAAAGTAGTATGGTGGAATGATACAGTTTTTTCTAGGTTATATTCACTCAACCCATTGATTAGAATTCCATGATTCCAATTATAGTTTGTAGGTCGACAAGTCAAGCTTCATTTTGGAATGGATAGTTCCTTTGTATCTCATATTACAAAACTTTTATGTACTATGGAATGGTCAAGCCCTGCCCATTATCTTAGGTAATGCACAAGGCGAGCCTGTTAGGGTGATCTAAGTGACGCATCCAAGATAATGGGCACGGCAAGCCATTCCATGGCATTAAGGTCTGTGGTAGCAGATGCAATAACTTTTCAAAAATAGTCATGTTCAACAGACACATTTTGATCACTATTATGAGTGTATGATCATTATCAGAGGATTATGTTGTATAATGTGATCAAGAAAATGACATAATTCACACCTGACCCCCTCCTCCAAAACAACCTTAATCTTGGTGGATATGGAGGGAGATCTAAAGTGAGAGCTTTGGCAGAGGAAATACCTTGACGAATTCACGGTGACCGGATTCAAACCCATTGTAACCCTTGTTTTTTTTATCATTAAAGCACCAAGGAACAATACCAGCAATGAAACTCCCTTACTCAAAATGTATCATGGATATCAGTAAATAAACATTGCGATGGTGATATAGGTACCTCAACTTGTCATTTGGGTCATCAGATCTGCAAACAGTGATTCAAACTGCCAAACCTGGAAGGGGCTCCTGAGTCCTTGCCCTAGTCACACTATTATGGCCAGAGGGAACTAGCACCCAGGGCACCATGAAGGATGGATGGTGTCTAGACATGAAACATTTTTTTTTAATACACATGACCAGTAGATAACACACACACACACACACTACTGTGATGAGCTATGTATTAACCATCCACAACCATCTACTCGCCTAGTAGCCACTGTGTGCCTTACCTACTTATCATATGATCACTAGCATTCCCTCTCTACTTACTTATGGCACTTACAGACTTAGTAGTTACCTAGGCAGTGCTGTGGGGAAGTAGGAGCATGTACACGATAGTTTAGGGGGGTGGACCCTTGATCCATCCACAACTGAGTCATAAATGGGTTTCCAATGGATTGTGCACCAGCGGGTGCTGAATCACATAATCCCACTTAGCATATTCAAGCTCTTCTGAATAGTTTGCTTTGCACTGACCACGCAGCTCAAGCTTGTCTGAATGTTAGGGGTTGAAAGTAAGGACTTTCTGACATTCAAAAAAACTAATTAACCTTTCATGCAAAAGTTCCTGGATGAGCATTGAACAAAAATATGTAATTTTTATTTTGTGTGTAAATTTCACACTGAAAAGATATGTTGGTATTTGGTGAGCAACCAGTGTTGTATGATTAGTACTTTTGCACTTACCAAACCCATTGATGAATCACACAAAAAAGTGCTGGTACATCTAAGAAATTGAAGTAGTAGATTTGTACATACTTATCACAGCCACTGTCCACACTGCCCAGACACTGCACAGTAGTAGTCGTAGCAGCTGCTACTTCCGAGCAGCTGAATCAATCTTAATCCTGTCTTGTACTGGAAGTTGTTGAGTGGGGAGCATCTCTACCAGTATGCAGTAAAATAGCCTGTACGGTATATTTTAGATGAAATATAGCAAATCATGTATCCTGCCCATGTGGATGTGAGTATCATGATGCTCATCCTAGTTATCAGTCTGAAAGCACTTTACTTAGTTCCTGAATCTTGACATTTAGATGAAGATGATGATGTTCTAGACATGCTTTACAATGTTGTTCTAGACTTTCTTAATGCTATGCTATTACTGTCAAAGCTTAGCCATTGTCAGTATTCACCTAATCTGCGATCTTAAATTGGGTGGAGTTGGACATTTAATTATCATAGTTATCTAATCTTCAATCATTTACTTAGACCGTGATTCTTGATATTCAGATGATAAGCTTTTTGGCATATTATACTAGACTTTCCCCAATGCTAGGCTACTCCCATCAGACAGCCCACTTGTGAATTGCGATTCTTCAATAAATCTGTGATTTTGCAAGCAGATCCCCTCCATGACCGGAAGTCAAATTGTTTGATCCAATCCCACCAGACATTATCTCTGGAAAAGAAATTGAATTTCGTATGCTTGCTTTTTGGTGTAAGTAAGCTGAATATGAGGTCTTCAGAAAGGGATAAGCATATGTTCCCGCATAGATGCTTCCCTGAGTCTTACACCATTTAAGGGCCTGAACTTCACCCAAATTACAGTTTCCAGACCATTATACTGCAACTGGTGGAGCTGCTCTAGAGTCTGTTTGAATCCTTGACAATTGCCAATCACACTGGAAGAAAGAAGTATGGTGCTACAGTTGGAGGATGAAGAAAAGTTAGATTATGAAGGATTTCCTATTGATTACATGACTTTGTATGACATCTACACTAAATCTTTACACCAAGCCCACATGCAGTATCCCTGGAGTCATTCAAGACAACTAGTGATGAAATCCTGAATCCCATGCAAGATATTGAAACCAACCTGTGCTTGAAAACATCAGCAATAATGTACAATAATAGGGTCAGTGCAGCCCCCTGACACATCCACACCAGAATTAATGTGCATTCTGGACACATGAAATAAAACAGAGAACTAAGAACTTGTCCTGGTCTGCTTATCCAGCACTGTCAAGTGTGAAGGCTGCAATTGCAAGAGCAGTGAACTGTACTTAAGTAAAGCAGTAAAAGAAACAAACATGCGCTTTCTAGGATTAGCCCAGAATAAGTAATTTTGGAGTTTCTAGATGAAAGTGACATGGGGAAATCGCTGACCCTGACACATATGACCAGATGGTTATCTATGGATGAATATGAAAACCAAAAGCTTGCAATGTGTATATTCTGAAAGGGATGTAAGCAGAGTGGTAGATAGGAGACACTGCCCATGCCCAGGCTTAAAACTACAGCTCAATTTACAGTATTAACCTTGATGAGAACACAATCAACAAGGTTCATTAACAAAGCGTCAAACCAAACTCTCTTATAAGTGGAACTTTTCAATGTCAGAGCACCACATTTGAAGAGAAAAGCACCTTGAAATGTTTAATTATTGGCATATTGTATAATAAAAATGATTGTTGTTGCCTTCAAATTTAAGTTAACACCATGCACCTGGGGCTAGGTCGAAGGTGAGAGTAAGGAGATGAGGTGCAGCATGTAAGCTATCAAGCATCCCAACAAAGCTCCTGCAGCCACCTGCCACAGAAATTCCTCCACTGCATCAGAAGATCTCCTATAGGGTCCAGTAAAGGATCCATATGCCTTCTTAGCATACCAAACTCTCTAGACTCCTACAAAAACCTATGACAAATCAGGACTCTAAAAAGAATCAAATCCATTAAAAGAGCGACTTTCAGTTGCACAGCTCCATGTTGCCAATACCAAAATGCACCACAGGAATGGTCATGTAGTTGGACTATTTAGTTGGGAATGTAGACATGTTTTGCTTGAAACAGATATCACATTGGATGAGATGTTCTCATGGGAGCACAAAGTGAGAACAACTGGATATTATGCTTCAATCTCATCACCATGTTTAACAAGCAAACTGTTTGAATTTTCCAACTTGGTCGTTCATTGGTAGTCTACCCTGCTCTTCCCCCTATGTGGCAAGTGCTGTATTGGGCTTTTGTAAAAATTTCCAGTCCCTTTATCAACGCTAGAAAACACCATGAAAGGAAAAGGATACCTGGGGAGGTGTATGCCCCAGAAACTCTCTAAGAGGCCGAATATCAGCAAGTGGGTGCTCTGGTGGAAGCTCAAAAACTATTTGATTGAGAACCTGCACCCATTTCATTGTGCATCCCCCCCACTCATTATTCCCTGAGACAATTCTATTGCATAAATTCACAGACAGATTGCGAATTGAGTTCACAGAGAAACTCAGCACACTGTTACCTCAATACAAGATGATTTGTCTAATCTTAATTGTTTGGCCTTGACAGGGAGGTGTGTAATCTCTGTTCATCAAAGACCCCATCTAATGGCATATTCAGACCTTTGTTTACACCACAAGCAGAGCTACTATGGGAAATAACAGCTTCTAGACATTTGCCAGCTCCCATCAAAGCTAATGATTATATGCATGGTCACAAGTCATTGTCTGTGCTGACAGACACCTCAAAATTGACTGGTACATAAAAATGGAAATTAAGAGAACACTGCTGCTTGACATTGTACAATGCATCCCTAGGGTTCAGTGATACAAACAAAGATTGAGTTGCTGTAGAGCATAGTTAAATGGTCTATTATGTGAATGTTGAGCTTTGACCCACTTCATCTTGAAAGAGTAGTTGAAAATTTTGGACCAGGATATGTCTGAAAGCATGCTCAAATGTCATTTTAAGGAAAATCATTCTATGAACCTGTCAGGACTTGGCATTGTGCCCAGGTTCCTCATGGAACCAACATGATAAAGCTGGGTCAACTTGATTAAAAAACTCACAAATCTCAATCAATTAGAAGAACAAAGAGGCACAAGGATGTGGTGATAACCTCAGCTTGTCGACCAGCCTGCAGCCTGACACCTGATGCATCATACATAACCTGCATAAAAAATTTCCACACCCACAAAGCCCACCTTCACAATTCCTTCCTACCTGGCCTTGTAGAAAACCTCTTCCTCCATTCTTCTCCTCTTTCTTTCTTGATAGCATATTGATTTCTCTGAGTTTCTGAGGATGCAACTCTCATATTGTTTGGTGCAATGGTCTTTTAAGCTGGACACACTACATTCATAAATTCTGTTTCATGTCTCATCTTGCCTTGTGCGACTTTAAATGTTGAACCCCTTCTTGCTACTTCATGTTATCCACCTATAAGGAGGCATTAATGTATGGCAGATGCAGATAAGATCCTGGACTGAGCATCTGCAATCATATCTTTTGACCTCACACACAGGAAGCTACAAAAGTTTTGACAGACTTTCTTACAATGCTGGCAAGAACCAATGCGATTGCAAAGAGGGGTGATGCAGGACCCTCGCGAAGGCCAATGGCACAAGCAAGGCCCATTACAGTGGCAGAGTGAGAGGATGGCATGCCCCCTGACCCATACAACCTCTTCACATCCCAACGTTTCTCCTTATACCTGCCCACCTACCACCTTCTTCAGCAGCATTTTCACAACCTTGCATATCCTCACCAAACAGAACTACAGGCGGGAGTTCTTCATCCATGAACCTAAATCCACCAGCATGGTCCAAGGCTCTACAACATTCCACTGAGATAACAGGTAGTAGGAAGTAACTTTGACACTTCAATTTAAATTCTGGCTGTAAAGCTGAGGATGCTTTTTGGTCTTGGGCTTGGAGGTTTGGCCAAACTCCTCTTGCAAAGAAAGCTTTGGTAAAGAATTCCTCCTCACAAAGAATGTACCATTCCGCAAAGTGCAGAACCCTGGCAGTCAACAAGCTTGTGAACTGTAACAAACCTACTTCCCCCCTTAGATTTAATCCAAAATGTCATTGTATTCAAACATTGGCATTCCTCATCACAAGAATTCATCCGCCAGCCATGTGCAGGAACCCTAGGAGTGGACTCAAGGGATGTTTGATACAGACATTTCTGTTTATGCTACAACTATCACAAAGCCCAAGGAGAGATAGACAATGAGCTTGGTCTGTATTCCTACCAAACACACCTCTTTGTAAACACAATGCATACTAAAACAGTAAAATCTCTGAGATTACTGGCTAATCATCAAATGTGACCATGGCAACTTGGCTGTATACACCTGCCTGCAAGGTTTTGGGAGTGGGAGCCCTAGGTTACAGTTTCATGAAAACACCAAAATATTGCAAGATAGCTCCGCTCTTCACTTGCTGAAAAATTCTTCTTACTTTCTGGATGGATGCGGGAAACTCACTCCTTCAAAGAGGAAAGGCCGTCCAAATAAATACGTACATACATAGAGAGAGGGGGGTGGAGGAGGAGTCGGGAGGGGATCTCTTCTACGAATCTCTTTAGTTTGTCACGACCAGGGGATGAGAAGCACAAGGGAGGCGAGAAAAGAGATCAAGGGAGTACCAAGTGGTCAAGACCTTGAGCGACTGGGCCACAGCAAAGGCCACAAATGCCGCAACCAGGGGTAGATTCGTGATTGCTTCGTACTGCGACTTCACCATTGATGCATTCGCTGCACTGGCTGCGTGTGCTATCTCTGTCGCTGTTGATCCCATTTCTCTGCGCTCTCAGATCCCCTTTCCAGTACTAAATATTTGAGCAAACCAGTAGTTGAATCTTGAACCGCCACCTCGCACCTGGAGGAACAATAGTGCCAAGTGCGGTTCCCGAACATTCCCCCCACCTAGAGCTCGAGCTCCTCTAACAGCAGCAGCTATTAACGACGCCACATAGACAGAAACAGTGCTAAGTCAGTTTCCCCGAAGTGTGTTCACCCCAATATGACAGTCTAGAGAGGGATCCAGCGAGAGCAAACGAACGCAGCGAAAACTAAAACACAAACACAAACGCATCATCATTCTTGCGCTTGTTTCCTCCGGCCAAACAAACAAAACCCCTTATTTCTTGATGCTGAGCATCACTACGAAATCAAACGAAACTCTCTAGTAATACGGCACTACAAAAAACAGATTTTTCTCAGCGAAAAGCCCACAGTAGAAGCAAACCAAAAAAACCATGTCGACCATGAACGAATCTCCTTTTCTTTCTTTGTCCAAAAAGCACCAAACAAGGTGATGGAAAAAGCAACATACGTACCTCTCTCTTGTCGTTTCACTCTCTCTCTCTCTCTCTCTTTCGCTTTCTCTCTCAGAACTTGGATCTGATTCCCGGAGACAACATTGCCATCAACTTGGACACGGCAGGCACGCTTGGGCAGATGAGAATTCGCTGTTGCGCAACGCGACGATCGATGGGGAATTTCAGCGACGCGGAGACAGAGAGAGAGGGGGGGGAGGGAGTCGGGGAGAGAGGGGGGGCACAATAAGACGAGGAATACGTAGCGCAACAGGAGGGCACACAGTGAACCATGAAGGATGAATGATAAGTGGTCAAAAAACAGTTTTCTGTTGGGTTCCAGTTCAGTAGCTAACCATGGTGGTTGGTTTTGTTTTGTTTTTGAGAGCTATTTATTACATAATTGGTTACCCAGGTGAAACTAAATATTAACTCAGTAGTTAAGGTTCATCCACAACTGAGGAATAACGGGCATCCAGTGGATGAATGGTGTGCTGGTGGGTGCTAGTTCACTGTGGCCATATAATGTTCCTAGGTACCCCCCAAAGTGCCAAATTTTCAATCCTCAGATTGCGCGTTGCCAATAGTTTCCATCATATTTTAAGGGTCAACAACAAGTGATTTTTTTTTCCCCCAACAAATTTTGTTGTTTAAAAAACTCAAAAGGGGAATTTTAGATGGGATTTTTTTTGTTTTTAAATTTTATATTGGACTAAATTTTCTATTTTTTTGAAAAAAAACCTTCAAAATTCTTACATCACAAAAATGGGGAGGCCAAAAAGATAATAATAATAATAATAAAAAATCTCATGGTTGGGAACTTGGTTCTCAAAGGGCATTATTTACCTTACACCCAACATAGCTAACAGATGTTCAACACTACAATGGCTTACAGGCTTTACAGACAGTGCCTTGCTTGAACAAGCAACCTTGTTGTTACCATGGTAAAAATCTCAAAATCCATTTAAATTATTTCAGCTCTGTGCTACTAGGCATTACCGGTGTGACGATCAATTTTTATTTTTATTTTTCTTAAGTTTTCATAAATGGTTTTTAATAATTCATCATTATTTATGACAATGTCAAATTTAATTTAAATTAATGTATGTTTGATGTACATGAAAAGACACATGTTGATTTGGTATTTTCATATTGATGTCCTTGGATAGGAAAAAAGAATAATTAAGAAAATTAATACCAAAAAAAATTTATTAAAAAAGAAATGAAATAGTTAGACTTGAAAATAAAATAATTATTTTTGAAATTGACTTTGGAGTTGTCCATGAACAATTAATTGTGCAAAGGATTCCAAAACATCCCCCAAAAAAAAAAAGTTTGCTGGTTCTTTTTGGGCTCTTTTAGACTTTTGAGGAGGATCTTGATTCTTTCAAGTATTCTCAACATTCACACCAACGTCCATGGAAAGAAATTTAAAATAATCAACAAACGAAGGAAAAGTGAACCAAACAAAAGAAAGAAAGGGTTTGGGAAAGGATGATGGTAATTTCATGGAGAGCCAGGTTTCTCCAAACAGAATTGGATGAAAAGTGTCCAAAGGAACACATTATAGCTCCGAACTTTGGATGCACTTGTGAGGATGTCTTTTATGTGGAAAGGAGATGCAAGATAAGGATTGACTCAATAGAGTCATCCGTAAAGTCGCCCTGTCTTCACCCTGACTTTGGGCGTGGTTTTTCACTCCTATCTCCTCTTTCAGTTGAATCCACAAATTAAGAAAATATTATTAAATCTCAGTATGAAATGCTGAAACTCAGCATTTAATGCACAAAGAAATTCGAGACATATTACAGTAGTTGTACAGGTAAGAGCAGTCAAAATATATGTACTAGCCGTGGAGGCGCTCCGGAAAAACTAAAGACAAAGGAAAATTTCCAAGATTGGTGGAAAAACTAGTTTGAGTCGCAGTTATTTCATTTTGTAAAATTTTCATTCCCAGTTACGCATTTGATGCTTTATTATGCCAAAACTGGCCGTTCTCACCCTCTAATCAAAGGACTTTAAAGATAACTCTGTTATTTTTGACTTTTGGAGTGGCATGAAGCATCGAAAAATAATTGAATTGGATTGGATGTAGTTTTCACCATGTTTTTGTTGGTTTATTTTATCTCAATGAAATTTTATTCCTTTTGTTTTCAAATTGGTGTTTTATTTTATCATTAATATTTGTGATTTAACATCCTATACATGTTTCACACACACAAAATAAAAAGAAATGAAGGGCTTTGACAATCTTTCAGCATGAAGGGCAAAACAAATTAGAGACCTTCCTTAATAAAGGTTGACCCACCTTTCAAAGTTGAATGCTGCGGAAAGGCCTCACTAAAATAGGTGAAGGTAGAAACAAGGGTGCTGGTACACCATGGCCTACAAACCGTATCGCTCTAGGTTATTAATTTCAACACAACAATTTCCATGTAGATTGAGGGTCCCCCATTGAGGGTTAGATGGATGTAAATTGTAAGTTCCTTAGCCCTAAGGGCTGTCATCCCTAGGCTATAGGGAGCTCATGACAATGATTCTTGGAATGGGGGAAGCCTTAGGGTTTAGGCTACCTTGTATGAAAACTTGTTGAAGCTAGAAGGATTGGTAACAAAAAAAAGGTTTTCAAAGGGCTTGATGAGTGTCATGCCTGTCCCTACGAGTAGGGCCGAAGACGGAGCAAAATTCTGCCTCACAATTACACTAAAAGAATAATGGCAAATCAGAAAGACACTTTTAGGACAAGTTAAGGGATATTCTCCCAAGGGGGGGGCCTTAACCTTGCACCCCCAAAGAACAACAAGATTTTCAGGCCTTGAGTGAACCAGCACCTACCTGGTACCATGGTAAATAAGCCCCCCCCCCCCCTCCCCCCCTCCCCAAAATATTAGGTTGCTTCTAATAACCATAGTAATTATCTGGTCCTAAGACTAAATCAGGGTCTGGGGGGGTCAAAATTTAATATTTTCTGGGTGAAATATGACCACTAGATGGCCCGACTCAAGAATGTGAAAGTACCAGTGTGGGTGCTGGTTCACCCTGGGCTTCATTGAACACTATCGTGACTTATAACATTATCAATGAGAGTTTCTCTAGTTCATTATTACAAAATGTGAGTGTAGTTCATTAGTTCCTGTTCACTAGACTAATGAATTTAGTATTACTTTTTAATCCTTGTCTATTAAGAATAGTGAATTCACTCAAAATCTAGTGAAATCACTTTACACATAAAAACACATTTTGTTATAATCTCCAAGAGCCTTTGCCTTACACTTATGAAGAACCAAACATTCATTCACACAACCATGCATTACAAATTATCAATATATGTTATATGTCCAACAATCTCCACAATTTAAGAGTTGGTTCCTAGGGCAGGCACCAAGCTCAAGTATGTAGGTTCAATCATCCAAGCCTAAATCAATTATATGTTCCCAGAATGTTGGTAATAATATTATTATTACTGGGAAACTAATTACTCCATTCATTCTGAACAAGATTTAGAACTATGTAAATTGTTTGAAGGGTCCTTTGCTTTGAAAGACATGATGCATAAATGTAAGAAGGACCGTTTTATTGTAACACCCATAGGAGATCATCAATTTTTGAGCCTTACAAGCTGCAAAATGACCCTTTTGATATTTGATCTTAGTGCGGTAATAAATTAACTTTGTGGGATTGGGAGGTTCACCTTCTGGGTGATTCCATTGAACTCATAGTTTGCCTTGTATAGTTTTTATGAGATTCAAGTTCAAATTATTCATACATTTAGCATATGTTCTTTTGATTCATTAATTTACATATTTGTGCATCCAGGTTGCATTTTGATACATGTTATTTGACTTGATATTTTGATACTTTTAGATTTCATAATTGCCATTTTAAAAATCTTCAGTCAATAATGTTGATTCTTTCTAGATAATTTTAATATTAGTTTTGTACGATTTTTGTTTACAGCCTTCTGTCTGGTTCCATGTTTGCAATATAGAGGATTGTTGTTTGCAGTCATATGTTGCAATCCTTAGAGCATCTCCACCGGTGCTCAATATGTGACTCCAGGCAGTAAAATTTATTGTGAAAAAGTCAAAATGTGCCGGTTTAGCTCAGGAAATTGGTTTTTCTGGACCAAATTCGTGCAGCTTGCCGTGGCTGGTAAAAGGTGCAACACATGTTGAAATGTTGTCCTTTTAATTATCTTGTCTTTAAAGTTAAAATAATCGATTTTGATCAATTTTAAACTTAATAGAAAATAAAGACTCAAAAAAAAAGTGGGGCAATTTTAAAATGGAATTGCTTGCCTTTCAAATGACACAGGCAATTTGGTGTTCAAAATTGCCTCACTTTTTTTAGGAGGAATGAATATGCTTTATAACATGGTCTCCAAATACATGAAATTGTTATGAGTGGTGCTTTTGACTCGGGGAGGGTCACTGAGGATCACTGGATTAAATACATGTAACTAGACAGCTGACCTGGAGGTAACTAGGGTTCATTAACCTAATGAATAAGTAAGTAATCTAGGATGAGAGAGATCATTCAAGGAATGAAATAATAAATGAAGGAGAGGGCTAGCCCTCCCTAATGAATGATCTAGCTGCTCTTAATGAATGGGCCTGTTAATAAGGGATGAATGTTCAACATTTACTCTAACAGATGTGAATGAGAAGCTAGGATTCAATAATGGTTGCCAAATTCCAGTGCATAACCTTCATCAAGCTGGCCACAGTGAACCAGAACCCACCAGCACACCATGAAAGATGGATTGTAAGTGGTCAGGAAACAGTTTTCTGTTGGGTCCCAGTTCCATAACTAACCATGGTGGTCCATTTCTTGTGAACTTGATGGCACACTTAGTGTATAGCCTGTGCCATTGTGAACTGGTTGCCAAACTAATTTTTCCTTTCAAAACCATTTTTTGTAATTTAATTGAATTTCCAACAACAAAAACTACTAAACATTCGATATTTCCTGCATGCACCCTAGCTCTAAAAAATTTCAAATCACCTTCATTAAATCCTATACACTGAAGACTTTCCAATAATACCAAGAACGCACCCAAATTTCACTATGTTTTTGGTTTAGATTGAAATGATTCAGTGAAAAAATTGTTCAATATTCAATAACTTCTCCACTGTAGGTTGGAACATTTATGAAATCAACTCTGTGAACTTCAACCCTACTCATTGAAGGCTTTCCAACAATACCAAGAGTGTGGCAAGAGGCACTGTGGTTTGAGGGATCTCAATGTGACAAACAAAACAAAACAAGCAAACCACTTTCCTTCATAGATAGATTTCTTATTTTACCTATCGCTGGTTTGAACTTGCAACAAGGGGCAGAGCCACTTCCGTAATACCTGAATCTATTCATCCATTGCTCCACATGATTCCTCTGAGTTCCTGGAGCATCCCCTGTATGCACAGGTGCATAATAATCTTCATGCTTCTGCTAGATAATGGGTGCATCATGATGCATCTAGAAATCTTCCCCTCCACAGACATTCAAATCTCACATGATGTTACTTCACTAGGTTTGGCCCAGGATACTGCTGCGGTTATCAATGTTATTCCGTTTGCAGGCCCACTGTTCAGGGGCGGTAGTTTGATGCACTGGATTTCAGTTATACAGTTTACTAGCCATGACAAGTTACAACCAGGCTCAAAGCACAGTTTCACAGATGACAATGATGTCAGATTCTTCTAAGAATACATCTGAAGTACCTGAGATGGTGCAAAACTTGAGAAGGTTCACATTCTGATGAACTCAATCACAAAATAGCCACAATGTTATATTTGCAATACAGAATCCACTTGCCTGCATAAGTGTAATGAGCACAATGGTGACAACAGCCAAAACATAATTCAGTCACGTGGTGTTAGTTTTCAGCATTCAGAGAACTGATCTTGCCCTCTTGGACTCAAACAAACATACTCTCCTACAGTCGACAATTATCAGCCCCCCCAAGAATAAACAACAGTTGCAAATCTTGCAGCACTCCTGCAAATGCAACACTGCTCCACCATTACTGTGAAGAGGTCCCACAAATATAACAATAGACTACTTGTCCAAATTTAACTAACAAGGCCTTAAAGAGGGCCTCCAATAGGAAGGGCGCAACCCCAACTTGCCATGCAGTGCGCCAGCCAATTATCACAGCCAGCCGCATGCCACCGACTGCAAGAACTGCAAGACTGGCAGCACTCAACCAAAATAGCCCCATGGTGTTGTTCCCACTGGCATGACCAGCCAACCAAGCAGCAAGCAAAAAGCCCCACAAATAACCTGAGGATTTCTCTGTCAACAATATGTGGTAGCCACTGCTGCCCCCAGCAAAAATAGGCAAGCCGCAGGCGCCACCCAGAAGGTAGAGTAGCACAGCACCCATCCCCAGGTGTGAACCAAGGACAACTGATAGGGCCAGGACCGCAAGTGACTGAAGAGTGATGGGAACTGGATTGCCAGGCCTGTATATGCACACCTGGGCTGCAGCTGCTAATGCTATGGCACCAAGAACACAGTGCAAGACCATGGCCTTCCAATACAAAGCTTCTTTGGCACCCTGCTTTATGGATGACTTCATTGATGGGACCATGCTTGTATTGTGCACTAAAAGACCTCCAATGAATGTTGCCAGTACAGATTGTGCATCAGATTCAATCACATGATCATGGGAAAGCACAACGAAATCGGCATACTTCCCTGGAGATAAAGATCCCACATAAGTATCCATGAAACTTGCATAAGCAGCTCCCACAGTATACCTGCAAGAATCATCTGTATGGGTTAGAAGTAATAAATCATTTAAGGAAGAAAACTTTGCAAGTTCATGGAAATCCCAGAGGATTTAGAAGAGCACACTTTCAACACAATGTAAGAAGCAAAAAAAATATGGCCAAAAAAGCAGTAAGTATAGGGCAAACGTGCAGATGAAACATGATCAATCACACCAATCTGCAGGAGTATGGCTCTGAAATGTGTGTGCCCTGCATTTCTGGTTCTCATCTCAAAGAGGTTGAGAAGTGAGAGAGGCAATATGACATTTTACTTTCTTTTCAGGTTGTGGTTTCTTCAATATTCACACCAAATCTGCAAGATAATGGCCATAAAACATATGTACTCTACATTTCCGGTTCTCCTCTGTGAGCTCGAGAATTTGGAGAGGTGATATGGCATCTTGATAGCTTTTCAAGTTGCAGTTTCTTAAATATTTCTTCGTCCAGACATATGCAACTGACCTTACAGATCTGCAAGCAACTCAGGTGAACCTAGCAAGTGCTTCTCTGGTAAAGCCATATGACTTGGTTGATGGCACCGGAGTCAAGGAGAGATTTCCTTGTGATAAGCTGTTCTGCAATATGATATGTCCTCATACATGCACGGCCACAACTTCAGCATGAACAAATAAAACATACGCCCAACTTGCAATTCATAATAATACTCAACTCACCCTGTCAAAGCAGCTTCACTTGAGATAATTTCAAATGGAATCCACGGTGACTGCCAGCCATTGGGGGTCCTTCTTGTTGCTGCTTGGATGCCTCTTAAGGGATCAAGTGGGGACACCTACACCAGAAATATATATAATATGTCCCATTAAGCATAAGTCTATCAGCTTCATTATCTTTTCTTAACCCAGAAGGGTTCCAATTCCAGACAATCCTCACAAAGTTGCAAAGAGAGACTGCTATGGTAGAGACCTTGAGGAAGGTGGACACTTGATAATGGCTTTCTAAGGAGCATTGAGTTTGTCTTCTAATATTGTCAAACAGAATTGCCCCAGAGTAGCCAGTGGGTGCCACCGTGCATAATCTTCACCAAACATGATAAGTTTCATGACAATGGCTGTTTGCAGGATTATGAGGCAAATGTCAAGTTGAACTCACTGGCCAATCTGAACCCAGTGCAAGTTGTGTGCCATTTCCTAGAAGTGAATTGAAAAGGTAAGAACTCTGTAATGCTCGCTCCTCCCCTAGCTTCCTTGAAGCATACTCTGCATCATCCAGCAGGTGATATGGCTGCCACCAACATAGAGAACATGAAATCAAGTTAATTACTATGCAAAGCTAATCATAGCAGGGAATGTTCTTTTGTACTATGTGACCCATTTTGCTGAATGTAGCTGGTCATAGCTTCAATATATTGCAGCTATGAAAGGTGTAGACATAAGATCTGCATATGCTACCACTTACTTGCACAGAAGCAATGACACTACTTGCTCCAAAATGTCTAGGTGCCCCACCTGAAAGATGCTGGGCATGTTCAATCTGTCTCCACCAAACAGCCCAGAGAGACTAGTTACCCCCATTGCAATTTATCAGAAGATGCAACTTCTATGCTGACAGTGAATAATAGAATCAAATGCAGACAGTAGACTTTTAAGGTCAACATAGTGCCAAAGATGTGCACCATTCCGATCAGTGGTGCGAATGTCTGCTGAGACAAGAATTGACAAACCAAACTGTCTGCAAAGGACAGGTACTGACACCTCATAACATCCTGCTCAAACAATAGAGGAGTCCCATTCAGATGTCTTGCAGAGTTCCAATTACTCTGAAACGTCGATCTCGGTGCCCATTCTTAGATTTAACAGTGTCAAACATTGCTAAAACTTGATCATTTGCTGCATCTCCAATGGCATGAACTGCAACCTACAAAACCAAGAGACCACACCACACAGGACATTTACCAACAGATTGCATGTGGAGACAGGATGATATGGCAAGAGAGATTCACTTTGTAACTAAACAACCATGATCCAGCCTCATACACAATCAATTTGTTGTACAGGCAGCTCCTACCTGAAGTCCAGCATTGTCTGCTTCTAAGACAGCTGCAAGAAGCCAGTCAGGATCTGAGACATGAAGCCCATAATTGGTATTATCATCTGCATATGCCTGCCAGAAATGGCACACCCATTAGGAATGCATTATTTGATGTTGAAAAGGAAGTAGTCTGTATATGTTGTTCTACCAACACAGGAACCCTCCAAGAAATCTGTTAGCCAAACATTTTCTACAATCCCATACCTTTCCTATGTTCATTCTCATTAGGCCTATAACCTCAGAGTTTTGCTGAAAGTAACAGTACGTACCTCATGAAACAGAGCAGATCCTGATCCCAGACTCCCATCAGCAAAAGCCTTGACACCGCCAACATGCAACCAATGGCTGACAGGGGATCTCCTCTGCTCGACCAATGCCTGCAGGCATAACCAGATGTACTGTATGTCTTGTCCCTTGACAGAAACTTGGCTCACTATGTACAGTAGATTATGACTCCAGGACATGTAACTGGACAATAATAGAATTTCCTGATCAGTGAGACAGCATTCTCCTCATGCAGTAGATCCCAGACTAGCCTGATTTTACACTTTGAAAACTTCTCTTTAGGTACAGCTTGGGAGACTCACTGCAACAGCAGGCCAGGTCTCCAGTGGTAGAAATGCAGACACCCTCACACACATGGTCCCAGTTGCCTCTGCCCACATGTAGACATCTGACAAAAAGAAAATGCACAAAGAAGATAGGGGTATGGTCTTTGCCCTGACCTGCAGGTTCTTGATAATCCCTGAAGAAGTGTCCTTCAGAGCAATATAATTTGAACTTGTCCTGTTTTCTTAGTTCAGTCTGTCCTCTTCAACATGAATTTGAGGACATACAAGGATATCATAACATAACAAAAAGAGTTGGACACTTGATACCATTAAAATCATCCCAGGCTTGCTGTGCAGTCTCTCCTGGGCTAAATCGCCCAAAATCTACCACAGAGGTCACACCTCTGGCCAAGGCGAGTTTGCCTGCTGCAATCAGTGCTGCCCTCCGCTCTTCAAGTGATGGTTTAGGAACAAAACGAGTTACAAGGCTCATTGCTGTGTCCACAAACACCCCTGTTGGAACTGCAGAGAATACAAGTTGACCATCATCCAAGAGCAAGGGCAGCTGAAAGCTGATATGGCCTTGCTAAGCACATTACAATGTCTATGTGAACAAATATAGATGTCCTTCCCAGCAGAAAAAGAAGATAATATGATGACAAAGGTGCACCTTGCTTGTCTGATCACTATGTTCAGTCTCTCACTTGCAGTAGGATAGTGTACACAGAAAATGTGCACTCTCTTGCTGCTTAAGATGTCAATGTGCAACCAAAAGTCAGTTTCAAGGAATGTACCCCCATGGATATCCTTCTGGATGGTGCCCCCTTGTGGCTCAGGTGTATCTTGGGTTATGTTAGCCAATTCCATTGCCACAGAGTTTGCCAAACACATGTGCCAATCTTGTCGACAAACCCACACCTGCAATGGTCAATGCATTCACCAGTTGGCAGTCAAGTGACAATCTAGTGAATTCCAAGCCTAGACTTTGCTGCTTGCCTAACAAAGACCATCAGGAAAAATGATAAGTCTAGTAGTGTGTGAGCAATCAGCAAATCGTACTTCAAATGTGTTGCCAATAATCTGTTGCAACAGTTCTTCAATGTCTACTTCTCACACCAACAGTTGAAACTATTTTTCCTGAAGGACCATAATCTTTCCTCATGGAAACACCTATAGGCTGCTGTAGTGTAGCTAAAGAGGTCATCAGTAATGATCTGATTGCAACATGCAACTTGTTATAACTTACAGGATGGCTCACTGTTGCACTGTCTATCCATGAAGCTTTTGGGAGTTCTCCACCCCAATTCTCATTGTTCCAGTTTGATCCAAGGATCCAGTGTCCATTCTTGGTGCCTGCAACATCACATTAAAACTCTTTAAGTTGTCAACACATCACAGGCAAATCTTTCTAAAAGGAACTTGATTGTGACCATGGCATCATGACTGGTGTCTACATTTTATGGACAAATCTTCCAAAGATGCTCATAATCATACATCTCTAAACTTCAGACACTATTCCATGACCGATAGATCTACAATGAAGCCAGCATAAGTTTGAGACCTTGTGCAGCAAGCCTGAGCTTGGCTGTAAATTGAGCACAACTGTGTACACCTCCAAGATCAACATATCTCATCTGTCATGGCAATCCCACCAAGAAACCGATATCAAAGGGATATGCAGTTCTCAAGCTCCATACCAGTTCTGACAGACCAACAACTTTCATTAAGACTAGAAATTACAGATGCAACACAATTCAGTCTCTCACAAGATGTGTTGTCTCTCCTTACAAGAATATATTGAAGCTACTGTTTTATGACTTCACCCTTCAATGCTAAGCATGAACAGCTGTGCAGTCAGATGACCTTCTGGGCACAGAAGTATGATCACTCACGGGTTATGTCTTCTCACATACCATCAGCCCACCAGAAATGAAATGGACATGTGAGTCAATAAATCCTGGTACCACAAATCTGCCACCCAAATCCACAACCTTTGTTTTTGTGCCGATGACTGCCAACTGTTTCAAAAGAACAAGTCATGGATAAGAGAAACCATGTCTAATGAGAAAGTCAATCATTTTTCAAGGGGCTGTATAACAGCAGTGGTCCCTTGTCTACATGAGACCATTACTGGTGATGAATCAGCCATGAGGTTGGTAAATCAGAAACAATGTCAAGCCTTCAAATTGCAGATTACTGACCTGAATTTGACTGGAGTTGCCAATCTTGGAAACTTGGCCATGAACAACTGCCATGAATTCTGCCCAGGGCTGCCTAGGGTTTCCTGTCCAAATTGTAGCGTTCACATACACAATATCTGCAGTCTCGTCTTCCTCCCATCGCAAGGCCTTCGTCAGATCTTCCTTCAGGCCCAGATAAGCATCTGGGTTCAACAACCCTGCACATACAATTTCTAGCAGAATGAATTTGACAACTTTGTTGATTACATCTTCGACATGTAACCTGTACAAGATGGTCAAGGGGCGATGTTTTGCAGAGGGCTGCATGTCTCTGGCAAGTGTGAGTGACATTCATAGCTCAGTAGGTAGCCCACAGCCATAGCAATATGCTTAGGGTTTGGAGCTGGCCATCTTCTGCTAGAGAAGCTGTCTAGAATTGAGGATTATGTTTGAAGGGGGATCGTACGTCCCTCATTTTTGGGTGATGACAGAGCCTGCAACATTCGAGCCGTGCATGATCCAAGACTACCACGAATTCAGCGAGACATGAGAAGGACCTTAATCGCTTCTCAGTAACAAGCTCATGACCCATGAGCACATGCTGATATCTATTTTTCTTAAATCGAACGGAGGCCATTTTTCTTCCGACACGCTAAACAAATCCACTAATCTGATTTTAAAATTCTTTTCCTTTGATGTGGGCTCCTTGCTATATAATTCAGCTCCTTGTGAATAATGTCTCTAAACAATCAGTTCACCAAATGCATTTTGCTTTTATCCCCTGCTCCTGTCTCATAGTTGGCTAAACCTCATAACTGTACCCTAAACCAAAATCGGACTTTTCGTCCTTGAAGCCCGAAATCACAAGCTTCCGTATGTGAAGAAAGCAGGAAGAGGCATTCACCGACGAAAACGGACGTAATGACAATCAACACTGGCAGCAGCAGCCCCTGGAGCATGAGCAGGCCGCAGCGTCCCATGGTGAGAAGCCCCACGAAAGATGTTAAAGACTGACGGCAGAGTGCATTCCCATCACTCCTAAAGTCGAACTTCAGATTGCAACTCAGTGGACTTGTTCATGTATGAGCGCCCCGAGTGTAGGCTAGGGTACGGGTATGAGGTTCAACCAACTAACGACCAAGAACTTGCAAAAAAGATCTTTTTTAGCTTTAAAAATGTCAAAAGGTAGCAAAATATGTAATATAACCAGGGACTTCTTGCTTGCCCAATAGCGAGCTCACGTTATCAAGGTGCTCCTTCAAACAATCAGTGCCAGACTTCCATCTCCATTTGGCCAAACAACTCTCTGGTCATCTCCCTCACTAATTTGCCCGGTCTCTCCAACTCAAAGAAGAAGCTTATGTGAATCGAATTAAATTGAAAATAGCTGACCTTATTTTTTCTTTTGTATTTGCAAGTACCTTAACTTTACACAAAGCATAATCTTCTTGTTGCTAACATAAAAGGTATACCGTTCTACACTAATTAAACTATTTTGTAAAAATGTTGAAATTTTCATAAAATAATTTTTTGGAAGAGAAATTTTTTTTGTGAAGGAAAATAGAGAATCTATGGGAATATTCAGGAATATTTTTTTATTTTTCGACTATGGAATGTTCAAATTTAATTAGTTATTTGACAGACATGTGTTGAAGCTGCTACGCTATGCAACGTGTCTTCATGCTTGAGGACATTAGCCCCACCGTAAGATGCTGCAAAAAGCATATTTTTCTTCCTATGGCCGAGATCTGCTCTACGAAATGGCGAAAATATGGCTAAAACCAGAGGATGCGAAGATAGCGCGGCGAAACCACTGCAATCCATCTAACGGCTCTCTTCCCAGAAGTTGCTGACATCGACGGCTGCTGTCGGCCCTTGAGATTGTGGCTCAGCATCTGGATAAGGTCCCCATCCTAGTGGCCGGCCTCTCGAAAAAGAGGCTCCAAATCCCATTTAGATGGCCCCCAAATATCCGATGTGTCGTTCTCTGCTTGGTCTGAAATTTAGCCTCTGGAATTTGAGCTTCACTTTGGCCTTTGTTTTTGGCACTCAGGAGGAGTTATGGCTATGGTGGTCAATGCTGCATCTGTGTGAGAAGAGAAGCTCCCTTTCACAGTCTGTTTGACAACTCCGAGCTTCGCAGGCTTGTAGTTTGCGTGTTGCGTTTCTTCGAGAGGGGTGGTGTGGTCGTAACGAGCTTGATTTTGCAGCTGGAGGATTGATTAGAGATGGCGGCCGTTGCTGCGACGGTGCAAGTGCAGTCCCTTGGCACAGTCTGTGTGCAGGGCTCGTCATCTAGACTGCTGGGAGGCAAGCCTTTGTGCCTTGCTCCACTCCCCTCTACCGCAACCCGAGGTGTTTCTCTGGTCGTGCGCGCCGGCTCTGGCTTGCCTTCTCCCACTAAGGTAAACTCTATTTGCCCCCCGCCCCTGGAACCCGCCCTTCGCTTCTTTTTCGTTTCTGTTTGGCAGTCTGAATCCAGATGGAATTCTTGAGAGAGTGCCAATCTGCGCGATTTCCATATTTTCAGATGTTTTTCTCGTAGCTTTAGCTCAAGATTATTGAACTTTGAACCCGAGCATGACCTCAGTTTAGAACTAGATAGAGGTCCCCTGATTTTGGGTCGGGTTTTCAGTTCTTTTTGCTTGTCTTTCTTCAGTTTCTCTTCTCAAGTTTGTAGCTACTAAATCTGCTAATTGAGAGTGAAGTGAGCTTTAGATTAGACCATTGGTGAGCGGTACTAATGGACTTACCTATTTCTCATTTTGGAGATTTGGTATGCTCGTTTGCCTTTGGCGGTACGCTGTTTCAAGGAACATTATTCCTGGTTCTTTAGCTTTGGGTTTTCTTGGTTAACTGTTGTTCCATGTTCAGTTCAAGGAGGCTGCATTCTTGGTATGGCGGATATTGCAGTTTCCACCGCTCATGATTTGGAGAATTTGTTATAGTTTTTTTTCACACGAAGTTGGAGATTGTTGACTTGAAGTTGTCTCTCTGACTCTATACAGTACAGTAGAGGTGTCTAGTTCTCTGGCTGTGGCATTCTCTGATTTGCAATTTGGGAAAGAATTTCTCATTTGTTTGTGTCAGTTGTGAAGCCAGGGAGTGTTCGCTTCACTGTTGGCTCAGTGTGGTTTCTGGGTGTCTAGTAGCGGATGTGTCCAATTCAGGGTGTAGCAATATATGTTCATTGCAACACTGAAGAATCAACATTCCAGATAGCCTGGCAAAGGCTTGCTGTGTTTTCAAGTGTTGGGTATGTCTGTAGGTGGAATGAGTTATGGGGGTGAAATTGTCTTGTTACAGGATTCAAACAGGGCATTGATCTTCGCTTCCAAACAGAGTCTCTCTTATCTTGATGGCAGGTACAGATTACCACTTCCTCTGAAGGCCCTTTTATGTGACACTTCCAAAGATTCCAAAGATACGTATATCCTTGTTCCAACTAGGTGGCAGAATCCTCAGATTTGTCTTCTTGGCTAGATTTCCTGACACATAACTTCTTCCTCATGTTAGTCAGTCTTTAAGTAGTTAATGGGTACCCCAGTTTAGCCATTTTTGCCAACTTCCACCTCTTCACCATGTGTAAGTCAGATTTTTTTTCATTTTCTTGTCCAGTCTCTTGTGTGTCCCTTTTTCATTCTAAGTTATCCTTAGCAAGAAGGTTTCTAGATAATTTTCTATTTTCAAACATGCCTGTTATCTCTGACTTCATGTATTAAGACCAAGACTCAATTATGAGCTGAGTTGTTGTGTTCAAAGCTAGAATATCCAGGAGAACACAAAAAGGAAAAAAACCAATAAGAACCAAACAAAAAAAGCAGGAGAGGATAAACTTTAACAGGATACATTTAAGAGAATGATCTTTTCAGGAAAAATTGGCCATTCAGGATCAAGAAGCCCTTGAAATAAACAGTTTTGAAGAATCCAAAAGCAGAAATCTGCTGTTTTCCCTCTTTGCTGATGTGTTGTCAGATCTGAAATCTCTTTGACCTTATGAGTAGGTCATCTCTCAGTTATATTGTGGCTGACTTCAATCATAAGCATTGAGAAGTTCTCAATACTCATGAAAATATGTTCTTGTTGCAATTGAAGTGAGACAATGACTATCTTGACATTCTGCAATCTAACAAGCTGTTTTTGCATTTTCAGTTTGCCAGGAGACTATGGTTTTGATCCACTGGGTTTGTCCGACCCAGATGGTGCTGGAGGTTTCATTGATCCCAGCTGGCTGTCATATGCGGAACTCATCAATGGCCGGTATGCCATGCTTGGTGCTGCTGGTGCAATTGCCCCAGAGATCCTGGGGAAATTAGGATTGATTCCACAAGAGACTGCACTGCCATGGTTCAAGACAGGAGTGATACCACCAGCAGGGACTTATGACTACTGGGCAGATCCTTTCACATTGTTTGTGTTTGAGATTGCCCTCATGGGATTTGCAGAGCACCGCAGAGCTCAGGATTACTACAAGCCTGGATCCATGGGCAAACAGTACTTCTTGGGTTTTGAGAAATTCTTGGGAGGCTCTGGAAACCCTGCCTATCCTGGTGGCCCTATCTTCAATCCTTTGGGCTTTGGCAAGAATGAGAGTGAGCTTAAGGACTTGAAAATCAAAGAGGTGAAGAATGGGCGGCTGGCCATGCTTGCAATTCTGGGCTATTTCGTTCAGGCCATATTCACTGGTGTTGGGCCTTTCCAGAATCTGTTGGATCACCTGGCTGACCCTGTGCACAACAACGTCCTTACCAACTTTAAATTCCCATACTGATACTAGTTTTGTGTAATTTGCTGGAATTTGACGAAATATCTCATGAATGAAGACTGCATGTTCTGACTGTAATGCGTACTGCACCCACCCAAATGTAAATTTCTTCCTATGTCAACACCCATAATGAATGTGTTATGCCAATTGTATTAATATTTCTTATTTGCTGGACATTGAGTTGCTGTCTGTTGAATCCGCAATGTAAAGGCGGCTTACAAGTTACAGTATGAGAGAATTAGGTGGTCTTCAACCTAGCACAAACTATTGGAAATTATTACTGAAGACTTAGTTACAGCTATTGTCGAGCCAGGACTAAAATTAATACCTACATCAAATGTGTTGAGTAGGGTTGATCACCATAGGTGTGTAGGGGGGATCTTGGTTCTCATGCAACAGGCAGCAGGCAGGAGTACTTGACTGCTGTTTAGTTTCATGGGGATTAGTCACTTGTTTCCACAAGACATCTGGAAATGTGTCAAGAGAGGCAGGCATTTTGGAAATCTGTTACTGGAAATGTGTCAAAGAGAGACCTGTGCATTTTGTGAAAAATGTGGAGAGTCAGACAGGCTGAAAATATGTCAAGAGAGCTCCGCTCAGCCAGGAAGTCATCAAGAAAATTATCATCTGAGGCCTGCACAACCTGCAATCAAAACTTGAAAGATTAACAGTCTGGAAACATGTCAAGAGAGCTTTGCTCAGTGAGGAAGTCATCAAGAAAATTATCATCTGAGGCTTGCACAACCTGCATTTAAATTTTAAAAAGGCAATCTCTACAGTCTGAAAACGTGTTAAGAGAGCTTTGATTAGCCAGGAAGTCATCAAGAAAATTATCATCTGAGGCTTGCCCAACATGCAATCAAACTTCAAAGGCAAAATCTCCTCTGTGCAAGGCCTTTTCCCAGGTGTTGTTCCTTGAATGGCTAGGATATTTCTACGAAACGAACGGATTTTTTTGTATTTTCTATGTTCGCTCAATCTCCAATCCCCTAGATAGACATGCAATTCCAGATTCTGTGAACGCGCAAAAACCGACTTCTGGAGAAGAGAATATAAGGTCTTTTTGAGCAAAAACTGCGTCAAAATGTCAAAACTTATGAGAATCTGGACGTCTGGACAACCTGAGGTCGAAAATCATCCGCTGGCTGGACAAAGAGGGCATGACGAGTGACGGATTTTTCCTTTGGTTAACTTACCACCAGTTTTCCTTGCATCTCCTCTGCGTGGTGCTACCATAGTTGTCCCGTCGCTGGTGTCTACACGAAACTCCGTTCGATTCTGGTTTCGTGATCATGGTTGCTTTGGAGGCAAGGTGTTTGTTGCTCAATTTTTTCCGCTTTTAGGAGTTTTGACTAGAATTGTCGGGACGAGTTGAAGTCTTGTAAGGAAAGTTGGAAATCTGCGACCAAGTGCAGAAACGAGCCACTCCAAGGTACTCCTCTTCTTAGATCCACTGTTTATCAACCTCATAACACAACTGCTGCACAAGAAACTTCTAATTTTTTCGGCTTCGTGGATTTGTTCTCTCGAAACATATTTAACAGAGGGCTTGATAAAGGATGCAACGGAATTTGGCACCTGCTCGTTACTGATCAGGTCTGAAGTCACGACCGGGTGCCCGGCACCATCGGATCACTTGTGGCCCTCTCTCCCACATCCTCGTGCACACCCTTTGATGTGCGTTTTTGCGAAACTTCAGAGATGAAATTTTTGTTTTTCTTATTCCTTCGTTGTTCTAGTGAGCTATTCTACACGTTCATGAAACCCTCTTTCCTACATACAACCTCGTTGATCTCACGGCTGATCAGTGGAATACTTGGTTCGAATAGTCAATTGCTGAGAAATGCACAGATGCGTTACATTCCGAACTGGTCGCTGAAAATCGTTGCATCATGTATTGCGCAAATGCGCATGGATGGAGCTATGGCTTATGTTGATGTTCAGTTTCCGTATCTGTGTAGGCAACAGGCATGGAACAGTTCAGAGACCGTGTGAAAGAAGTCGCGAACATTGTTGCCGCGGTTCGTGAGGGTGCAACAGCCAGCATGATTAATGGAAAGCAATGTGGGACTTTGGCGAGTTTATACGACAGGATTGATGATTATCTCAAAAAATTGGTGGAGATGGATGCTGCAAATGACGTACGCTTATTGCCATTGCTGGATGAGATTATTCGTGTCCTTGAGAGGGGAAAGGTCCTAGTCTTGCAATATGGAAGTGCACAATGGTTCGAACTGGCAGTGACCAGGGGAGATAACCGGGAGGCCTTTAAGGAGATCCATTTGTTGCTTGAGACTAGCATGAAAACATTGCGTAATCACATTTCACAAGATTTACCTGTAAGTAGCTTGTGGAGCTTTTTTTGGCACATATCAAGTGCAAAACAGGAAATGAGGGCAATTGCAGAGGAGGATCATGACAAGATACTGGAAACATTGCAGATGTTTAATGAGAATTTTCCAACAGCAATTGCTAAGCTCAAGGGAACAGGCATGGAACAGTTCAGAGACCGTGTGAAAGAAGTTGCGAACATTGTTGCCGCGGTTCGTGAGGGTGCAACAGCCAGCATGATTAATGGAAAGCAATGTGGGACTTTGGCGAGTTTATACGACAGAATTGATGATTATCTCAAAAAATTGGTGGAGATGGATGCTGCAAATGACGTACGCTTATTGCCATTGCTGGATGAGATTATTCGTGTCCTTGAGAGGGGAAAGGTCCTAGTCTTGCAATATGGAAGTGCACAATGGTTCGAACTGGCAGTGACCAGGGGAGATAACCGGGAGGCCTTTAAGGAGATCCATTTGTTGCTTGAGACTAGCATGAAAACATTGCGTAATCACATTTCACAAGATTTACCTGTAAGTAGCTTGTGGAGCTTTTTTTGGCACATATCAAGTGCAAAACAGGAAATGAGGGCAATTGCAGAGGAGGATCATGACAAGATACTGGAAACATTGCAGATGTTTAATGAGAATTTTCCAACAGCAATTGCTAAGCTCAAGGGAACAGGCATGGAACAGTTCAGAGACCGTGTGAAAGAAGTTGCGAACATTGTTGCCGCGGTTCGTGAGGGTGCAACAGCCAGCATGATTAATGGAAAGCAATGTGGGACTTTGGCGAGTTTATACGACAGAATTGATGATTATCTCAAAAAATTGGTGGAGATGGATGCTGCAAATGACGTACGCTTATTGCCATTGCTGGATGAGATTATTCGTGTCCTTGAGAGGGGAAAGGTCCTAGTCTTGCAATATGGAAGTGCACAATGGTTCGAACTGGCAGTGACCAGGGGAGATAACCGGGAGGCCTTTAAGGAGATCCATTTGTTGCTTGAGACTAGCATGAAAACATTGCGTAATCACATTTCACAAGATTTACCTGCAAGTAGCTTGTGTTGGCACATATCAAGTGCAAAACAGGAAATGAGGGCAATTGCAGAGGAGGATCATGACAAGATACTGGAAACATTGCAGATGTTTAATGAGAATTTTCCAACAGCAATTGCTAAGCTCAAGGGAACACCCGAGATGTTCAACCTCCCTATCAATATGAAAATAGATTTGCGGGAAGTTAAATGTGGGAAAAAGATTGGAGGGGGGGCTTATGGGTTGGTGCGTGAGGCATGCTGGCTTGGATGTAACTTTGCTGTCAAAATCATAAGAACAAAGGATATTAATGCATTGAAGAAAGAGGTGGAGATCCTTGCAAAACTTAGCCATCCACACATTGTGCAGCTAGTAGGCTTCTCTGAAGTTTATCCGACTAGCATGATTCTAATGGAGCTAATGGATGGGGATTTGCGTCATCTCATTAAAGATCGAGTTAAATCTACTCCACAAGCTCCACCATTTCCACCAGAAGTAGCAATGGACATCATCTCTCAAATTGCAGCAGGCATGGCATACCTACACAAACAGGTAGTTTTCCATGGAGACCTCAAAGCCTCGAATGTGCTTGTCAACAATCGTGGTGGCCGCATTGAAGCTAAGATTGCAGACTTTGGGGTGTCACAAACTGTACAGCTCACCAAGTGTTTTGATACAAGTAAACATAGTGATGGAGATATTGCTTCAGGCACTTCTGTTTATTCACATTTATCGTTTTCTGGAGTTGTTGGGACAACTGGTTGGAGGGCACCAGAAGTGTCTCATATCCAAGTGAGTATCTAAAAATCCAATTCATAATCAATTGTTGTGGGGAAGGGATTTGGGGGTCTGAAACTAAGGTTAAAGTTTCTAGACATGAGAAAAAAGTTTCTTTGAAAATGAAAGATTCTGATTCTATTGAATCTAAATGTGATTGGGAGCCTCTTCCCTTCTACAGATGTGCCTAATTTCCTTTCAAGCAAATGGAATGTCACGGTTATTTCAACCAATGCTGCTTCATTTTGGTAATAAGTAATAACCTGAGTGCAGGGCCTATTCCATTTTGTGAAATCCTTTGCATAGGGTGGGCCCATACGGCAGGACCTCCCACCTGCACAGGCTCACCTCACTTATTACACTGGGTAATGCCCTGGCAACAGGGCATTACCCTACACCTGATACTGGCTCAGCTTGTATTTGGATGAGGTGTTTGCAAGTGGCCTTTCATACAAAGACAATCTTGATGACTAAGAGTAGAATAATATTGATTGTATTGATCTGTAATGGGATGATTATCTTGTTGACCACCCAGACCATAACAGTAGTTTTATGATAGATCAGATCCATTGTTGTTCATAAACAAGGGCTAATCCTATTTTGTTTAGCTTTGCAACTCAGATTGAACAATGCAACATCTCATGTTGGGTTTTTCTTTGGGTCAATTGTGTTCATGCTAGACAAAAGAAGGGGAGACGTCATCAGTGAAACCAACATATACAGGAAAAGCAGATGTATTCAGCTTTGCAATGACTTGTTATGAAGTGGTCTCAGGGAAACTTCCATATAGCAGTGACCTACCACGACAGTCAGTCAATGAACTGATCAGGAAAGGTGTGAGGCCTGAATTGCCTGAAGATATAAACCCAAGGTTATCCAGCCTCATCCAGAAGTGTTGGCAAACTGAAGCTCGAAAGAGGCCTACATTTGAAAAGATTTGCTTTGATCTACAAGAGATGAAGGCCTTGAAAACTAAAGCTGAAGGGAGGCAGAAATTTCAAGAGATCGAGGCATTGGAAACTAAAGCTCAAGAGAGGCAGAAATTTCAAAAGAGGAAGAAAAGTAGGTGTACTATTAGCTAATTTAGTCTATAGCTTCTTAACTACATATACTTATTAGAGTTAGTGGAAAGATATCCATTTAAAGGTACATATTGGTTTTAGAAGAATTGCCTCATTCATGTGAATTTCATGTTTTGTAGGTTTGGCTGGATTTGCAAATTTGAAAGTTGGAGTGTAGACAATGTTTAGGCAGGCAAGTGATTACACTATTGGTCACATCATAATCCAATGGTAGATATGATTTTTAAGAGCATTGTGTAGGTTGACTACTCAAATGTTTTTAATGGCTTTTATCAACCTATCAATATTACAAAACATTTTGTGTGTAGAACGTTGTAATTTAGAAACTCAAATCTAAATGTGAATTCACCATTTCTTCATTTCCTACATTTAATTTTATTATTTTCATCTAATCGAGCTCCCACTATTTAACAAAAGAAAATATGATATGAAATATGATGAGTTAATGTTGCATATTTTCCATTGTGTGTTATTATTTGGGGTAATCCATTATGTGATGTACACCTAGTTGTGAATTGGTTGTAAATGTCCTGTTACTATTCATTAGCAACTATACCCAAAACAAAAATAGTGCTCGGGATTCCTTGTTTGGATGGGGCAACAGAATTGGGAAGTTTTGACAAATATATTTTGCCCCAACATTTTAAGCCTTTTTGTTTACATACCAGTTCAAGTCTTGAAAGAATTTCTGTAAAAACATGAAGTCATAGTATGAGTTCGATAGGGTATAAAAAACCCTCCATGGGGATCTAATTTTTTGATCTTTATGAAACTTCTTAAAATGGTTAAGCATGATGTATTTTGCATTATTTTTCAACAAATTAACAACCAGCCTCCTTTGGACATGACACATTATTTAGAGATTATTTAAATTTCTGGGGAAAATATGGGAATGTGATATCTGTAGGTGGACTGGTGGCAATAACCTGCAAGGTGGCAATTGGAATATTTCCAATTTAATAAAGACTTGGTGAAATAGGCTCTCAAATTGTTCGCGAAAGATCAGGAAATTTGTTCCTTAAAACATCTTTGTTTTCATTTTGGACAAGGTTACCAAAAGATTGGTGAATTCATCAATTAACCTACAATGCATATTAAGAAGGTTCAACAATTGTTGCAGCAAAAAAGTTGAATAGATTAGTTTCTGCAATTTTTTTACATTGTTTTCATCTAGTTATATTGTCCGCAGTGTATTGCGGCTAGTAGACCGTGGCATGTTCATTTGAATAATAAACATGTGCAATGGAAAATTGTACTCATATTCTCAAATTACTTGTTATTGACACAAATTACTTGTTATTTATGTATTTTCAATTGAACATAGATGTTCAGATGGTTTGAACATTTTGCTTCTTGTTGTTTTCCATATGTTGGGCTAGTTGATATGCATTACTAAACCCATGAAGTAATGATTTGTTGTTCATAAGTGGAGTGTGAATTATTTTGAATGCGTTTTGAATTGATCAAGTATGGTTGTGATGTTACAAAAGTCATGCGATCTCAATCTTGTTCTTATGATATTTCATCCATCATGTGTATATATTTAAGACACATATGTGATAATCAACTAAATGAATGTATATGGTCATCTAAGTTTTTATCATGTATCAATATTGACCTAGAACATAAACACTTGCAGTGGACTATATTTAAATGATAGGATGATTATAAAAAAGTATGGCAATCTGTTGGATGGCAAAAGACCTATCAAGGAATTAAGGTGTGTTTGACATGTGTTAGTGGAGGTTTACAACGCATATTCAATGCAATAATTTCATCCTAATGCCAAAACGTGGAACTTTGACATTCATAGAATTGCATTTGATCTCCATGCCATGGCAATTATACCAAATTGGATGGTACCCTAGGATGTTCAAGTACCATAACTGATAGGGTGAAACAAGAATGCACATGAGAATATGTAATGACGTGAAGAAATTTAAACGCACACATGAACACTAACAAACATTTGTAATTGAAAAGTCATTTCAATTGAAATGGAATTTTTATTAAATGAAGCTTGGCCAAGTGTTGGATTAGATCATTTTGCAATTGAAAGTGCAAGTTTTCATGTTCCATATATTTTGCACCTCTTTTGAATTCTTCAAATGTTAAGCCTTTTTTTGGGCTGGCACATTTTATGGCTCGGGTTGTGGCATATTATTTTGTAGGTCATATTCAACTATCATGTCATGGAACATGATACACACATACATAAGAGTATACTAGTGATGGGGAAGAGTAAACTAGAGATGGAGAAAAGTAAACCAGAGATGGTGATGAATACACAGGCGAAGGGAGCTATAAGTTGAAGACAGATGGTAGTCTTCTAGAGTTGGGGCATACTTGGTGAACAATTGGGCAGTAGCCCCAACAATGGCACCTAAGTCCTTCATCAATTGATTCTAAACTCATCTTAGAATTATGGAAAATGTAGTCATTAAATATGACCAAAGGTGATGGTTCAAAACTAAAAGGTTTTAATTTATATTTTCCTTTTCCTATTATATTCAAAAGTCAACAAATGTATAACACTACAATGGTCAGAACAAAAATAAAAGTCTATCATTACAATTATTCCAATATGTTATAACAATTTAAAGCGTGCAAGGAAGTCTTTCCTTGGGACGTTGTGATGGTTTTTAAATAATCTACTCTAAGATTTTATAAGATATTCAAGTGTTGAAAGAAATCTTTCATTGGGGAAGTGTGATAGATTTTGTTAAAACAACATTAATAGTTGAACATTGACTAAATGCAAAATTGTGAATTTTAGAAAGGAACTAGCCCACCACTCATCAGACACAAATTTGTTGCCCATTGCCATTGTGCAATGGAAATTGCCCCTTGGAATCAAAGTAATATTTGTTACTTTGCATTGACTATTATGATGACAACCACATGAACATTACCACCACGTGGACATTACTGTGTGGAAACCATCACATGGAAACCATCCCACATGGATTTTTTTGACATGGTGAAATGTAAGTATTTGTTAGAAAATATGTTTTCCACACTAAAAAAATACGTCAATTTTTTTTTACACAAATGGACAATGTTTTGAATTTTCTCTCTTGTTTTTCACTCACCTATGCATGAAACAACATTCCTGATTATCAATATATGCTCAATGGTAATAACAATGAAGTAGTGCAAGGTTAGGTGCAACATAATTTTGACCAACTTTAAAGGTTCATTGACATTTAGTATAATGGATTCATTGTGAGTTCATGATGCGCTCCCAAGTCACGGGGTGAAACCCACTTGAGGGGTTTCACAAAGTCAAGTTGCGGAAGTTGAGACTTGGAGGCATGTTCTTGGCTTCCAACTCTAGAAAGGGGTATAAGGTCGAGTTGGGAGCCCAAGGATTAGACTAGGAAGAAGATTTAGTAGATCAAGCTTGAATCTGCATCAAAACAAACCACAAAGTGATTAGTTCACATTTCCAGGACACCCTTGGGTGTGGGGACAAGCCACGGGCACTCTCGACCACAAGACACACCACGACCCGGACTCGGGGGAAGCCACCATCTTCCCCCATATAGTATTCTTTGCGACGCCCCGTCGAGACTACATCTAAATGGCTCTTTTTTTTGGGACTCCCAAGTTGGAGTCCTGAAATTGTCCTGAAACTAACCCGGGTGGAGTCCTGGGATTTTGTGAGGTCATAACTCCCGACTGCAAAGTTTGATCGCAACAAGGTCTAAACCAAACTTGTAGCCCTTGTCGAGATCTTTCCAATGACGTATCGCACTCTCAATTCGAAGGTCGGGAAGAGGTCGATTCCCGACTTTTAATGGTTGGGAGTCAAACTACTAGTTTGACTCCCGGCCCTTCTTTTGCCCATAACTTGATCAACAAATGTTCAAATGGCCAATGCGAGGCCATTTTCGATATCTACGATTCAAGACCTTTTCAATGACACCAAGAACATCTCAATGCAAGGTGTTTTAAGCCTTGCTGTTGAGCTTTGAACATTCGAGAGTCCCGAAGGACTCCAAATCCTCACTGTTTCCAAGTGTTGGGCTTCACCCCCACACTTGGCCAAAGTAGGGTTGCGATAGTTCACTTCTTTTTCCTCAAGTGTATTTTCAAATTAATCCATTGGGTTAATTTCCCAATTGATCCATTATTGATTTTTCCACCACTTCATGATATGCCAACATCATGAAATTTCTATTAATTTATGTGCCTCATGCAAACCATGAAGAATTGATATACATTTCTTGAAAACAAATTGTATTGACCTTCACTAGGTCAATAACATTCGCCATCTAAAAAGTTAAATACTTTCAACCATGGAATCATCACATATGCACAATGCCTATAGAAACCATTCCCAATTGTTTGGCTTTTATAATATTTGCAAGCTAGAGTGGTTCACTTTTGAATCCATTTTAGGATTTTTCATAATGCATTTTATACATTGCAAAAATGTATTTGAAAAATAACTCATCTTTTCCACAAATCAAGGACATTTATCCATGTATTCAAAATGAATTCGTCCAATATATTTAGGTTTAGTGAACTCATCCCATATGGCATTTCCACTTTTATTTTATTTATTTTTCCAAAAAAATAGTGCATCTACTTAATAATTTAAAGGATTGAATTTAAAAACTAGCCATATGGGATAAACATTTTAATTTCAATTTGTTGCAACCTAGCATTAATACAAAAGTAGGGCATAATTCATTAGCCTAAATCATTATGAAACCATAAATATGAAATGTGGGCAAAAAATCCAATAAAAATTTATGGTCGGAACCATCACATGGAAGACAAAAGGCAAGGCCAAAGAAAGGACAAAAGATACATAGTCCATAGGAACCAAAAAAGGGAGAATACTAATCTCTCTTGTGGTAGGAAACTATTTCACCCATTGGTCATCTAATGTCACCTACATGCAAATTGTGAACTCTAATAGTAATAGGAGGTTTAGAACAAACAACTTCCACCACTGTAATCTTTTTCTTTATAATATAACCTAAATCATGTTAAAGAGCAATATTAACATGATACTGAAAAATTAAATGTAAAAAAATAAGGATAAATGACTTCTTGATTGTCTATCCTAGAAAATATGAACACATTCTTTGATGAATAATCCATATCATGCCCAGGTGTGTTGAACTCCTCCATGGCCATTAGAAGAAATTGGTGTCTTTCATGAAGCCCTCTATACTTGTGAATATTAACAATGGTGTTAAATTCCACAGCTACACCTTTTGGTCAATTAATGACATTCGTAGCCACCATATTCTATGTCAAGCCAGTAACCACCACATCAACAATAAAGACCTAGTCTTCATGAGTCATGTAAAGATTGATTTGTAATGAAATTCTTAACATGAAGGTGTATCACCATTTTTTCATACAAGATGCCCACTCTTTCAAGCGAAGGCATACATTATGTTTTTAATGGCATCATGTGTGGCTAACCATTGACCTTTAAATAGACAACTTGTTAGATGTGTTATATGCATTTAACCCATGTCCACACTCACACATGAAAAGATTATATGCCAATGGTTGTATCAAATTGAGATGAAAATGCAATGTTAAGGGGAAATAGAGTGTGTGATGTGGAACGAATGGATAAATGGCCTAACAATCAACCATAATCCCACTTCCTTGCCTGAACAAGAGCAAATGTGAGCTCTAGATGATGAGGAAAACGGAGTCATCTTCCAAAATACATTTAAAAGAAGTGTTGTGATGGATGTACATCAAAGATGTTTATAAATTTAAAGTGCTGATAACTACCAAACTTTCAAAAGAAAGGTGCATCTTTTGAGCAACAAGTAGAATGCCATCCCAAGTTGCATGAAAACATGACTAAAGGAGGTGTGGGCCTCCTTCAACCTAAAAAACACTCCTCCAAAACAGGTATATCAAAAATATGAAACATGGAACACAAATATGGTGCCGCTAAACCCAACTCCGTAGAAATGTAAATGGGGCACAAACTTCCATTGATAAAAATCCTATACCACCAAAAGATATTGGGAGTTCAACCTAACACCCCGTTAAGGGGCCTTGAATAAATTTCCACGACCCTAGACCCATAATGTCCCCACATATTTGTATAACTTTCTTGTTGAAACTCACCAAAAGATATGGGAAAGAAGAAGTATTGTACAAGTTAGACAAGAAGGTTGGTAAGTGACACATGAAAACAAAGTGCGCAATGTAACTTGTGTGTTTCCAAAAAAAGGAAGATCATAATGTGTGCCACATCCAAAGATAAAACCTCATTTAAAAAATGTGTGACAAAGTCCTAAAAACCCATTGGCACACCAAAATACATAAACCATTTGTGACCAAAGTGTAGTTCTGAAAAATCTATATGTTTGAAGAAATCCTTAATGGATTCCAATGTTTACATTTTGACATTTTGACCTTAAGCCCAACTAAGGTTAATTAGGTTGAAAGGTGGTCAAAGGTAGGCATAATTTCGTTCATAAGGCCCACAATGTGGGTGTTGTCTACTAAGGATGAAAAAACACAGTTGGGGCACAATGGTCTTTAGGAATGTTTGATAATGGGTTAAAGAAAATAAAGAACCTTCTCATCACCCTACCTCATACTTGAAGATGATTCAATAATGGTGACCTCTTTTTCATGTTGCCCATGCTGAGAATAAAGTGAAAAATAAGCATCATAAAATAATTTGGTAGAAGAGATAATGTTCATCGAAGGTCCTTCGGCACCTTGGAGTTTTTTTTTTAAAAAATAAAGAGAAATGATATTTTAAAAGTTTTCAACATTGACTTGCATCATGACCCAATTAACGTGTAGGTCGAAAAAGGTTTTAATGTCAAAAAGGATGGTCTCAGAGCCTCCAGGGGTCAATACTTTAAACTAGTGGGGGGATAGGTGCTTTTGAAATGGACCCTGAAGTTTTAAGATAATGGAACAAATATTATGACGCGCTCCCAAGTCACGGGGGTGAAACCCACTTGGGGGTCTCACAAAGTCAAGTTGCGGAATTGAGACTTGGTAGCACGCTCCCGGCTTCCAACTCTAAAAAGGGGTAGAGGGTCGAGTTGGGAGCCCCGGGATTAGACTAGGAAGAGATCAAGCTTTTAGATCACACGAACCTGCATCACAAACCAACACGGGTTGGTTAGAATCCATTTGCACTCTTTTGGTGTTGGGACAAGCCACGGGGACCCGGACTCACTTGGACTCACCACATCCTTGGCTCGGGAGTATGCCACCACCATACTCCCTATAGTATACTCTGCGCCACGTTGTGGGGGCTACACCCAAATGGCACAAATTCCCGGGACTCCCGAAATGGAGTCCCGAAGTTGTCCCGAAATCGTCCCGGCGGGACTCCCGGAACTTTGAACGGCTATAACTCCCGACTGCGGAGTTGGATCGCGACGAGGTCTGAACCAAAGTTGTAGCCCTCGTCGAGATCTTTCCAACGACGTATCGCACTCCCAATTCGGACTTCGGGAAGGGGTCGATTCCCGACTTTTAGTGGTCGGGAGTCAAACTGCCAGTTTGACTCCCGGCCCTTCTTTTGCCCATAACTTGGGCGACAAATATCCAAATGGCCAATGCGAGGCCATTTTCGATATCTACGCTTCAAGACCTTTCCAATGACACCAAGAACACCCCAATGTGAGGTGTTTTGAGTCTTGCTGTCGAGCTCTGAACATTCGGGAGTCCCGGAGGACCCCAAATCCCACTTTTTTCCAAGTGTTGGGCTTCACCCCCACACTTGGCCAAAGTAGGGTTGCGACATATTAAGTCAAAGAAATGTCTTACCTATCGTAATAATGTCCTTTGCCATTGCCAATAATCTATTAACCCACAACATTAGGGCCACCAACCTAGGGATATCACCACAAGTAATAAGAAAAGCAAGCTAAAATAGTTTTGAAAACCTTAGGGATGGGTCTTCCAAGAAATTTTCATAAACCATCCCAAATAACCCACCTGAAAACAAATGGGGAGTAATAGCTCAAGCATGTGTAAACAAAATCTTATCCAAAAAAAAGGTGTGCTTAGTTTGACATTAAAAAATAAGTGGAGGACATGGTTTGATGGAAGGGGGTGTAGTTAATGTAGAGTTATAATGGTGCTTTTCGAGGGAATAATTGGTTTCATGGGTGAAAAGCTCTAATAGTGTAACTATATTTTCTAGTTTTACTTAAAGTTAAACATTGATAAAAACGAGTGGTCAAAAAATCATCTAATGAGTGGTGGGAATGGGAAACAAGTGAGGCATGAGAGGATTTTTCTTGAAAATAAGACCAATCATCTGCCATAAACCTCCTAAGGTGGACAAAAACCTTTCATTGACCTTAACAACCTTTTTGAGTATAATGCAAACACCAATGTGGTAACATGAAGAAAAGGAACCATGTTAATTCATCCATTGGATCTTCAGCAATTTGGTCAACAAGTAAACGAAAAGTCTGTCAAACTTCATTTTAAACAACTTGAAGGATTGTATGAAACAACTAAAAGCACGCAAAACGAACCTCATGAAACAACCCTAAATTGAAGTTAAAGTAAGCTTGAAACCATCAACCAATGGCAAGCCCAACCATTGTAGGAATGCAACAACAATGGCAAGTCCAACACACCACCCATAAAATGCATTGCACCTTGTTTTTCTCTCTTGTCATTGTTTTTCTTTCATGTTTTTGTCACTGCCACTACTCCTTTAGTTTGCAAGCTCCATCGCATTTATTTTCTTTGACGAGGTTATTGACTCTTTATGTATGTTTTTCCATTATTTTGTTTTTGAACACCATTGGAAATGCACTAAATAAGTAAAATTGGCAAGATCTACTATTCTTCATCAATGACCATTTTTCATGATCTTTGAACAAGAAAATAGTGAACAAATCCCAAGCCATTGCAAGCTTAATTGTTGTCAGTTTCAAGGATCCTTTTTGAAACATGAAATAGATTCATTTCACCCTAGTCATTTCATTTAAATTAAAATTATATCATTATAGGGTCATTGTGTAATCATCATGTTTCATTACAAGTCAACATAGTTCATTATAATAAATAGATTTATTTCTATGTTGTTGCTTCAAATATTAAAAATTATACCACCTTAAGTTAATTTAGCTTATTTTAAGTTATACCTTACGCTATTCCAAGTGATTTAAAACTATATTTTAGGTTATTTTACCTTGGGTTATTACAACCTAAAACAACATAAAATAAATTTAAAACACTAGCAAATTTAATATTTTGCAACCCTCAATTTTATGACTACATGTTGTTTTGTGTCATTTGCAAATATTCTTAAAGCTATTAACTACCTTTGAATTTCTATGACTATATTATGATTACATTACAACTATTGTGAGCTTCATCCTTCCATGTTAATGACCTTAATGTGTATTTTCTTTCAAGAACATGGTAATATATTTATGGATAAGGTTTAAAATATTTTTGAAACTTAGTTTTAAGGTTCTATTAAGGTGATAACATATGTTAAAATTGTGTAAATGAACTAAGGTTATTACTATTGTATTAAAAACATGTTAATAATATTGTATTAAAAACATGTTAATAATGGTTAAACTAAAAATGTCAAATATTAACCAAATTTTAATCAAGTTCTTTTTTAAAATAGTTTAACGTAAACCAAAATTTATTTTAACCAATGTTTTTGCTAATGTTTAGTCAAGTTTTAGTTTAGTTAGAGTTTTGCCAAGGTTTAATCAAGTTTTTTTTTTTTTACTAATCTTTATTAAAGGTTTAAACAAATTTGAATTTAACCAACATTTTTACCAAGATTTAGTCAAGTTTTAGTTTAACTAGGGTTTAGCCTAGGTCTCATGTGACATATTTGGTTTAGGCATAAATCTTATGTGGGCCTAGTCAACTAAGTACAATGTACACTACTTTAGTTAATAAACAAGTTTAATTAATAGATAGTAAATTTAGTTAATAGATAATAAGTTAAACTAAGTAATAATTGATAGATAATACATAAGTTAATAGGTTAAGTTAAGTATTTGTGGATAAGTAGTACCTTAAGTTAGTTAGATTGGTTAAACCTTCCATAAACATTGACAAAATTAGGTAGATAAATAATTAATAAAATAAGCCTAAACTAAGTAGGTTAGTGCATTCTACTTTGACCTTAAACTATGAATGGGGCAAATGGCAGACTGGAGAAAACATCGCAGCAGTACTTTTTGTACTGACTGCATTTAGTTTCTTTGGCACCATGCCCCCAAACTACTTTAATCGGTTGCCAGATCTTTTTGTAGTGGATCAATTTTTAAACAAGAACTCAAGGGGATGTTTGGCCACTTCCCTCTATATTTCACTTTAAATTGACATAAGTACCTCAAGGTGACCATTATCACTTTATATTATACTTCACAATGTGGGCTCACACAAAAATGATTAGTGAATTTCCATTGGAAAAGTCTTTCGATGTGTTTGGGAAGCTCTTGGAATTTTCATGGTTACGGACCCTTGCTCTAGTATGAAAGAATCCAAAATCCTTTAAGATTTCAAAACTCTATAACTAATCTCAAGTTTCAACACAAGACAAAAATACCATCTTTCAAAAATCCTCATATAAAAATAGACCTATTATTACCTAGGGGCCAAAATCCCTTAAGCTACTCTACTCTATAATGAATCTTGATGCAATATCCTTGCTTGGGTAGGCAAGGCCAACAACAAATGACGGTAGCATGGCTCCAATTCCAGTTCAAACCAAAGGTTAGAACCAGTGTTGGCCAGGACAACAGACTCGGTTTTCAACCCAATTATTAATAATCTACTAGTCAGTTATTTATTTATATTAAAAACCTATGAATAACCTACCTATCTGGATGACCCAGTTATTGTCATGGTATGTTTAATCCTAAAACATTAAACATGTTTAAGGAAAGGAAAAAAAAAAAACAAGGGAAAAAAAGTACGTAAAAAAACCCCTAGATAACTGACAATATAATTTGTGGTTCTGAAATCATTCTCAATCAAAGTATTTGAGAACCAACCCTTATGCATAACTGACAATTATTACCAAAAAAATAACAGAATGCATTGATAATCAGAGTTACTACTTTGACAATGAAATTAATAACTGATAGTTTTATTTTTATTTTTTAAAAATTGATATTGATAATTGATGATTATGAAGAAAGGAAATTATCCGCCAACACTAGTCAGAATGTTAGAACTCCCAATTTTGAGTTACTGACATTGGGCAGGATAGAATTGAAAAAATATGGACTAAAAGGATGCTCGTGTTCGAGATGTTGCATACATGAAACAAAAATAGAGGATTCTTCCTTTGGATTGCTCAGATCCTTTTACTTCTTGCTCATAAATTGTTATAATCATTGTGAGTGATTTTTTGGTGATTTCTTGACATCAAAAATCTGATTTTGATCTATGCAAAGGATTTATATGAAATGAATGTCAGATTTCATGGAACTGAAAGTGGAATTGGGAACTGGACTCAAGCTAGAATAGGACCTAGAACCAGAACCAGCGCCAAAATCCATTTTATGCAAGTTTTCAAATTTTCATTTTTTTAGGAAAATATTTTAAAACATTTATGGTTTATACTTTATACCTAACTAGGGGCTTTTTTTACAAAATACAGCCAATGGGCAGTCGCTAAGCATAGTGTTCACTTGAGCTTAGTGATTGCCATTGGCTGACTAATAATTCCAGTGACGAATTTTCTTGCATAGTGAGCTGGTATAGGGAGGATTTTGCATAATTGTTTTGTAGAATTGTCTATTGATAATTTAAACTAAGTGGAGTGTGAAGGATTGTATGAAAACCTTACTAACTCTTTTTCTAAAATAATTACGTCCCTCCTCTTCTGATAATTAGGTCAATCTTTTTTTCTACTCATCAAAATGAATATAGAAAAAAAAATTATCACGTGCTTTTTTCATGTCCATAACATTTACATTTACATTATTTATAAATAAATTTTTTATTGCCCCAAGCTAACAAATGTGCATGGCTAGATTTTAGGTGCATTTATCCAATTGATGGGTTGTTTTGAAATCTCCCCATCTATTTGTTGGGTTTATTCTCAAAATATGAATGTTGGGTAATTGACTTAATCATGCCTCTATATCATTTTTTTAATAAATTTTTTGGGTTGTCACTGACCTTTTTGTATCATGAGGTTTCATATCACTACGAAATGAAAAAATAATAATTCATATGACTAATTTTTTAAATGATTTTCATAAACATATAAATAATTATATTTTAATTTTTAAAATATTATTAAAATGAGATTCTCACGAAATCGGTTAAAATAAAACATGTCAATTTTAAAATAAATTAAAATTTTAATAAAAATTATTTTTTGAGATATAATTTGATATTATTTAAAAAGCTTCTCTAAGGCTTTGATGAAGATTTATAAAAAAGAATTATATTGCAAGATTTGATTTTTAATTGATTAATTTGTTTATATGGTTGTTGCCTTTTATGTTATAAAAATTTATTATCCCTTAGATAGTGTACATGCATGTATGATTTCAGCTTTTACCAAGCATGTTTGGGGCAAACACAACTATTTCCTAACAATAATAATGACGATGAACTACTGGAAACATGAAACCAGATGGGAACATAAGAAGAGAAAAATAATAATAATAATAAAATCTATCGTCATTGGTCCTCAGCTGGCCCATACAAGGGTGAACCCCTTACGGGGAGGGAGGCAACAGCCCCATCAATCATTAGAAAAATCGAGAAAGTACAAAGGGGGAAGCAAGCGCCACGAGATGGTGGCCTCACCTTCCTCAAATAAGTGGCCGTGAAGCCATTCAGTCTTAAAGGTTAACTCGATGCTAATTTGAGTGCTCTGCTTTCTTTTATGGCTACCGGATCTAATGGCCTTCCAGGAGGCCATTCTGACCTCGGCGGTGGCCTCCCACGACTGCAACAACACTCTCTTGAGGGAGTATTGGTCGTCGAAGTGCCTACGGCACCTTTCGGACCAAAGATAGAAGAGGAGAAAGCTCTTAAGGATGTCTAGAGGTTGTCTTCGGTAGGAGAAGCCTCCTGGGTGGTAGCTGTGGAGGTCCGGGGGGTCGTCCTCCTCCTCGAAGGAGGCCTCGCCGAGCAGCACAAAAGGCCAGGTGATGGTGAGGCGACGAGGTGCTTCCCATTCCTCCCAGATCCTCGTGAAGGCCTTCCACGCGCACTGGGCGATCGGGCATTCCATGAGACAGTGTTGGGCGGATTCGGGGCCCCCTTGGTCGCATCCTTTGCATGGGGCGAGGATGCCCATTTTTTGGAGCCAGGCGCCCACAAGCAGCCCGTTGTTGAGGGTGAGCCAGGCCAGGGCTCCGACTTTGGGTGGGCGGGCGTTGTGCCACAGTCTCACAATAACTTGGGCGACCGTGGTGTTACGAAGGTTTAGATGTTGGATGAAGGTGACGATGCTTGGGGTGTGTTGGATTTGTTTCGCGTTTCGGTAGCCTCTCTTGGCCGAGTAGCCAAAAAAGGGGGCGTCCCCCATGTTGTGGGCTTCCTGCCAATGCCAATCTCTGGGGTCCCATTGGAGGTCAGTAATGAAACCCGCTTCGAAAATCCAGAGGATGAGGGGTTTCTTACCTGGCGTAGGGAGGTCTCTGGCTATCCTAAGCGTTGCACCGTGGCTCTCATGGGCAAGCACACGGATCGACTCGTAGCCCGCCAGGGAGATGGTGGTGTTTTGGGAGATGGATGGTTGGATGCGGCCAGCTGGGGAGGTTCTTCTGTATTCCCTGGCGCTGGCTGTGGACTGGAAGGTTTCGACGATCTAGTAGACCCAGTTCAGTGTGGTGGTTATGGGTGCTTCTCTTTTGCTGATCTAGTCTCCCACCAGGGGTCTGTATTCGGCCGCAGTTGGGTTCCAGGGGATGCTGTTGATAATGAGATCTTTGTTCTGGCGGTTGAAGGTGTGGAAGCTTAACCCCATTGTGGATAGGCTTTTCCAACCTTGAGATTCCTAGTCCCAGAAATCCTTTATCCTGGAGCAGCCCGCTCTGGCAAAGGCATTGCCTTCGCTTTTGCCGCTGAGTCCAAGCGGTCTGTGGTCCGAGTTGGTGATGAGAGGGTTTGCAAAGACCGGTTGTCTGAGCCATTCTGATGGGTTGGTTGGGTCCGACATGCTTAGGCCCGGTCTCACACTCATCCATGCTTCTAAGATGCTCTTCCATAGGGAGTATGGAGGCCTTTTGAGTTTGGGCGCTGAGAAGATCCAGTGAATATCTTGGGTGTTGGGGCCCAGGCCATGTACCGGGAGTTTTACTTGGTCGACTTTGTGCCTCAGGAGATCCTTCCAAGGCTCCCCCCCTGGGGCGAGGGGGGCGAGTCCCCTGATGAGGAGTTTGGCCAACAGGGCCTCGGACTGGGTTTTTGGATCAATAATGCCAAGGCCGCCCTTGGTGGTCAAGAGGACCAAGGTGTCCCACTTGACTTTTGCTCTGGCGGTGGTTGCTTTTCCGCCCCAAATGAAGTTGCACACCACACCTCGGACCTGGCTGCACATTATGGGGTTGGGATTCCAGGATGCGGCCAGGTACCACATGGATGCTAAGAACACTTGGTTTGCCACGAGGATTCTCTCGGCTAGGGAGAGGCGGTAGGTGCTCCAGTTTATGAGTTTGCTCTTCAGGTTGAAGAACATCTTGTCAAAGTTCGCTTTTGGGGGGAGGCGAAAGCCTACCTGGATACCCAGGTACCTCACTCCTTTACCTTCCTGGACCCACTGGAGACCGATCTCTTGGCCCCACTCCCAAGTCCTGGCTTTTTTGCTGTCCCATATTGCTGCCGACTTGTTCCAGTTCACCTTGGCACCCGAGGCTTTGCAAAAAATGTTCAAAACTTTCTGGGATCTTTCCATGTTCGCGCGGGAGCCTTGTAAGTAAAGAGTCGTGTCGTCTACGAAACCAGCATCTATCGGCCTCCTCTTGGTGCAGGTATGGAGACACCTGCTCCAAGCAATTCTTTGACTGCCACTGGATAGGCAGAAAAAGAACTCCACTCAAGGAACTCAAGACGGAGGGCGGGACAGTTACTGGCCAAACAGACCTGGCCCACTACGTGAGAGCATTCTATGAACGCCTCTACACCTCAGAAGCACTCGACCCAGGTACAGAGGCGGCCCAAGAGGAATGCTGGGCCAACATTTCAGAAAAAGTTTCTCTAGCGATGAACTCAGAGCTGACCAGTGAGCTCTCGCTCAAAGAAATTGAGGACGCCAACTCGGCGATGCCCAAAGACAAGGCACCGGGAGCAGATGGCATCCCTACTGAATTCTTCCAAGAATTCTCCTCTAAGGTCGCCCCGACCTTGCTCCTCGCCTTTAAGGCAATGCTCAAAATCAGGGAAACCTCCGAACAAATCAACAAGGGCATTATAACCTTAATACCAAAATCGGGGGACCACTCCCGAATCGACAATTGGCGCCCGATAACCCTGCTCGACAGTCTCTACAAGATACTAGCTAAAACTTTGGCCAGGCGCCTCCAACCCCACCTTCCAAGCATAGTCCGGCCCAGCCAAACAGGATTTGTGGAAGGAAGGAACATATTAGATAACACGTTTCTGGCGCAGGAGGCCCTGGACTGGGCCCTGGAAAGCGACCAAGATCTGGTCCTGCTGCTCCTAGATTTCGAGAAAGCCTTCGACCGAATCGAGTGGGGCTTTCTATTCGACACCCTGGCCAAGCCCGGTTTCGCCAGCTAGTGGATCCATTGGGTCCGATCCCTCTATCGCTCAGCCTCCTCGTCAATCAAGCTTAATGGGGTGGTGGGGAGCAATTTCCTTCTGGCCAGATCGGTAAGGCAGGGCTGCCCCCTCGCCCCCTACCTTTTCATTTTGGCCACGGACATCCTTGGCCACATGCTAGAAGACCAAAGATTCGGAGTAGAAGGTCTCTCTCTCCCAAGAGGAGGCCGCATTTTAGAACAAAGTTTCGCAGACGACACGGCTGGCCCATACAAGGAGGGCATGGCATAGAAGGAAAATATTAAACAGGCCAAAGGAAATGAATGCAGTCAGTACAAAAGTATTGCTTCCATTTTTTCCTTCAGTTTGCCCATTTGCCCCCATCCATATTTTCTCAAGTGACACACAGGCATGTTTTGCACTTCTAACCTCATATAATATGGCATGTTTTGCACTTGTAACCTCACATAACGTGTCAAGTAATATGTTGCATACCCCTGTACACGCCTAGTGTGTTCACAACGTGCATAACATGGATTCAAAACATGCCTAGGCATGACAAGGTGAAAATAAAGGGAGGCAAATGGGCAGACTGGGGGAAAAAATCGCAGCAGTACTTTTGTACTGACTGCATTCATTTCCTTTGGCCTGTTTAATATTTTCCCTTGCAGAAAGGTAGAAGACTTTTCCCTGGCGCTTACCGTCATTTTCCTCTCCTCTCCTTTGCCCTACCGCTGTCTCCAAGCTACCATAGTTGTTCCGTTTGCTAATGCCCATAAGATCTTGGTTTCGTAATCACCAGTGCTGGCGGGCAATGTTTTGTCGCTCAAGTTGTTCTGCTTTCGAGAGTTGACGACAGTACCTGGCACAAAGTGGAAGTCTTGTAAGGAAAATTGGAATTCGACTGAGACCAATTGCCGAAATCAGCTACTCCCAGGTACTCTTCCTCTTTCATCAACCGTTTGTTAAGTTTATAATACAACTGGTGTGCACAAGAGACTTCGTACTTTTTGGGATTCCTGGATTTGTTCAGGCGAAAGAGTGGGCTTGATAACGGATGCAACGGAATTTAACACCGGCTCGTGACTGATCGGGCTTACAGAAGTCACGAGCCATTTATTGCCCGGCAGAAATGTATTGAACTTATAGCCGCCACACCCTTAACTGTGCCGTTTTTTAAAACTTCAAAGTTGAAACCTCAACTGTTGAGAAATGCACAGATGTGTTACGTTGTAGAACGGTTGCTGATAAGAGTTATAGATCATATATTGATGTTCAGATTTTGAAATTGGGTGGGCAACAGGCATGGAACATTTTCGAGATCGTGTGAAAGAGGTCGAGAACATTGTTAAGGCAGTTGGTTACGGTGCTACAGCCAGCAAGATTAATCGTCATCAATGTAAGCGCTTGTCGAGAGCGTACGCCGAGATCAGTGTTGTTTTCAAGGAGTTGGTGATGTTGGATGATGCAAACCATGTGCTCTTATTGCCCTTGTTGGATGAGTTCATTCGTGTCCTTGAGAGGGGAAAAGTCCTAGTCTTGCAATACGGAAGTGCGCAATGGTATGAATTGGCGGTAACCAGGGGAAATAACGAGGAGGCCTTTAATGAGATCCACTTGTCACTTGATATTAACATCAAAGCATTGCAAAAGCAAGTTTCACAAAGTTCAAAAGAAGTACAATTTCCCGGATGGACTTATGACACATGGCAAGCTGCAACATTTCGAAGGGATGCCGAGGAGGATTTTAATGAAATGCTGGAAATGTTGCAAGATTTAGGAAAGAATCTGCCAATGGCAATCGATAAGCTCAAGGGAACACGATCAGGCGACGAACTCCCTCTCAATCTGCGAATAGAGAGCCAGAAAATTACGCTTGAGAGACAGATTGGGGAGGGGGCCTATGGGTTGGTGCACGAGGCATCCTGGCTTGGATGCAAAATCGCGGTCAAAATCATAGAAACAAGTGAGATCAGTGTGTTGCAGCAGGAGGTGAATAACCTTGCAGGACTTCGCCATCCCAACATCGTGCAGCTATTAGGCTTCTCAGTTGCTAAGCCAAAGGAGGAAGAGAACAATAAGGGGAAGGGGAAAGGTAAGGATCAGGGTAAGAATAAGGGTCGAAAAAGCATGATTCTAATGGAGCTAATGGATGAAGATTTGCACCATCTCATTGAGGAACGAGGATTTCCACCCTTTCGCCAAGTTGTAGCCATAGATATAATTTCTCAAATTGCAGCTGGCATGGCATACCTACATGACAAGGGAATTGTCCATGGAGACCTCAAAGCCTCCAATGTACTTATCAAACATCATGGTGGCCAAATTGATGCTAAGATCACAGACTTTGGGGTGTCGCAAAAAATACAGCTTGACATGCGTGGTGATGCAAGCTCGAGTGATGCAAACTCCACTTCGTCTATGTATTCACTAAATTCACTTTCTAAAGTGGTTGGGACAACTGGTTGGATGGCACCAGAAGTATTTGATATGCAAGTGAGTATTAAAACCAAACACACAGTTGGATTATTTTTGGAAGTGGATTTGGGGGCTGAGCTAAGTTTGAAGTTTGAGAACAAAGATTCCCCTTAAAAACAAACACTTTGATGCTAGCTAATGAATCTCATATGATTGAGACTCTTCCCTACCCATACAAATATTGCCTCACTTTAGAAGTGGGTTGTATCCATCTTTCTAATGCTCGGAAGGTCACACATCCCAAGACTATTTTTAACCTACGGTATTTGAGTTCCTTAACATTTATATGGCTTGTATTTGAACAAGGCGTCAGTGACCTGTCATATAAGGAAACTCTTCATGAGTTGGCCGAGATACATATTGATCATAATCATTTGCAATGGGATGATTATCATTCTTGATCACCTAAACCATAGCATCTCATTTGGGGGGGGGTTTGGGGGGCATTTTGTTTCTGTCAACTGTGTTAACTGCAGACAGAAGATGAGGAAATGTCAGCAGTGGAACCGAAATATAATGGGAAAGCACCAAAATATAATGGGAAAGCAGATGTGTACAGTTTTGCAATAACGTGTTCTGAAGTCCTCACAAGAAAACCTCCATTTGGCAAGCATGTAGAACGGCGTTCGATCAGCAAATTGGTCAGGAGAGGTGTGAGGCCTGAATTGCCTGTTGACATAAATACAAAGTTATCAAGCCTCATCCAGTATTGTTGGGAAACTGACCCTAGACAGAGGCCTACATTTGAAGATATTTGTGCCGAGCTACAAGAGATAAAGGTATGGGAAACTGAAGCTCAAAAGTGGCCTACATTTCATTGGAGAAGTTGCTTCACTATTTGCTAATCAATCTAGTTTCTTTACTACACCTACTTAGAGTTCCAACTGGTGGAAAGGTATCCATGTAAACATGTACCAATTTTGTGACAATACATCTCATTCATGTGACTTTCATGTTCTGTAGGTTTTGCTTTTGCTTCTCAATTCCAAAGCTGTGGTATAGAAGATGTTTGAGCAAGAGTTTAGGCTATTATTAACATCAAATTCAGCTGCAATAGCTGAGGTATTTTGCCGCATATTGTTACATCTCATAACAAGGGCTTCTTGGTACTAGGTGTCCTCACAATGATGTCATGCTTTTTGTTATTTGAAGAGGTTTCAGTGAAGAGTAAGTGAAACTATGACTGAGTTTCTCTCATCAGAAGAGCAATTTTTCAACCATGTAAGCCCATGAAGGGCATTGAAGTCTAAACTTTCTGAAATCCCTTCATATCTAGACCCATTGTTACAATGAAGATTGGACAGTGGTACTCGAGTGCACATTCTGCCAGAAAGCTTCTTTTTTGAGTGCTTGGTGAGACAGCCTTTGCAGGGCAAAATATCTGATGAATACTAAGAAATATCTGGGCAGTTGTTTCCCCACCACAAGTATCCAGAGTGAAGTTGGAGTGCACAGCTACTGTGCACATCAAAGTCAATGCTGCTTGGTCATTAGTCAGGACGAGAGAAGAACTGAAAACAAGGCCATTGCAGTGATTGAGAAAACCTGCTGGGGATGGGTGGGGTGGTGGATATTACAGCAGGTACCCTCCTACACAATGATAGGGACCTCACAGGGGGATCCAGTACCAGCTCTGACTTTCTCCCCACTGGGGAAAGCTTTTTCTCAGAATGACCTCACAGCGGTTCATGAGATTTTAGTGAAGAGGGGCTACAAGGATGATGAGGTATTATAGCAACTCTTCTCTGCTGCTTATGTGTCATCTATGGGGAGGATTGATTGAAAAGGTTCTTATCTTGAAAGGTGGCTAGGAATCGGCCGTGTGATGGATTCTCAATACTTGTGGAAGTCAATAGTCTGGTACTCCCATGAGTGAATTCAACTGTATTGTTTCTTGAAGTGTAAATGCTAAAAGAAAATCAGGGTTGTGGTTGCAGTTGTCATTCCAGGTGTGGAGCAAAAAAATCCAAGACATGCATAATTCAAGAAGGCAAGGTGACAGGGCATTTTGTGAAAAGGATTACGAGCAAGCTATTGACTGTTACTCACAGGTATCACCGTTTCTCTATCCTATCCTTGTCATGCAGTACCACAGACTTGATGCATCAAAGCTCAGCATCAAGGTTTTGGTCACTTCATAAGCATAAGTTTGTGTGAGGACGTTCAATTAGGATGGGATTTCCAATTTTGCAACACCCATAGGTTTTCTGATTCCTGCAACCTTCCCCTGATTTGAATGTTGATGGGGACAGGGCACATTATGTTTACATCTTACATTTTTTTTTGCAGTTTGTTGATGTTGGAGCATTTGTGTCACCAACTGTGTTTGCACGACGTAGTCTGGCATATTTGCTCAATGATCAGGCTCAGGCAGCTTTACGTGATGCTAAGCAAGCTCAATATTTCCATCGAGAATGGCCAACTGCATGTTATATGCAAGCTGCTGCACTTTCAAAGCTGGGAATGGAAGAAGATGCCAAGAATATGCTGAAAGAAGGTGCTGCGCTTGATAGCAGGAGGCTGAACTCATGGACCACTCAAGATTACTCTCTAGCCTCTCTATTCAGGAAACTCTTCTCTACTTTTATGTGGAGGGTAATGCGATTGCCACGGTAGTGTAGAGGGGATGAATTGAGGTACTGGGGGATCTTGGTATATTTTTTCTTCACAGTAGTTTTTGACAACAAGCACCCCAAGATATCGATTTATTCGTCTGCTCTGGAGAATTATGATGGGTTTTGGGCCTGCAAGTCCAAGTGGGGCTGGAGAGACATTCAAAACCCAGCAAGACAGGTGATTCTGTTGCTGTGCTGAGTTCAAAAACTGGGCACTGGTTTTTTTTCTCGATGGCTGCTTTCACAAAATCTGCCTCCCACTTCCCTCTCACAGTTTAGTAGTCATGGGTGGATGATGCTCTTGAGGGTTCACTCTAACCAGATATTGTAAGGATAATATATCATTTTGTGATTGGACTTGGTATGGATTTCTGAATCAAGATTTGATTTGCATGAAGGCCCCTTATCTAACTAAGGAGCACCTTGCACCTACTACTAGGTGTAAGGTGCCTCTACATTTTCAGGAGGCATTATTGACAGATATAAGGTGCACTCCAGTATTGTGCAGGTATAAAAATGACACCAAACCCTCTTCAGTTACTAGGGAGTTTCTTTTGATCTCCTAACCTTTGTTATTTTAAAAAAATCCATGTGCACATATTTATAGATGTTCCCAAAAAGACTCCTAATAACTTAGAATGCATTTTCAAGAGTCGAATCATGTCTGATTGAATTATCACATAGAATTGGAAAGCTTTTGACAAAAGCTATAAGATAATTGGTTATGTGTCCCAATTCATTAAGTTTGATTGGATTTAGAACCCCCAAAGTTCTGAGACTTTTTTAAAAACATTGTGTGCATATATAAACATGGTATGAAAAAGCATGTTATGATGATTTCACATGTTTTAAAACATGCTGAGAATTACTTACATCTTGAGAAATATGTAAACCCCTATGACTTTCCAACTATACGTACCTACACTTAATGTCAGCCTAGCAGAAAGGTATCCATGTAAAGGTCTATCAATTTTGTGGCAATACATCTCATTCATGTGACTTTCATGTTTTGTGGGTTGGGCTTAGTTGTGGCATAGAAGATGTTTGAGTGAAGGTTTAGGTTATTGTTAACACCATAATTTGAATATTAAATACATCTTTTAATAGCATTATCATTTGCAAATGAAGTCAATATTACTATTCTCATTTGTGTAGGCATGTAATTTTATTGATATTGTAGATGCAAGCTTAAACATGATCTGGAAATTCCTCTGTTTCTATATAGCTGCCACTATTTACCCCTAGGGAAACACTATATATCCATACTAATATAGACTTTTTTCTTATGGGTTTTGTCTATGAGGGCTAAAGTATTATACAATTGTTTTAAGTGCCCGCCCCACTAAAATTCATTGGCATTGAAAAAAACATGAATTATGTAGGATTACATGTTTGGGTGGGAGAAAAATCTAATTGATAGAGATTCTTAATATTTTTCTCCCAAATTGCAAAACTCTACTGGTCTATGTACTGGTTTTAAGGCTTGAAAGAGCTCAGAAAAATGGAATCATGGCATGTTTTAACATGAGTTTAATGAGATGAGAAGTTTTACATTTAGCATTCATTAAGTAAATGGAAAAGTTTCACCTTATCCTGATTCACTTATTCATGAGTATGGATATCTACCAATGCTTATGAAAGTTCTTCATAAGAGCTTTAGCTTTGTACAAGAGCCTTCTTGAAACTTCATGCACTCCAAACAATGCACTGTTGATGATGAGTAGATTGGTAAAAATTAAGAGAACACACTATTAAATACTACTTTTTGCCCAAACATTGATATAAAATTAAAAGGTTCTTGAATGTATTGCTTGTTTGCAAGGTTAGCCATGGACAGGCCTCTCTATATACGGAAATCTATTAATAGAATCCGTAAGTTCCGTATTTCATTTTCGTAGGGTGCCGTTTTTTAATTAAAAAAAAAAAAAAACTTTATTTTAGTTTAAGTCCGTGGCGCATTTGCGGATCACCAAACGATTCCAGTATCTCAAATAGTCTATCTGTGCCGAGAGTTTGTGTTGTTGGCTGTGTTGATCAAGGTTCCACATTGAGGAATTGGAGAAAGAAAAGTTGCTGCTCAGCAGCTCTTGTAAGACCATGGAGTCAGAGACCTGGGAAAAGAAGTTGACTTGAAGTGAGAAGAGCACTGGTATAGAGAAGATCTCAGCTACTGAACATGAGACACATCAGATAACTGAGGAAAAAAAGATGGTGTTAACCTAAAGTGGGGAATCTGAAAACTGGGTAATGGAGCGTGAAGCTGCAGAGGCTGCATTAGAGGCTAAGCAGATGGATTTTGTGAAAGAAAAGTTGCAAATGGTAGGTTGCATGTCAGACTTTGAAATGCAGCTGAAGAAGAACATGGTGGAGGAGCAGTGGGAATTGCAGTAGCAGCAGCAGGAAGCAACCTGGGTGGTTGAGAATCGAGTGTCATCTCTTAGAGTTTTTGAGAAGAGACAAATTCTAGCAGCTATCTTGGAGGATGAATTCAGCAACACAGGAAGGTAATAAAGAGTCTGGAGGCTGAGTTGGGGGCAGTCTTGGAGCAGTTGGATGTTTACAAGCTTGTGCTACTGTGCTTGGAAGAGAGAGTGGGACAGCTAACAGGTGAGGTTGCTGTTCATGTGAAAGAAAAACAAGAGCTACAAACACATGCCATGACAATCAAGAACTTATGGAGAACAACGCAAAGCAATTTCTCAGTTTTGAAATGGGAAAAGGTTCTACACCATCGAATATTACTCCTTTTTCACTTGAAGGGATCTTACACTGCCATCAGATTCGCTCTTTGCTGAAGAATTAGCAATGAAAAAGCCAACGATAGAAGAAATATCTTAATAAATTTCGTATTTTCCATATTTTATTTCTGTAGCGCGCCGTATTTTATTGAAAAACGGAACATAGGGATTGTTCCGTAGATGGAGAGGCCTGGCCATGGATGAGGTATGTGAGCCTCATATTTTGTTCTATCATGCCTTTCAAACCCTATATGTATGTGTGTCTGTAATACACAAGAATGTGATTTTATGTTTCATTTTGGCTTTTGGGTACAGATTCCACATGGGATCATGTGTAATATTTCTCATTTTTACCTTTTTTATTATTATCTTCTAGGTTTATGGGAGGTCTATGGTTTGACCATTAAGTGGTTTCGTATGGTTTGATTGAAGTTTAACGGCCTGGAATTGCATGAACATTAAGCTTTGACCTTAGTCTTGGTCTACTTTTTGAGATTCAAAGACTAGGGGCAATTTTATGTATCTTAATCACAAAACTCTGTATGGACTTGAAGCCCATGCAAGCATCAGACCTTAGAGTTTAAACTTTAAACATGATCTTGGAATTCAATGGACAAAGGAAGCACTACCTAAAAAAGGGAGCATTTTCAAGTAATGCAATTGTTTGCCATAAAGCAAACCAAGATCCTCCAAACATACCCTACTTGCAACAATCCTACTACTACCATATTTGTGCCTTTCTTAATTAACCTTGTCATTGCCATACTAGCCACCACCATGTGCCTGCCCATTTATGGTTGTAGTCATACCCTATGTTAATCTTGAATTGTTGCATTATGTCATTACACTTGCATTGCACTCATATCATGTTCACCATGGCCCTACTCCATTGTTGTCATTGTCATCAGTGCATGTCGCCCTCCCAAGAGCTACCGTCTGCACTCCAAGGTCACTTCTATGCCTTGAAATGGAGTAATTCCACATGGTTAAGGGGCTAGGTACATTTTCAAGCCAAAGTCTTTTTTAAGAAAATTATTTTTAGTTTGAAGAAGTTGTTTCATCAACAGTTTAGATTTTTTACTTTTATTCACTTCATCTATATCATGAATTTAGGTTCATTTTTTCTCATAATATTTCTCACCCATTCATTTAAAAAACTAATTGGGGAATCACAAGACAAAATTAGATCAAAATTTTGGCTTGTAATAATACAATATAGATTCCATAAACAAAGTCATATTTTTTAGGATTTTTTATTGTATCTTCATATAATGTTAGAGAAGAAAAGAACTTTGAAGCTATGAAAATAGTTCAAAAAGAGAAATCCATGAAGGTATGTTGCCTAGCAAGATAGAGCGGTGCAATGTCAAGTGCATGACAAGTTTGCAACTTCCAATCTCTTGTGCAAATAAACATCAAATGCCCAAAACTACAAGGTACATACAATGATAACACAACATCAACACTGCATTTGACTGTTGTCATTCTGCTGAATTATGCGTTGTCTGCAAAATCTACATGACCATGATCATCTATTGCAATATGTTGGTATGCTCCATAGATATTCTCATTTCAAGTTTTATGTGGGGATTGACTCATGCAATTAAGCAACTATCTTGTCCAGAAAGGGAATCCCTCAACATTGCTGGTGCTCATATAGAAATCATTGTATCAGTTTAAGGAGACTTCACAATTTCTGTAGTTGCAAATGGAACTTCTGAGGGCAACATAGGCAGGGCTGACTGCATCACCGTAATCCTAGATATTTTACATCCTTGATAATAACCCAGAACACAAAGTGGACAATTCAATAGATTAAGCAGATCTATCATCAATTCCAAACATTGTACTAAGGAAAATTGGTCCTACATCTGTGTCAAAACTTTCCATTGTAAAACAACTAATTTGCCAGTCTTGTTTATTTACACTTTTTGCTTGAAGTACATCATCCTGCTAAAATAGAAGACAAAGTGTCCGCTCTTAGCAGGCTATTGTACACTCTTTTTTAATAGTGTAGGGGCATTGTTACCGTGGAGTTGCAGAATGGGGAATTATTCCTGCGTTCTCCTCCACATGAGCCACACTCCTCATCCCTGCTAGGGCTGTTGTGATACCAGGAGTTGTTCGCACAAATTGGAGGGCACATTGCGCATCTGTTGGTTCATTGCCAAGATCAGAAAATACACCACGGACTTCCTCAGGTAAACCATTGCAAAGCTGTGCCTGTTCAAAAAGAAGCCCAACTTAAATCAATAATTGTAAAGTGTTCAGTTGTAAACCAATTGGTAGGTAAAGTGTTGAATTATCCTCTCAAAGATGATACAGAGTGCTTGTTGAAATGAATTTCTATGTTCAAAAGGCCTCCCTCTACCTCTCCATTCTACATATGACACACATACAAGATTCCATAGTTGGAGTGATGGGCTATTTGTCATCATGATCTGACAACATACTAACTTTGACAAACCAAGGAACTGAGAACTAGCAAGGTCTTGAAACGGCTAGGAATTGACCTGCATGAGTGAAGCTGATGCAACAACACTGATGTTTAGTTGTCGAGCTGCATCCAAAAGTGACATTTGCTTCCCATTTACTATTTGTGTAGCTGCTGTTTCTGCCTCAGTAAGACTTAGGTTAAATGGCAACTGGATCACTCTGAAGTGATGCCCCTCTCCTCCTGCTTCAACCCCAAACAGAACTTTGTGAACAGAGACAAAACAACATAGGATGTTTGAACTCACAAAACAATGTGCTCATATGAAATATATGAACCCAATAACGAACAATATTCTATTCTCCAGTCTGACTGGATTGACAAGCTTATTGGGAAATAACAGACCACAGAACCAAAGCTAACATGCAACAGACCCACACATGAAGGGACTATCTTTTGAACAAGTATGGGACACAGATATTGATACCTGCATCCTCTGCAGCATGAACTAAATCTTCTAGGGAGAGATGGCCTCGTTTGTTGTAAGGGACTCGAAAACCATTCCATGTGGCAACACCATATGCACTGATCTTGCCCTCTGCACATGCCTCTTCTAAGGCACCAAATGCATCACATATTCGTTTCTTGAATACATCCGCCAAAACTTCAGTGAGTTGAGTTTCAGGATTGTGCACATAATAGATGTCGATAGTCTCCAAGCCCAAGTTCTTCCTGCTTATTTCCAGCTGAACCCCAACTATCACTTAGATGTCATCCTAGAATTTTTTCCTCTTAATCTTTATCTTACTACAGCATAACACAAGTAAACAGAACCATTTGACAAGTAATTAATGAGGAATTTAACCTGATTTTTCAGATATGCAGGTGTCATGCAGTGGCATCCAGCTGCAAACTCAGACCATGAAAAAATCCCCTTTGCCACAAAGTTTTCTTGAATCCACTGACGGGGATTGGCAGGTCTATTTCCATCAAAGGTGAAGTATCCTCCTTTAGTGCAAACAACCACCTGGTTCCGTGTGACAATTCCTTGCGCAAGTGCAGTGGCCACTGCATTGCCAACTGCTCGTTCACTCCGCATACTCCGATAATTTACTGCCCTGTGAAATAAAGACATATTCATATAAACCTACTAGCCCACTAAACATGGCCAATGGACTTGAAATCATCTGTTTCCAGGAGCACCCTACCAAGGGGGCCTCTTCCCTTTACTCATATTGTCATGGTGCTGACATTGTATCACTAGCCTCTGGGATGATAGACAAAGCTGATCACATACATTGCAGAGCTGAAATTTCTTAGCTGTGATTGAGTCCTAGTTCCTCAACAATTAGGTATCACCTTTTGCAACCCAAGCCATCAACTCCAATTGGCAGACAGGCTATCCTTATACAATGGAGATGTATGTTTCCATGTACACATATATCTCTATGTGGATGTCCAGTGTAGACTAGATTGTCCAATGTGCTTCTTTGACAGGAAAACAAATTTTAAAAAGAATCCATGTGCATGATCTGAGGTTTTATTAGGGAGAATAGGGAACGTACGTGTCCAGAAGGTTGATGCCGAGGTTGAAGGCTTTCAGAATTGCTTGGGAATATTCAGTGTCAGCAGAGTCACTCTCAGGTCCCAAATAAGTTCCCAGACCTAGGGAGGACACCTTAAGCTCGCCTGCAATTTCATTATGTGTTGGCAATGACCTGAAGTGGCCCTCACCTGCACACATCAATGCACCATTCCATCTGTCACCGTGTACAACTTACTCTTCAAGTCTCCAACATACACACACTGATTTTGTCCCTTTTCAACATCAGAGGTGAACTTCACTTATTCAAGGCCATCACAATGTGGATGCAGTTTCAACAATTGAAGATAGGAAGAATTTGATGTTGACAAAGAATTTAGCAACTAGGCAATATTCTGGTTTCATAAGCAACCTAAAACATCAAACCTAAAATCCCCTTGGGAACGACAGCAATTTACACTTCTGAACTGAAACAATTTCCAGAAACCAAACCATGATCTCCTTCCCCCTTGTACAAAAACACAAAATCTGGTCACAGTTTAGTATGAAAATCAATTTTCATTTTTACTTTTTACACAAAAGAGAGAGAGAGAGAGAGAGAGGAAATTGCATCACCAGCATTCGTGAAGCTCTTTGCAAATTCTGTCGTCTCGGATGCTTGAGCTCGGCCAGGAAGTAGGGTTCCAGTCTCCTGTTCCATTGTGTGGCTTGCGTTGGCTTGCACCCCGGTGAATTTCGACCGAGGCGGAGCTCTTGTTCTGAAAGGGAAAGGAGACACAAGCTGCGGTTTCTGCACACGACCATACGAGCATGCAAAAGTGTACAAAACTCTTTCGCTGCACAAATTCTCTCCCCTACATGCACTGCTTACCCTCCAAGTGCGTGGCAACAGCAAACTGAGCACAGCTGTACTCTTTGTATTCAACATGCTTCGCACGAATGGGCCAGAAAAAACTCCAAGAACCAAAAAACAACTAGTCCACACACAAGAATCGACTGCTACATCATTCCCTCTAAAATTCGAAAATTACGCCCATCTTCATACTCCTTACTTTCTCCATCGCAAGAATCCTACATTCTTTACAGCCGTAAAGCACTACCTGGATTTTTGCTTTGTATTTTCAGCTCCATTACCTGCCTGAACAAACCTGTATTCAGGCCCTACCGACCTCGGGCACAGATCTCAAATCACGGAAGGACCTGTACTCAGGCCCTTCTCCTAGAAGTTCTACTTACATCAAACATAAAACGCATGGGCCTACTAAACACAAGACAAATGTACAGGCTAGCCACAAAACCAAGGAGCGCTGACACAAGGGTCTTGACACCCACCTTTTCTTAGGGTCTTGAGTCTGGACCAGAGTGGGGGCGGGTATTAGAAACAGCACCAAAACCTCCGGGTATCAAAGTTCATAATCATGATTATCCAGGCAACAACTACTTGGTCTTGATATATAATCACAGTTATCAAAAAAAGAAAAGAAAACCCAGTTATTTTATATACCTAATCATGATTCCCAATTTTTTTGGAAAACAATCAAGTATCTGCCTAATAAGACTACTGGATCTTTGTCAGTTCTTTCATGAAACCCAGGAGCTCTTTGAAGTTTTGGAAATAGGTATTGAGAACTGACATTGAATCTGATTTTTCAAATACTCGTACCCAGTGGACCCTTTGATCCTGAAATTTTTCAAACACCAAAAACTGGTGATTCTTTGATTCTGGTTTTCAAATATCCAGAAACAGCTGGTATCATTAAAAAATCAAATACCCACCTCACACTGGTCTTAGAGTCTTCTACAATGGCACTTAGAGTCTTGTCTGGTGTTGGATGGTTTTCTACTTTTACTGAGAACCTCCCAGTTCTAGTCCTGAAAAGAAAATTTGGATTTGTATGGATTCTGGTTCAGCTTTCTACATGCAAGTAAATCAGAAGATTCTGGTTTGGATTCTACTTTTCCTCTCTTGATAGTTTTGCCTTTGGTGTGAGCTAAAGGCATGCTCTGTGAAATGCAGACATCTTTTTTGGGTTTTACCTTTTTGAGACTTTCCGCATGAGGATTTGCCAGTTAATTTTTGGCTGTTTGTTCATGTAGTTGATGGCGATGGCAACTGGCATTAGGGATGTTACCGCTTTACGAATCTTTCTCTTTTTTTTTGGTTTATTTTTATGATTTTTTTCTTTTAGTTTGTTGTTGAGTTTTGTGTGTTGGCTGATAAGATTTGTGTGTACGCTTTGAATGGAGGAGGAGCAATTGAGGATGGAGATAAGGAGTGTCGATGAAAGCATGGTGGTTTTGGAGAGGACTTCAGAGAAACTTAACTTATATATTTTTGTTTGTGTTTTGAGATTGGTTTCTATTTTACAAGATGTATCCAACACTATTTTTTTTCCATTGTGTAGGATTTACGAAGCAAAAGATGAAGGATAGAATGTGTGTGTAATGTTTGTCTTGATGCATTTCTTGACCCAGGACTATAGAAGGGAACTGATGATAGTGCTTAAAATTCATTGTATGTAGACACATAATTGAGCGTTGAGGGGCTTGAGGTTTATGTTATGGATTTGTTGAGTGCATAATGGACAATGGAACTTGTTTATGATCTGGGTTTGGGTGCAAAGTTGGTCATCAAGGGAGGAAAGTATTAAGGTTTCAATGTTCTAGGGTCTACTATGTTGCTCAATTATGGGGTGATATCTAAAATCATACAAGAGAGGTGAATAAGGGGGAAAGTCTATTCCATTTTCTTAGTCATAGCCATCAAGATGCATTAATAGTATGTATGTTTACTTGTAGATGATGGCAAATGTGTTGTATGTTGGTGTGATGGGCATATTCATAATTAGAGTACCCATTTTTTAACACATGACTCAAGAATTTTGTTTTTGTTATCCTCCAAATATAAAATGTATATGGAATAAATTTATGTGAAAAATACTGAATAAATAAAATTAATAATTTGTATGGTGGTGGCCATTTTTCACATGCATATGTTATTATGCATAAATATTTTCATAAAAAATAAAAAATGCAGAAAATGAATACATAATATTTTATATACAATTTAACATGTTTTCTTGCATGAAAATTTTCAGCACATTTTGTCGACACTTCGGGCGACAAAATTATTAGCTTGGTAATACAAAAAATCAACCAAATGGTAGAAAAAAAAAAAGGAATCATGTTCCTTGTTCCACTTTCATAATGGCTTCTGTAACCTTCATAATATATCATATATTATGTAATCAAATGCATTATATGAACATTGCCAAACATAGATGTATGCATTATTTATCCTTGAAAGAAAATTGAAATCAATTACATTGGTTAATACAAATTTTTTATTTTTTTAAGATGAAAATTACAATTAAAACAAGGATTTAAATTACTCAAAAGGACTCAAAAGGACATTTATATAATATTCAATTATATTTTTCAAATTCCTTATTACATTATCATAACATCATTCTAGTTATAATCATATACCAATCTAGTATAATCATGAAATAATAAATGTAATAAAAATCCAAAATAGTCTTTTGCAGTCCTTTTTTTTTTAAATCATTTTTTTGCGCACTTTGGTTATGAATATGTCTTAACATGAATTGATGGAAATTCTATTTCAATGACCTTTTGAATAAAAAATGGAGCAAAAGCATTGTGTGTATCATTCATGCATCATAAACTTCCAATATCATAAAGTTTCAATACGATTTGTGTGAAAAATATAAAATAATATGTCCATGCAAAATTCATGGGTTTCAAAGTGTTAAAATGACATGAAAAAAAATTATATATGATGTGTCTTTTCTACTTACAATATCTTAATCTGAAATATGTACAATTTACATTTAAAATAAACTTTTACAATTATTGTGATGTAATTTTTCACATAACACTATGTGATTTTTGTGTATTAAACATTCACATTCACATATGTCATTTGAAAATAGTATCTCATTTGTTTGAATAGTTAAGATATTCAATATGTAGAAATATCATTCACATTAACTAAAATATGGAATTCATACGATTTTTCTACAAACTTATTAAAATCTTGTACAAACTATAAAGCATGGTACTTGTAATGTGTTGATGTGTAATGTTATTTCCATAAAATTTTTTGTGTCGTCATCTTTTTTAGGTTACATTACTTCTAAAAATTGGTTTTACTTCACATTTAATTCTTATTAATGGGTTTTGGAACTAATGGTTAATTATCAAGTAACCCCAATTTTTAGTCCCTCTTTATTTTGTTACTCTATTTTAAATGATTTTAAACTATTATTGGTTATTTTGAATTAATATAGGTCATTATACTTTTTTTCTTAAATTTTTTATATTCCATTTGTGTTACTCTAAGTCATTTAACCCTAAGTTATTATATGTTATTAGACATTATTTTAGGTTTTTTAAAGTTATTATAAATAATTCCACTATGGATTATTATACAATATTTTATCTTTAAATTATTATATGTTAATATGCATTCTTTAAGGTGTTTTAAATTATTGTAAAATATTCCATTATGGGATTTTATATAATATTCTACCCCTAGGTTATCCTAAGTTATTTTATTCTAAACATTTTTTAGCTTAGATTATTTAAAACAAATTTAGGTTATTTTACCCTAACATATTAGTGACTTAAGATATATTATAATTTTTGACAATAACTTAAAGTGGAATAATGATGCACCCCCAAACTCTTTGATGGATTCAACTATGAGTCCAAAGGGTGAAATAATAGAAGGATAAAAAGTTGGGCATGTTCCTTGGTTCACAACACTTTAGGGTAGAGGGGCGTGCTGAAGCTCCAAGATGGGGACTAGATAGAGTGACAAGCAATTCAATTATTCACACATATTTGCACAAACCAAACAACAAGTTGGTTAATGTGTAATTGGAGCATTTTTGGTGCACGGACAAGCCATAAGGAAACAACAAATTCACAAAAATCATCATAGTTTGGATTTGGGGGAAGCCACAACCTTCCCCTTTATAGTATTTTCTATTCTTGGCCACAAGGCCAACACCCATATGTCATTTTGTCTCGGGACTCTCAAATTGGAGTCCTGAAATTAGGACTTCGACAACTTTGGAGGCCCATAACTTTGTGTGAAGATTTTTGATTTAAGTGAGGTCTAAAGAAAAGCTATAGTCCTCATCAAGATCTTTCCAATGGTATGTAGCACACCACCTTCATGGAAGGAAATCAAGGTGATTCCTGATTTTTAATGGTCGGGAGTCAAATTAGCAAGTTGATTTTCGGCCCTTCTTTTGGCCATTACTTATGTCTTAAGTGCCCGAATGGGTCATACAAGCCCATTTTAGACATTTATATTTTAAGAACTTTCCAATCGTATAAAAAACCTTTCAATCCAATGAATTTTAAGTTTTACAATTGCCTTCTGATTTGAAAGTCCATAAAGACTCCACCTCCCAAAATGGGAGCTCACTTAGGAGTGTGGGGTTCATTCCCTCACACTTTCCTACACTTCGGAACATGAAATGTGATTTTGAACTTCACTTTTGGCCTACACTTTTGCTAGCCCTTACTTTGGTTGTGAGCTCAAAACTAAGGTTGCAACAAATAACATATAATGATTTATAATAACTTAAAGTACAATAACCTATAATAACATAAGGTAAATAATTTACAATGGGTTATAATTTGTTAAAATTTAGGTAAGTACCATAAGTTTAACGAATATGTAAAGTAACCAAATCAATGTGACCGATTTGACTAAAAGTCATTTTAATCAAAATAACACCAAAAAATCCATTTGTTTTTCATGCCCCATGCTTATAGTTTAAATGGACATTCCTTTTCAATCAATGTGAACATTTTGGTCAAGTTGAATCTTCGAAAAAATCATGATTTATCATAATGGTGTTTGCATAACAATTTAAAAAGAACGAAAACAAAGAGGGCAAAAAATGGACAAGGTGAAAAAAAGTGCAATAATGAAAACGAAGTTGAAAGGAAGAAAAATCAAATTAAAATCAAATTCACCATTATTGAACCTAAATCCTAACTTGGATTAGGTTTATATTTTTGTTAACTACATATAATTAAAAATTTATTATAAAACTCAAGAATGTGAAAATAATATTTTAAAAAATTAATACCCATAATTCAACAAAAAAAAAATCCAAATTTCTATACATGGTTCAAATAGGTTGCCATGTAATCATCAAATATAAAAAAAGGTTTTCAAAAAAATACCTTTCATATTTAACTTATAACCAAATTTTGTTAAATTTTCCTATAGATCATTGTAGCATCACCACTTTGGCTACAACTCAAATTTGAAAACAATCATTTCATGGTTATGGTCACATAAACACCCTTACCTTTATATGTCACATCATGTCATGCCATGTATTGATGTCATGTGACAATACATTAATATAATTAATACACTTGTTTATGTGACAAAGTTATCCCATTGGGTAACAATGATTGTTAAAGGAAGGTAATCATGTTTACCCCTTTCCAATCTTCTAAACTTTTTTTTTGGGATTTTTTCCAAGGCAAGTCCTTGCTGTAAGCACTTGCCATCAAAACTTGGTGATCATTTTATGCTTGGGTATATCATGCACTACCTTCAATTATATCCTTGTCAAACAATTCATGCTTCTTGGCAAAAGATTTATCACAAAATGATACAATAATACCTTGGTAGCTTTATTTTGGCACTAATTATATTATTTGGAAGAATATTGAAAATTTTTAAAATCAAAGAAAAAAACTTAGTGAAGGGAAATCAAGAAACTTTTAAATATTTTAGTTTTTGGAAATGGAATCTTCAAAATTAATTGATTATTCGATGGACATGTGTTGAAGTTGCCCTTGTCATATGGTATACCACCATACTTTTTACCCATACTCTAGTACATGAATGGATTTGGCGGTTATTAAATTATTCTCAAAATTATTGATTTTGGAAAAAAAAAACATTATTGCTCAAAATGTCAAAATTTATAGCTCCCATTGTTGAAAGTTGCTGAAATCAAAAGGTAAAACTTTTGTGAATGCCTTTTGACATGTCTTGAACGGAAGTACATGGCATGGTCGAGTGCTGTTGCATTACTGAAACTAGTGTGGCCGGTGCTGTTGGCCCAAGTGTTACCACGACCTCAACTGATTTTTCCTTCCAAAACCTGGTTTTTTTGGAATTTATTTGAATTTTCAACGGCAGAAATCACTCAAAAATCAATATCTCCCATATTCTGAATCCAAATATTACCAAATAAATTCCATTAAATCCTGCCCATCAAGATCTTTCCAACAACACCAAAGGCACATTTCAATTCCTCCAACATTTTCAGCTACGATTTCATTTAATTTTCAGCGAAGAAATCATTCCATATTCAAGAACTTTTGCACCACAAGTCCAAACATCATGGAACCAAGCACATGGACCCCTTCTCGTTGAGAGCTTTCCAATGACACCAAGAACACGATTTGAAGCATCCCAGTTCAGTGAATCTCATACCTATGAAACAAAACAAACTATCTTCCTTCATAGATAGACTAGTGTGGCCTGTGCCATTGGCCCAAGTGTTACCATGTCCACAACTGATTTTTCCTTCCAAAACCTGGTTTTTTGGAATTTATTTGAATTTTTCAGCAGCAAAAATCATTTAAAAATCAATATCTCCAACATTCTGAATCCAAATCTTACCAAATAAATTTCATTAAATCCTACTCATCAAAATCTTTCCAACGACACCAAAGGCACATTCCAAATTTTCTGAAATTTTTAGCTTTGATTTCATTTAATTTTCAATGAAGAAATCATTCAATATTCAAGAACTTCTACATCACAAGTCCAGATGCCATGAAACCAAGCTGATGCACCCCTCCTCCTCAAGAGCTTTCCAAAAAGACAAAGAACACAATCTGAGGCATCCTGGCTCAGTGGGTCTCATAAGTACAAAACAAACAAACTACCTTACTTCTGAGATAGATATCACATGGCTCTTCCTCCAGCGCTTTGATTTATTGTTTTTTTAAAATGTGTCTAAGTGCAACCCTATGGTGCACATCAATGGTACAACATGTGTTCATTGGAAATGGTGACCAAGAAGCATAACAAAAGATGCAACCACATGGCCAAAGCGAACCAGCACCCACCAATGCACCATGATGGATGAATGATAAATGATCAGTGAACATATTCTGTTGGGTTTCAGTTCCCTAGCTAACCATGGTGGTTAGCTCAGTTGCTGTTTTTGTTTCTATCTACCTATTAAGAACTCACAAGCAGGTTGTTAGTAGGTAGTTTAAAAACAGCCCTTTCCTATGCATAAACCATAAACCATCTAGTTATTTACTAGTTATTTATTCTCTACCTATTTACCTATATATGAGATCGACTTCTTACAGAATTGGTCACCAAGGTGAAACCAAATATTAACTCAGTAACTGAGGTTCATCAAGAACTGAGTAATAACAGACATCCAGTGGATGGTGGGTGCTGATGCACCGTGGCCAAAGCACACAAGGCTTCCTTTTGTGTGATGAAAGAAGTTCTTTTATAAAAGTGAGGAAAAAGTTAAGATACATAGTCAGCTGAAAAATTTGAAAAACAATTTATCATTTATCGAAATGTGTTCAACAGTGAGATGAGAGATGTGTTCCTGTACAAGTGTGCCAAGTTTCGATGTCAAGAAGAAAGCAGGGATTGAACGGGCGGTTTCCCCCAAATAACTTTTGCTTTACACCAGAAAAAACAACAAATTCAAGTTCCAAAGAGGGATTCAATCTCTGGGTACCCCAAAATAGCTTTGCTTTACACCAGAAAAAACAACAAATTCAAGTTCCAAAGAGGGATTCAATCTGTGGGTTCCCCAAAATAGCTTTGCTTTACACCAGAAAAAACGACAAATTCAAGTTCCGACCCTGAGAGAAAGGACAAAACGAAGACTTTCCTCACACCTTTATCAAGCCCCCCCAATAGCTGCCATTTGTCAACACTTGTCAAAAATCAAATCATTAGGAGAAGTTGGGGCACTTTGGTACTTGAGATCTTGTTCATTTTTCACTTTAATGAAAAGCAATAAATGACGTTGGGAGCGCCAAGAGGTGCTCTATAATTAATCTTCAGACTCCATGGTCAATCGAGCTACTCCCTGAGTGCCTAAACTTTTTAAATCCTGAAGTGTTCGATTATGGGCTGTTCTACCTTACAGTATTTTTCTGTTGTAGGGGAGGCTTATGTAGTCGCAGTGGGTGCTCCTGAGAAAGGGCCACCTGGGAGTGTGAGCTCGAGAGTGTTAGAAATACAAAAAGAGCCATACGGATCTCATTTGTCCTAGACTAATGCAAGTGTGTTGAGGGCAAAGCCCGAGATTAACTTAACCAGGAAGGTAAGGATCTGGGCTTGGGGTTGGCCTGCATACCCCAGGACTTGATGTCCTAGGATATGATGTCTTGAAAAGCCTAAGATCTTAAGATTCATGGGTCTAGCATAGGAGCATTTCAAGGCTTAGGATTTGATGCTTGTACAATTCAAAGACACTAGTGCCTATGACTTGTGAGTCAAGGGACATTTTCACATAGCCTTGTAAAAATTTCCCTGTTTCAAGCATTATGATGCGAGGGCCTAGGGACATGAAGACATGTCCTAAGACATGAAAGCCCATGATATGAGAACATGTCTTAAGACATGAAGGCCAAAGGACATGAGGCCATGTCTTGTCAAGAACTCTAGCCCAAACATTCCAAAGCTCATGTTTTAACTTGATTGTTTGAGTTGATTTGAAGTTTTGGATGTTTTTGTTGTTTTGACTCTTTTGATGGTCTTTTGAAGTTTTTTATATAGATTGTTGAGAGTTATACCCAAGAATAAGATTGTACTATCTTATTCAACAAGGTTTGGGAGGGTGAAAACACAATCAATTAAACACAAAAATTAGTTTGTGAAATTGTAATCATATTTTTACACATAAATGTAAAAAAAGTACAATATAAAATCCTTACCGAGATCCTTACAGAGACTTTTTTTTTATCATTATTTCTTTCATAATAATATTCATGCTAAAATATTTTTTATTAAAGGCAACATGAACTCAATTTTTTTCATTTTGTATTTTGTCTACAAAATTAATTTTTTTCTAGATCTAAACTAATATATTTGAAATGAACATGTGGAAAAAACTAATGTGAAATTGTGCACATATGTCAAAAAAATGCAAGTGGTTAGAATCAATTAATTGGTTAAAGGTTCTTGCCAATACTATATTATATTTTTATTAGCAGTAATTTACACATTCCACAAGGTGATGTGACATAGCCTAAAGTCATTTTTATCTTGTCATTGAAGTGAATTTTTTTATTTTTAAGTTTGTTTTGGTTTGGCTGGTGTTAACACTATAGTTGTTCTATTAATTTGAATGTTTTTTTTCTGGTTGATTTTTTTTCTACAATCATTATGATGTTTAGTGAAAGGGTCTTGTGAATAATGCATGAAACTTTGAAGGGATTTGAAAGTATGGGATCTTGCTATAAAAGAATTGGCAAAATGACTTTTTCAAATAGCTAAAATTATGGAGTTAGTTGCATCAAGTGTATACACAATGGAAAACTAACACAAGGCAATATTGTTTAAAGTAGATCATTTTTCCAATGAATTATTAAAAGTGGTTCGAAGGTATGGCTCAACTATTTTAGTCTACTTATGTTATGTTTCTTTAGTTTTCCTTGGTCCATTCAATCATTATCCAGTTAAGACAATAGATTCAAACTTTGTAGTTAAAGGCTACAAATGAACAACATTGAAAACAAAAAAGGTTGCACTAAAAGAGGTTGAACATCATTGGCACCTTAAGCTTGTGAAGGTACCAAAACATGGTGTCATCTTGGAAACTACTCTTGTGCATCCAAAGGAATTGTTTGATAAGATAAATTAAGGCAGTCCATGATATATTCATCATTACAAATGGGAACCACTAATGACACCTATAACAAAGTGCTTCAATTGGAAGCAAAACATGTAAAAGCCTTGCTAGTACAATGATTTTGTAAGGTCTTTTGCACCTATATATTAAGTTCATGAATATATAGTTGAAATTAATCAACACATATGTGTGAACTTTTTGTTTTTCCAACTTCATGTTCTATTTCATTGTCCATTCTTCTAATAACTTCATGGAGTATTAGTGATTGGGTGATTAGATTAAAAAACATGGAAGGTGTAGAAGGTAATCCCCTCTATGGCAATGACATGGGTGAATATGCAATGTTGGAGGAAGGGGTGCCTTTGAAAATATGTCATAAACATTAAATAATGATAACCCTCGTTGGCTAAGACAATTGATGACAAAGGTTATATGGATCAATTTATTATATTCCATAAAATGAATGTAGAGGATTCTGCATAATCATATAAGACATGTTGTCAATAAATGAAAATGAGGTAAATGGGTTAATAAACAAATGAAAGTGGCTCTTAACATCCACCACTTACAAGTCCCATGACAATAAGGGGCTATCACTCTTTGGATAATCTTTGGATACCACTATGTTTAATGTCGTAAGCATAAGTACATGCAACATTGTCAATATGATGCCATAATCCTTATCACTTTGTGGCACATAGATTGTATACCTTCCTTCTTTCTATATAGTCAAAGATTCTTATCAATATTTATATTCAAAAGTCAAAATTTCTTGTTTTTGCTTTTTTAAAACATTTTCCCAAGTTTTTTAGTATGTGCCCTTCTTGGAAATATGGATCTAATTGATGGATTTTTTCATTGTTATGGTACACAACAAGTTAATGATGTTTGGTTTGTGTGTGCATATGTTGACATTGATGGTGCATTACATCATCTATTACAGGCAAAAGTTGCCTTTGTTAAAAGAAAGGAAACATTATTTGTTGCATAAGAAAACCATACATAAATTTAAACCTCCATTGTACATAATGAATGTTTTTGCTAAAAAAATGTGCTAATCAAAGAACCCATAAAGGTTGCCCATCTAAGAACAATTAAACTTTACTTAACAAGAATTTCAACAAGAAATAAAATGAAATTTGTTTAGTTCACAAACTACCACATGCAATGTTATCCTTAGTGGGTTGTCAATTTGTTTCAAATGAACATGACTTTAAAACCCTAGAAGATCATAATTATTTAAGAATGTCATTGTTGGTATAGTGCATTGAACATTAATGGTGACATTTATGGAACACGTCACGTTCTATTTCAAGGCTTGTTTAGTGCTATGGAAGATGTAGGCATCTTGAACATGGACAATCATTTTTCAAAAAAAATCTTTCATTATGATGCAACATGGTGTGGATGAATATGTTGCAATTTGGAAGCAACATAATGTTAGGAAGATTAATGAATGCAAACATTTTCAAGATAACAATGTACACGTTAGGTATATTTAGGAGTTTGAATTGCTTCAAGGGCAAAGGGCATGTTAATGTTCCATTTATCAAAATAGGCACACAAGATCCAAGTCCATTTGGAGGGAATCAAAAGTGGAGGCCCTAATGAAATAGGAATGAAAGTCATGTTCAACCTTTTAAACGACTTCCTAAGTTGACATTAGTGAAAGAAAAGTATACACTATTGGCAAAAAAGGGGAAAACAATGTCAATTATTTTTTCTTGCATTATTATTTGAATGGTTATTATCACATTATAATTGTGAAAATGCATATACTTAACAAACATTGATGTGGGTAGTGAAATATGTGATGCAAGTTGTGAGGCTTATGCCTTATTAATGACAAAGGTGGAATGCATTAGTGAGGTTGAGGATTAACAAAACTCAATCAAGCCAAACACTACCTCCCAAATTTTTTATATTAGATCCTATTTCTAAAATTCTAATTAGATCTCTTAAGGTTTGGTTTTTGTCATTGATCACTCACTTGAATTTTTGAATTTCTTTCATTGTAAGTGAATTGAGTTGAGATTTTTTTTTCATGTTATAATTGAGTTGCTAATGTGTTAGATGTTAATGTCATAACAACTAACTTGGAACACAACTTAATGGAAAGTGGTCCTTGTTTTATACTAGAGCATAAGTATCCAAACATCAAGGTGGTTGAGGAACCCAACTAGATTGAATTGTTCAAGGAACAATGAGTGTGGTCAACTTGGGTGGCTTTCCTATTAACAAACAATGGATTCCTAACATCAACAACTTTTGTTGACATTTTTTGCTAAAAATTACGTCTTTATTCCATAGATCAAATGGGGGAAGGAACATGCCATGTGTACATGCAAAAGAATCATAAGCAATAAATATATTAACTCACAAAATTTAATCCCCAATTGTGGTAAGTGAAAACAAAAATCAAGATTAGTTAAATAGGAATAATTGTAATAGTGTTATGACTGCCAAAGATGATGGCATCTTAGGCATGTAACAATTAGTCCTTTGAACTCCAATATCACACTCAATCTCTTAGGTTTTGAAGGCTTTTGAAAATTGTTTATTTTTTATTCTAAAATGTGCAAATGTGTAATACTTTTTGCAAATGCTAAATTGGTGTGGTAAAAAATATATAAAATTAATGCAATTGTTTTAGTTGCTAAATTGCAACAACTTTGATAACAATTCCAAATGTTAGTAGTGCCTATGAATTCAAATCAATCATGATAACATCAAGGTCTTATTGAGTAATCTCGGTGAATATTGGTATTGCATTTCCATTTGGGGGAGTTTGAATAATTGAATTTCCTCATGCAAAGAGGATTGAAGGTATGATTGGAAAATGCTAACTTATAAAATTATTATGGATGGGAGGGGGTTGCAACTTCTTGGATGAAGTAGTGGCTTCATTGTTGCACCCACCCACTAGCCATGTACCAATGGTCTTTGGTTTTAAAGTCTAATAGTAAAATGCACAACACTTAATAACATTGAATACAATCTATTATTTCTTGATAATGAAGATATGGAGACATATGGTAAAATAATATTTTCAATTCTCCAAAGCAGATTTATATTGTATTACATAGATAATCACCACATGTCAAACCAAGGTTTCTTTGTGGTTTAGATGATTTTGGAAAAATCAAAAACTTGAAAGTTGTGGACTTGTTATTCATGAACTTGATTTTGTGGTGATTGTTTGGTTGCAAGTGCACATACAGTATACATTATTCTTTGGTAGTTTTTATTCCAACATGTTTGTTTACAATTAAGTGTGCATTTGAATTTTCTCTTCTCCCATATAGATTTGGGTTTTGTTATTTAATGGTGGGTGAATGGAACAAAAAATGAGATTAGTTCAAGAGTATAGATGTGTTGATGAGAAGGATCAACTATTGTGCCCTTAAAAGCTCTCTTTAGAATGTTAAGTGAAAATTTGGGTTCAACCAATTTTTGGGCCCTTTATGTTTCTTTCCTATCCTCTCTTGGTGTCCTATGCCATATTATCCATATAGAACCTCAAATGGTGATTGTGTGTTCTAACTTTCTTTTTAAGCCTTTTTTTTTTTGTTTTTGACAAACTCTAACACATGTTTTATCATTTGTAATTTGCAAATGGGTGGCATTGATGAGCCTATATTGGATAGATTGTCATTGATTAAAATTTGACAAAGCACATTCGTGTCCAAACATCCTTTCCTTCATATACCCATTCTTTAGTTTCAAAGATTGGAGCAGTGTTTTCCCATCTTTTTGTAGTTGCATTAGGTGTGTAATTTTCCCATTTTTTTTTGTAAGGTCATTTGTTGTAAGTGTGGTGGTTTACATAGTGTGTTACTATCACAATTTGAACTTCAATAGATATGTTGTAGTGGTTATTATGGAAGTAGTTTTACAACTTAAAACTTATGTTGATTGTGTAAGAAGATATTATCAATTATTTGTGTTATTAGGTGAATGGTAGAGATTTAACAAGGTAGGAATAAAACATTTGATCAGTTTGACAAGATTAAGACATTGATTAATTTGATTTCCAAATTACTTTTGAAGGGAAAGGTTTTAATAGGATGTAGTTTTGGGTTTTGATGAAGGTTGGGAAATTGTTTTTTTACACACATAGAGACAAACTTATAATGTTGTTGGAGAATAGAAGGAAACATATTATGTAGTTTAAAGTTTTGTTGGGCTACATGAACCATAGATTTTCCATGTATTTATTTTTGATTTCTACACTTACAAATGTTTGAAATATCCAAATCTGAGTAAAGAGAGTAGTAGAATATTAATGAGGAAATAATGAGTATACTTTGAAATTTTTGTGTTTTTCGAAATGAAGAATTGAACTTTAATCACAAATTCTGCTTATTAAGGTAAATCATAATTTGGGAAAGAATGAAAAAATAACTATAGTGAAGAAATGTGTGAATATAGTCTACGGATGAATTTGATGAGTTAAAACAACAATTTGAATGTGTTGAAAATATTATTGAAAGTTTTTTTTTTTTGTTAATAGGAAAATAACAATTATAAGTATAATCTATGCCTACTAGTTTACAATCAACATTTCTAAGTAATTTACATATGATTACAATCTAATTGTAAATTCAACATTCTCCAACCAATTTCTAAAATGGTTGTTTCTTGTGCAAGTTTGGTTGTGAAAGGAATGCCCAACATGTGTAACAAGGTCCCCAATTCATGTGGTCGTGCAAAATTTCTACTTGGATATTGGTATTGCCAATTGATTTTGGACCACATGTTCAAAATTTAATCTAGGCCTTGTTTTTAAAAACATGATTGATTCACATTGGTGAAATGTTTTAATTGAGAAGGACTTGCAAAAACTTGATTATATCTTGGTGAGTTGTAATATTTGTCTACTTATATGAAGTTTTGTAATTTTAAAGGAAGACTCCAAATTGTGTGGTTATTATTTATTCTGTTACTATTTTTCATGTTTTAATCATACATTGTTAAGTTTGAAGATGAAATCTAGATTTTACAAATGGATAAAATGTGACCAATGTTCAAAGTAAGATTAGATGTTTTGACAAAACTCATCTTTGACAAGACAAGACCAAAAGCAACTGGGTTCAATTGTTATGATAAGCTTCATATAATCATTCTTGGATGCCATTAATACTTGGGATGTCCTTCTATTGTCACATTTTGGAATAGTTACATCTAACTTCTTGGCATGACTTGTCATTTTTTCAAATGTATGGACATCATGTGTTGTCAATATAGGATTCAAGTGGGTGTGACATTTCCTATGATGGCTACATTTTAAAATCACAATTGATGAACAAACAAATTAAGATCATAAAGATAGGGGACTTCCACTTTTTATTCATGAAGCTATGGTTCAACCTAAGGTGTTAATTTATTTGCCTTCAAAAGTGGTTATGAACTAACATTTTTTTAAATAACATCTTTCTTCTTATAACAATAATCCCCTATTTGTGTATTGTTCATATATTCTTTGATGACCTATGGAATGCATAAGAACAAAAATATTCCAATTAGAGCAATACTAGGTTGTTATCATTTTTTTGTTTTTCTTGTCAACATTTGTTGCTCTTTTTTATTTTGTTGTCATTAGCATATGGTTTTTGCAACAATTTTTCTTAAGAGGCTTGGAAAACTTGATTTATTATGTGTTGGCAAGCTTTACAAATATGGGGTTTTTTTTGTGGGGTTTGGGGTGTGGTTGGGATAAGTAACTTGCATTGTAGTATGCAAAGTCTTTGCAAGAATTGAGGTTCAATTCCCCCATGTTACTTTACTTTAAAATGTGGATACTCATATAAGATTGGAACTAAATTTTGATAATCTAACTTTTGAATATGAATAACCTTTGTATATATCCTTGTATTTATTTTTAGTTAGTTTGAACTTTAAAAAATTCATATTTGTTGAAGAAAAAAAAATTGAAGTTCAAGCATATGATTTTATTTTTTGAATAGTTTAGATAACTTTTCTATAATGTTGATTACAAAAATGGGTTAAAGCAAAGATCCTGACAATTGGAAATATCTTTGAAGATTCATGATACGAAAGGCCACTGTTTATTTACTATGCCCATTTTAGATTGTCATGAAGCATTAAACATAACTCAAGCAAACCATTAAATCATAATTGATGATTAGATTATTGTAATCCAATTTACTATGCATTATAATTAATTATTAAACATTAAAATTGAAATCCTTGCAAGATATCTTATGCCAAATGTCCTATGCTTTTAAATCAAAAGCCATAGATCCTAAGCCAAAAGACCTAGGCTTGAGCCAAATGTCTTAGGTTTCTAAACAAAAGGTCTTAAGCCTTAAGTCAAATGTCCTAAGTTCTAAAATAAAAATTCCTAAGCCTTAAGTCAAATTACTTAGGCCCTAAGCCAAATGTTCAAGTGACATTAGTGAAAAGTCGACACAACACATTAAATCAATTATTACAATATCCTAGGCCATTGGTGAAAAGTATTAGCAAACTATTTGAGTCAATTATACTAGACCATTGAAGAGGACCCACAATATCTTAAGCCAAACGTCTTATAAAAGCACTAAGTCAAAGATGTTGTAAAGACGAGCAAAAAGCCCCCATGAGCACCCTAAGCCAAGCACCCTAGGCAATAGGTTCAAAGTCATATGAACATCTTAATACAAACTAGTGTGGCCTGTGTCGTTGGCCCTAGTCTTACCTAATAATTCCCTTTAAATCCTGCTCATCAAGATCTTTCCAACAACACCAAAGGCACATTCCAATTCCTCTGAAATATTCAGCTACGATTTAATTTAATTTTCAGTGGAAAAATCATTCAATATCCAAGAACTTTTGCACCGCAAGAAACCAAGCTGATGCATCACTCCTCCTCGAGAACTTTCCAGAGAAACCAAAAACACAATCTGAAGCATCCCAGTTCGGTGGATCTCATAAATAAAAATAAAACAAAACAAAACAAACTAACAACCTTCTTTCATAGATACATGTCTTGCAAACATCATAAGACAAATAAATGTTCTTGAACTTAATGTGAAATTGCACTAGGTCATAAAAACCAAAATAAAAGATAAAAATCAATGTGTTTTGGCCTAGTGTTAATGTTATATCTTAAGCTATGAAATTTAAAGAGAAGCCTTGGCTCGAGCATTTTGGCTTAAGATTAGAATGTTTTTGAAAATTTTGGCCTATGGTTTAAAATATTTTTGAGCATTTTGGGTTAGGGTTGGAATCAGTTTTAACATCTTGACTTTAGAGTTAAAATATTTTTTTGACATTTTGGCCTTGGGTTGCCCACTTTCGGCTAGTCCTAGACTCGAGTCCTGCATAGCCTTTTTTTTCCTTTTTTTTGTATTCCTGAAATTACTCGTTCCTTGATTTTTCCCTTTTTGGTGTGCTTTGGTTACTTTATAGTTGGCAGAGACCTCACCACAACGCATGAAACCTCCACTCACGCTTGTCTTTCTCATAACCACAGAAACACGTGAAGCTCATATGGTCTGAAGTGTACATCTTTGTAGAAAAAAGTTTAAGAAGAAGACGATGCAGAAGCAGTCTAGAAGTCCACAAGTTGAAGAAATTCAGTGCAGAAGTTCAGGAAATTTGGTGAAGAAGGTGGTATCAATCTCCTCCTTACTCATCAATCAGGTGCTTCACACACTCCCACAAACATACCCAACAAGTACAAACAGAGACGAGAGTGCTTTTGTAATAAAATCGTCCAAGCATTTGAATGTCCAGCAGCTGTAGCAACATGTCTGCTCACTTGCTATTGCCGATCAATGTCTCGTTGTGCATCTCAGGGAATCGTTCTTCTGCAGTAACCTGGTGTAGAGTTGCTTCCCATTCAGTTGCTGGCAGAAGATTACCCATTTTTTCTTCTGCTGTTTGCACTAAAGGGTTGGTGAGCAAGCGCTGTTGTCGTTCTTGTTGTGCTTTTGTCTCTAGTGGTGGTGCAAAATCTGCCATCGACAATAGAGAAAGCTCTTGTTGTTGTTGTAGTACTTCTTCTTCTTCTGGGAGTTTATTTCAGCCAGCTGCTGTCAAGCATGAGAGAGTCACAGCTTGTTCTGCAGTGCAGAACTTGGGAGATCTTTCTGAGTCACAGACTGATAGAGATACAGCTGCAAAGTTGAAGGAAGAGCTTTTGTATCAGGCGAGTGAAACGGTGGGGAGTCTCTCGGAGGAAAGCTTAACGCTCATTGCGAAACTTGAGAAGCTGAACCCATATCCTGAAGCACGCGAGTTGCCGCATCTGTTCAATGGATGCTTCGAAGCAGTGAAGTCGACATTGAAGCAGAAAGGTAGAGAAGAGCGGAAGGATGCAGGCGTGTTTGCCACCACTTTCACTCTTGGAAGAGTAGCTTTCAATGCATTCAAGCCATTAGGTCAAGAGGTCGTCATCACGGAAACGTATAATCATGTGGGACAAGCAAGCGAGGACGAGTACCTCATCATCTCCAAAATCTCTGTGAAAGTTGGAGAGGGAGAGGAGCCGCTTGAAGGTCTGGTGGTCAATGCTGGCAAGTTCAGTTTTGTGAATCCCAAAGATGTGGAGGTAGTGTTTGTGACCACTACCTTGAGGCCATTGCACCCTGAGAAGGAGAATGACCTGAGAAGGTGGAAGGAGGTTTTCCAGGAAGCGAATCCGAGTATGGACGAGAGAGGGTTCGTCACGGTGCAGTTGCCTGCAGCAAAAGGCAAATTGGATTTGCTCTATCTTGACGAGGAGATGAGAATCACCAAAGGCAACTTGGGAAACGTGTTCGTGACAAACAGGTTGAAGCAGTCTGCAGTATCTGTCTAGAATCCCAGACTCAACCCCATGTGAGTCCTCTCTTTTGTCCACTTTTTCCTGTTTTGTCAGCAACCCTATCAATTATCCTAAGAAGATGTTGCAGCCAAATATATCTTAGTGGATCACTACTCCCAGATCTGTAGGAACTCTTGAGTTTTTTCTTTCAGAGCATTGTGTCCAGACCTGTAGGAATTCTGAGGCTTTTCTTTCAGAGAATTGTGTCAGAGTCAATCTGTGCATCATCATCTAAGACAGATGAACCTTGATTGCTCTCTCCAAGTGCCTACTGCTGCAGCCAGTGGAAACTTGTTACGTGCTTGAAGAGTTTTATCAGGGAGTGCAATGGCAGAAGGCCCATAACCTTCATGACATGATCTTGTATCAACTGAACAGTACCTTGTTGTGTCTTTCTAGCTAAAAGCTGTCGTGGGCTTTTCAATGACGCCAGCTTTTCTCTCTTTGAGATCATGAGGCAGCATTTTTTTTTTGTTGCCATCTTTCTTCTGCTTTCTCCATGGTTTGTTGGCATTGATATGGATACTTGTGATGAGTGCCATTGTGATTTGAAGAGTTTCTTGCAGAGAGCTTTTATCTGTTGGCTAACAAATCATCTGCAGAAAGAGTGTTGTTGTTATCAATGAATGACTGACATCCTCAGGCACTATGGTATTTAGGTTGTGGATTATGAAGCAGCAAAGTTTTTCGTGTTGGGATTTAGTACATCTCCTACAAAATGGCACAGGAGATGTGGACTATGACTAAACATCTCTGATTGTCCTCATGACTACAAGTCAGCTTCCAATCTAGTTACAAGTTGCACACAGTGTCTTCTCCTGGCAAAACAAGTTATTCTTGTTTTGCTATACAAGATAGTGCACACAGTCTAGAATCAATTGTTGTTTTTCCAGCTTCCAACCAGAGGGAGGCAAGACAATGCACATTTGTTAGGTGTGGAATAAGAAGTACCTGAGTACTCATCTAAGATGAGGTTGGAACTGGGATGGAGCTTTAGGTGGTGTAAAAGCTGCAGAGGAGCTGGACAGCAAAGAGAGGTATGCCTAGGCTACAGCAAGATTCAGAGCTTGATTCCAGATTACTGACAATGTGCTGCAGCCAAAAGAATGTGCTTCAATCTGAGTGAGCTCTCACATTTGTTCCCTACTCATGCACTCTTTGGGCCCTCTTTGCTTGTCCCGGGTTCTTATTTCCTTCAGAAATCAAAGGCAGTTGGACATGTTTTCCACCTTCCAAACTGCATGGAGTCAAGTCCCCTCCAGGCCATCAGATTCTTTGAATAAAGTGGCTCCCCAACAGTTTTTTGGACGTTCATTAAGCCAGTATCCTGAATAGACAATGCCCAAGCTCAGAAACAAACATGTAAGGGAGCAGGAAGCTTGCATGGGCTAGGGTTGTGATCTGGTAATTTTGGCTAAGGTAGAGGGAGATATGGGATATGCTGGTGTGAGTGACATCTGCAGGGTTATCTTTGGGTTCACTTCTGAGTTCCAATTTTGATTTCATATTGAAAGTTGTTGAGAGCAAACCATAACAGTAAGTATGATAAAACAAAGCATCCCCTGACATCAGGGCACAACCTATAGGAACATGCAACTATCCTTCCAACCATCAACCTAGACAAATGCACTACCTCCCGACTCTGAAGTCTTTTGATGACCTACAGTGCCAGCTTCAGAAGCTTTCAAAAAGCTAACCCTCTGTAAGCTAACATGACCAACCCTCTTTGTTGCCAAATTCAAAAGCTTTCCAAGAGCTCATGATCTCATGTAGTTACAAATTCATATTGTAGGTTGACATGAGAGTTGCAAGACACCCTTTGGAAACACTTGAAGGCCAACTGAGAATTCAAGAACTTTGAACAAAGCTAATAAAGGACCATAGTGACAAATATGTCAAAAGAGATTGCAGAGACATCTCCACAACAGCTTGTAAAGGTTAACACAACAATGAGTGCAGCCATAACCTTATGAGAGTTGCTTGCAAATTGTCAGACCATTACCTTCATCATGAGTAAGCTGTGTAAGCTAACACAACTCTCCCATTGACTTCATCAGCTCCTGATGGTGGGTTTAGGGAATACGCAGACTAATCCAAACAATATTTCAGGCAAAGCACCATACTAACATTTGCATCCTAAGTTTCTGTTTGAATTTCTGGTAACAACGAGAAGACTAAATCATGACATCAGCTATCACTCAAGATTTGTAGTTGCAAAGTGTTAGGGTAAAGCTGCAGGATTGGGGTGTTATTTGGTGTAATGACCACGAGATTTTTTTTCATTTTTCTTGTGATACCTGGTAGATATCTGCTGGGTATCACAGGAAAAAGGTGAAAAAAAAGAAATTCATTAGATCCGAAATTGAAAGTCAAAAAAAGTTGACATATCCCAAAAATTGACAAGTTCTAGTTTTCAAAAAAAATCCCTAAACCCAAAACTTGCGGGTAATCTATTTTATAAAAAGACACTAAACCCAGACCAGATGACTCCTCTACAAAACCAGGAACCAGCAAACACTGACCTTGACCTAGTAAACACTTCTTTTTACAGTATTGGCCTTATCATGAATTTGGTCTTCTATTCTTTGAATGTGATGCTGGCTTCTTGCCCCCAATCTTCTTGAAAAAGAAATCACCAATTCAAACTTCCATTGTACATTAATTGCACATGCTTTCCTTATGCAAGTCTCTGTTATGTAGTTAAAAAGGCAGTGACAATTACATCAACATTCCATATTACGCATCAAAATGTGATTCATGTTGCACATATCATGTTGTAACACATCATAGTACAAAATGTTAAACCAATCAGCATTGGATTATGTTCCTTTTGTTTCATGTGTTGGTAGATGTTTTGTATGTAAAATTTTACATGTCATGTCAAAATATAATGATATATTGTTACACTTATGCTATGTTTACACCTAATGCTAAAATGATGGTAATTGGATTTCAAGAAATTGTTAAAATGCTCGCATCCACACCTAATGTTACAATTATCATTATAAATGACATGGCATCTAACACAACAATCAATGACAACACATTGTTAAGATAAAATGTAAAATAACAAGTGGGAAAATGTCACCCAAGTTAATCAAGAATGCACTATGTGAGCAATGTTATATTGTCAAGCCCAATATGAACCATATAAATCTATGGTAAGTTATTGTTAATCAAAAAAATTGTGTCAAACCAAGGAATGTGCATTTTTGTCTTCCCTTGTAGATCATCAAATGTCTTTTTTAGTATACTAAAGGCATTTTCTACAACAAATCAAGTTCAATTACGATTTTCAATATAAAACATCTAAAAGATGTTATGATCTTTTTTTTGTGTGGCATCAACAATCGTGATAGTAGGAGATACCCTTTATGTCTTAGCGAATAGGGAGCCAAACTTTCTTGACCTTTATTTACATTGAGAAGTCCATGAAATTGAGCATAGTAGTTATAAAGTGAAGACCTTTTTAAGTACTATGGATGCATTTACACTCCTTGCAAGACCAACAAGAGGTCAAAAAATTATTTATTTGTCATCAAAAACTACTTGACAAACAACACTATAACCTCTAATTTTGTGGTTAAAATAATCCTCACAATAAGGTCCAATAGGTTTTGAAATAGAAAATTGCTTGCCATTGATGGCCCATTGAATGTTTGGGAGACCACAAAAACTTTTGAATCCTTGCATTATTGTGTCCATTTTATTTCCAAATGGCCAAATGATGAGCTTCCTAAAAATACTATTGATGACCACATCAAGATGACCTCTTTGAAAATAAGTGAAACAATTAATCAACCCACCGCAAACAATTCATTACAAATCCATAGATTACAACCTTGTGCAATATTGTACAAGGCACAAGTGATACATACCTCCATTGGGATAAACAACTTGTTGCATGTGTCTTGCTTTCGAATTAGAAGCCCCAAAATGATCAACAATGGCAAACAAAGTCTCCTTCGACTTCATTTGGAAATTTTGGAACCAACATGAATTATAATATTCCATTAGGAGGAATAATATGGAAAGCCAATTGTTGACATCGATTTCATTTAATGACGGAACTCTAAAAGCAACAACCCCAAGTTGCAAGCAAACATATGACATTGTAGAGACACAAACATAATGATGGCCCCCTTGATGTTGGTTGCAACTATAGCATTCGGCACAAAACTTGAGTAACTACAAAAATATTGACTTGAAAATCAAGCTTTGTAGTAGCAAGATCAATATTTTAAAACCAACTACATGTTCATCATTGATATCCATTGACAAAAGATATATTAAAACACAACATCAAGATGAACGTCAAGTAGATGAAGAAAGAACAAGCATTGAGCAAATGAAGAAAGCATCAACATTTTGCATGATGATGAAAATATCAGCACCAAACTTTGCCAACATGTAAAAACACATTTGTTCAAATGCTAGTTTATGTACTAATTAGTAGGTCTAAACAAAGTTAGGTTAAATCATAACTAGGTTTTAAACCTTAAAATGGTTGTTAATTTATCACCAAATGTAAACATGTGTCTATACCTTAATGGTAGGTTAATATGTTTAGGGTAGTAAACTTGTTTACCTATAATATGATGTTTATGTCTTGATAATGTTTAATAACCTAAAACCTAACGTTGCTCATGCTTTAAGAAATGTTGTATTGAATATATGATAATGTATTAAATGTATATGTACAATAAACAAATTTATATATACAAGTTTAATTTTGTTAGTCAATTTTTAGTGGGATGTCCCAACATGGGGCATCAACCTCCAAAACATTCCAAATTTGGATGTGTTTGATAAAAATTAAGTTTTGGTTCAAGGATGTTTTGTCCATGTTAGGAAAATGGTGGGGGATGATGAAGCATCAAAAAGCACACAAAGAGATGTTGAAGCATTAGAAAACATGTTGGGGGATGTTGGAAAAATCTTTTAAAAGTTCTTTTTCAAATGCCAAGGGATGAAAGTGCTTCAGGAAGGACATTAAAGGATGTTGGAATTTTTTTTCTTTCAAACACTAGGGGATGATAGTGCTTTGAGAAGGACACCAAGGGATGTTGGAATATTGAAAAGTATACTAAGGGATATCGCAAAATGATTTGCTCCCCCAACATTGGGAAGGTTGTGGCTTGGGAATGATGACACAACTCAAAAGGATACCATGGGCCGACACGAACATTGAGATGCACAATGGGGGATGCCATAAAAGAGATTTTTTATTTTCATTTTATGCCAAAAAGGATGTTGGGGGTTGATAGCAATGTCATGGACATTAAGGAACATTGGGGGCATTAAATAACATGCCAAAAATGAATTTTTTTCAAGCAAATAGAAGGATATTAGGGGATGATGGGGGTATTGGGGAGCATGACAAGGGCGTTGGGAAGAACGCCGAACGCACTAGGAAGAAGTCCAAACCTTAAAGGGGGTGCATAACAAGAATTATTGTTCCCAAGGATGCCAAGAGTGACTTTCAATACGTCCCTTGTGGCCACCCTCAACGCTATTTGAAATACATTAAAGTTACATTTGTTTTTTAATTAAAATCATATTCCCTTGATTTCATGTGTAGGAAAATGTTCTTTGTGTTGAAAGTTTCATTTTAGATGTTTAATATGAATCATGTTACACTAATATCCTTTTTACTTAGCATAAAGTTGAGTACAATTCCTCTTACCTTAACTAAAATTGTTCATGAAACATTATATGTATTGTTTTATTTTCTAGTGAATTTACATTGCACATCTCTTTTGTTTTTATTTCCCCATATGGAAATATGGTCATGAAATGCCTACAATAAAATCCCTAGCATGTTCCAAAATATTATATAATTATCTTCTTTAACACTTGTGCACAAGAGTTCATGATATTGTTTTGGTTCAAATTTTCATTAATTGCTTTATTAATTAATTATTTATGTAATTGAGATGGCACTAAGGAATGTGAACTCTGTTGTTTCATCTTAGTCATCCCAAAGCTCTTGCACCCCAATTAGGGAGCATGTGTTTTAAGTTGCAAATTTTTGTTGCTACCAATTTAATGTGATGAATCATGTTGACATACATCAATTAACCATAGGGCTAATCAAAAGTATGTTAATTTTGGTTGATAGTTAATACATAATATGTGCATTTTTCATTTGGTTGCCAACAAAGGCATAATGAATTCTTATTTCATTATCATATGAAAGAAGCAAGCTTTGTATTATTATTGCACCTTGCTTTTGTTTGTTAATGTTTCATGAAACCATAAACACGAGGGTTTTATGTCTATCAAAAAATGCATGATAAATGTTTTGTGTACATTGGATTAATCCAATCCTTTTTATTCAATTGTTTGATCAAAATTAACTTTTGACCTAACATTAATTATCAGTTCCAAAAAGTTGTCATGCACATTCTAGAGTTTTTAGAAGCTTTTTTGCTTCAATTTAGAATTGTTAAAAAAAGGCCATCAAGATTCAAAATTATTACATGTTGTGATACTAGTTGTACATCATTTTTTTGGGCTAGAAGTGGGTTGCTCCTAGTGTGTTTTATTAATTTGTATGCACAAAATTGAATGTCTCGAATTTCAAACCTTTATTTTTTATGTTTTTCCTTTCCATGTAATCATCATAAAAAGATTACATGTAAATGGTTTGGGCTTCACACTACTTCACATTGACAATGATGATCAGTTACATGAGGTCAAAAAATTGATACAGTTAAAATTATTAAAAAGACAATTAGCTACCATACATTGATAATCTAAGATCATATGGGTTGTCCATAAAATCATTCCCATTTCCATTAATTCTAGAATATGATATTTAATTTTCACCTACTCAAAAAATAAACATTTGTGGTACTTGTGATGTTTTACTGGTGCACTTTGTTGTCTTTAATAAATAAATTGGGTTTTTCCAATGTCCCCCAATGTTCATCCTACCATGTTTTCCAAAAAATAATGCCCCACTAATTAAATGTTTTATAAAAGATGTCTAGATTTGGGAACATTTGTTAGCTTGATTACACATCTTGGGATATCCTTTTGGGAGCTTAAGAATAATCATAATGGTTTGAAAGCTTTAAAAAATTTAGAAATATTAGATGAGTTTGGTTTCCATTAAAAGAGACCAAAGCTGAAGGGGGAAACATATTTTATTGATTTGAAAATAGAAAATTTTTTAAAGGGAAAAAAATCACCCATTATAAGAAGAGGGTGATTAAAAGGGGAAAAATAAAATGTCCACCCCAAAAGTCATGTGTGAAGGTGATATAAAAGTATTACTACGCACCACTTCCCACTACAAATCAATAAATTTGATTTCTAAAATGAATTTATTAAGTCTAACTAATTTCATAGACATAACATTGATCAAAATATTGTAAACTTGTCAATTTTTCATGGATATTTTATTTTTACTATGGAATTGAATAGTCTTCAAATTTTTGTTAAAAGATGTCCACACAATATTACAAAAAAGTTTAAGTTGAAACACTACTATAAATTATGGATTTTAAAGAAGTTCAAATTGATTAATTTGTCATTTTTTACTAATGGATAGGTACATTTTGATTAAAGACTAAGGGCTTTAATGACACATGTATTTTTTAATTGATTAGTTTGACTATAATGTTTTATTTAACTAGATACATTTAGACCATAGTTATGACATTCTTGGTGCGGGAATGTTATGGAAGCCCAAAGAAGCACGAATTTAAAAAAAAATTATAAATCAACCAGTGAACATTTGGTAAACATTCGCGCCAAAGAATGTTTGACAAAGTGCTTTACCACGTAAATTCGCGAATTTTAAAGTGCAAAATGAAGAATGTCATTACTATGATTTAGACAAGTTGTACAACTTTAATCAAAATGCCCAATGGTTTTTAGTTGAATGAAACATTTAGTCAAAATGGCCAATGTTTTTTAATCAAATACAACATGGTTTGCTACTTTATTTATCTATTTCCTATTTATTCACCCACTTATTTACCTAGCTAATTACTTGCTTACTTATTACCCATTATGTTTAGTCTAAGTTTAATTATTATATTTAATCATTAAATTTAACCAAATTTAACCAAATTTAACCATTAAGTTTATCAACTAAGTTTAACCATTATGTTTAATCAATAAATTTAATCATTAAGCTTAGCCAAAGTTTAATCATCATGTTTAGCCATTAGATTTAACCATCAGGTTTAGCTTAATTTTAATCACTAAATGTCACTTATGTTTCACCAATATGTTTAATGATGTGAAATAAAAAAAACTTAAATGAAAATTAAACATTCTTGATGGTGTGGTTCATGAGTAAATACTTGGTTTATCATTGTGAAGTTTAGAGATTCAATTCCTTATACTTGCAACTTATGTACATGTTTAAAGGGCTAAGTTAGGTAGGTTAAATTAAGGTAGTTCAGTGTGGTTAGGTTAATTAGGTAGCCTAGAGTATGCTAAGTAGGTTAAACTAGGCTAAAACCTACCTACCTAAATGCCTTTTTTCAACCTACTTAGACATGTTTACTACTTAAATATCTATTGATATTAAAAATAATAATCCAAAAAATGATTTTAGCTTAATATGAATTCAACTTAGTTAAATGGTCCAATGTCTACAAATCAAATAATTAGTCACTTTGTTAATCAAAATGACAAAGTTCAAATTAACTACCCAATCAAATTAATAAGTCCAAATTGACTTGTCCAAATTGCATAATTGTCAAATTATTTAACAATATGAAGCAAAAGATAAAACAACTTGGAGATAAAATTTAATATAGAAGAAAAGTGTTCAAATAATGATTGAATAAGTACATTGCAAATAATATTATCTTTGAAATCCAAAATTTAATCTTATTTATGCATATTATCAAGGTTCAACAAAATTGAAAAGGATTTATGAGTGTTTACAAAACATTATACATGAAAAATGTTACCTAATCATTGTTACAAGATTGCATACATAATATGCATAAATAATCTAAATAACTTTGTGCATCCTATGACAAAGTCAATGGTTATGAACAATCCATTGGGATAATGGCATGTTTGGCAATCCAAAATTTCCTATCATTAAAATATAGAACTTAGACTTTTGCATGAATCTTTTATTGAATAAAAATGATCCTTTAATCTATTCATGATGGATTAAATTTGTGATCTCTCCATTAGTTTTTTGGAGACTCATTGACTAAAAGTTCAATTTGGAACATTATTAATTATATGGTTAGATGATCAACATTGTCTTCATTGCAAATGTCATTGCTTGATTATAGATTGTAATAAATTTACAATATAAAAAAAAACTATTTCTTATTACATGAATTTAACATAGCCTTGCAACTTATGGAAACCTTTTGAATTGTTATGGACATTGCAAAAGAGGACATAAGATGAAAATGTTGCCATAAAACAAGCACAACTTGATGGAATAAAATGGTTTATGTTTTTCAAAACCCATTTGGTGATCCTTGTCCCTTTATGCAAATATGACCGATTAAAAAAAAACAATCCATCTTGCTTATTCTATAATTTATAGTACATGGTTGTCATTTATATATTTACACTTTATTAGCTAACATACTACCTTGGTGTCTTTGACACTAATTATATTATATATAAACATGTTATATTTTTCTAATTTATCTTTTCAAATAACATGATTTTGTGAAGGAAAAATACATAGTTTTTTTGGAATATTCAAAAATATTTTATTCTTGACTTGAATATTTTACAAACATGTGTTGAAGCTTCCTTTGTATTACATTAATCAAATGTATTTAAGCAACTTTGAAAATTTTATGGATATGTGTGTTTTTCACATCCCATGAATATGTTGTAAAGGTTTCATTTTAAAAATAAGTGTTCCTATTTTCATTAAATGCATGGGAAGATGAATGATTTATTATTATAAAAGCTTTGCAAGAAACAAAAAGTTAAGAAAAAAAAGTACAAAAAAGGGAAGAAGAAAAAGAAGTGATTTGCTTTTGAATAATGAACCAATGCTTACAAATTGGGTGTAGATTGAAATGGGCGAAAAATTAAAAACCATGCAAATTAATCAATATTTATTTATTTATAAAAATTTCTATTTTTTATTTAGTTGAAACATGTTCAAAGTTTGGTTTTTCGATTTCAAATTATTCATTATTCAAATATTTAATATTTTGGTTAAATCGATTGCATGTTGACCATAAATGACATGTCTCTCAACCTATTTTTATTATGATCACACCAAGGTTTTGAATCCCTTGAAAAACATTTGTGCATGTTGTTATTTAAAAGTGTACAAATGGATTTGATGTTGATTAATTCTCATAGTGTTCATAATTCCAACAATTGATAACATTAAATTTAATAGATAACAACTTTTTGTTTATATTGAAAATCAACATTACAAATAAGATTATATGAAGATTCATTATTTAATTTAAAATTAAATGATTGAAAATTATTTTAATTGAAAATTATATATTTTTAATGTAATAATATTTTATAGCAAAATTAGAAATTATGAACAATAACTACATTAATCATATTCTATTGAATAACTATAATATAAATACATACAAAATGGAATTTGGAATGAAAATCCAACCCAAACACACCTCCATTTATGGATTGGGTCAAAGGTGCTATCCATGGGGAATAGTTGGATCTGGGCAATTCAGACGGTTTGGATATTATGTTATTATGTAGCAAACCTTTTCAAGTAGCAATGCAATACACTAGGATGAAAGCCTATGGTACCACTTTAGAGTGGAAAGACCCACAAAATAGGTTGTTACAAACATTCGATAGTTGGATTGCTTCAATGTTTGAACAACAAATTGTTGATGCTAGAGATCAAATGTCTATCCAATATGTAGGGGCGTTAAAAGATTCAATAATTAGATTATGGATGTGTGTAATCTCCTATTATGATTTTCAAATGTGAGTGGATGAAATGAGAAGACAATCAAAGAAACCCAACATACGTGAGAAATGATGTTGGGTTCTTCACCATCAATTTTCAACATAGGCTATCGATGACATTTGAGTCTTTCATTTTTCCAAGTTAAGTGACGCAAGTATTTTTTTCTAACAACTTGAACAAATTGGCATGGAAGGTTGTTTTATAAAGGGAGGCCCATTCTAGGAAAGTGTTTGTAGATTTGGAAGATGTTGTCATCACAACAACAATGGAACCATGTGGGTTAAGTGGTCCAATGGGATTGCCCCCACTTCTAAGTACACCATCTTTGATAGGAGCCATAGAATTGTCTAAAAAAGACAATCTTCTAGCATGTGGACAATTTTAAAGTAGACAAGTAGATTATATTATGATCCACATTTCATGAAACATTGACTTCATTTCGAGTTCAAATTGAAGGTTTGAAGTTGATGAAGTTGATAATAAACTTTGCACATTCTTTGCCCATCTCTGAGGGTTTGAAATTGAAATGAAAATTTGCACAAACCTTGTCAACTCATCTTCAATCTATTGAACAAAAATCCTTTGATGTAGGTTGGTAATTTACTTTCATTTTAGCCATGTATAATGTTTAAAATGTCACAATAGTGGACTCTAGATGTGGGCCAAAATATGAAAATTATCCACTCCATTGGATGGTAATCATTTTTTAGTCAAATCACTCATTTTTTAGTCCTTCCAATTCCCAAAGAAGTGTTGTTCACATGCTCCACATTAATAGACTACAGTCGTTTTGTAGTTGTTTGATGTTATGAATTGTCATTTGGTAATCATTTAAAATCACAAAAAGTTTCATGTACATGACCATGTTAGCAAATTACAATCATTTTGTAGTTTGGAGTTAAATGATAGGTTGTCATTTTGTAGTCATTCATGACATGTTGCAATGTCGTACACGTAATGACATGTTACACACCCCTAAAAACTTGCCTTGTGCCATGTAATACCCCACCCCACAACTTTCCATGTCATCTACCATATTTTCTTCACATTATTTGCATGGTAATTTCATAATCATTAGTACAAAGTAATGTCCCTTATTTTTTATGAAATATGACATCTAAACTTCCATGTCATTTGTCATTCATCATGATGACGTGTGGATGAAATACAAGCAATGAAAGTGTGAGCTTCCTCATTAACAATACCATATTATCATCCATTAATCATAACTATAACTAATTTATTACTACAACTTTTTCCATGTAGGATTCAAAGGTGTAATTTATGATTGTAGTCATTTATAAAATCATTTTGGACCTCTAGTCATTGATTTACTGGTTGCAAAGGACATGATTCCTTCTAATGAATGCATGGCACATAACCATGCTCAAGTTTGAAAGAACAATCACCACACTTTTGTTCATTCAATTCGCCTTCTTGTCTTGTGCTTTGAAGTATTGATGGTGTTCCTTGAAAGTATGGTTATGTCTAGCAAGTTGTGTAACATTGATCTTTTCCATTGCCTCCACAAGAATATTGTTGTTTCAATTTGTAAAATCAATGATAGGAGAAAAAACATTATTTTGATTATGTTAATTATAGTGTTGCCATGTGTAGGTGTTGTAGGAAAAATAAGAGGATTGACCACAAGAGGTTGGCAGCTTTTGCTTGATAGAAACTTTGTGCTTTCTTGAGACAAATCCACAACACTTGGATTTCTTTGCACCCTAGGAACATTTGGAATTGGTTGATCTTGAAAGTCATTTGGATTCCCTTGCATTTTAAAATTTTCATTTTCGTCTTGTGTTTTTTGTGCAAGTGTTGGTTTACATATTTTATCACCTTTAACATTGATGTTTATGGAGTGCATTGGAATAGTCACATTCCTTTCTCCTTGAAATACCTCAATCTAATCATAGAATTCTCGACAGAGTGGATGAGGTAAATGATACCTCTCCTTCTCTTCAAGCACCAGATCCCAAAAACAAGTATGGTTCCCAATCCCTTTGTGACAATCATAAATCTTTTGTAATTAGAATTGAAAGGAGTTCCACTTATTGTTTTGTTTCATGGAAACTTGCTTTTGGTATTTGTTTATAGATCTTTAATAAATTTTTCCCATCGTTGTGTTGTGGGAATCATTTGTGCTCACAAATCAACAAGCTCTTTCATGATTGTGTGTTATGCGTTTTTACAAAAAAGAATGCTAACACCTTTGTACGCTCCTAGTTGCCATGTCTTTGTCGAAGATTTGCACTAGCACTGCAATTTGCTTTACTGCCACTTCAACCTTTGCCTCAATCGCCTACCGATCTATTGCCACTCATTTGTGGTGCTTACTTGCACATCATCTTGAAAGCTTGTTGTCAAAAATTGTGAAGTTGTTGCTAATGATTGCCAATTTGTTGTTCTTAAATGTGTTCGTGAATGCTATCTTGATGCCATCATTCAAAGATCCTATGTAGCTTCTACATGCTTCTTCAAGCTTTAATGCAATAAAATTATGTGTTTCAAGATTTGACGGAGCAATGCTTCTACCTTGCTTCTTTAAGGTTTGGCAAAGCTCGTTTCTTCAAGATTTGATGGAGTAGTGGGCTCATGGAGTTGTGATGCTAGTTTAACACCCTATTTCGCAAATTGTTAATTTAATTGTGTTGATAGAACTATGAACAAAGAGGAATCTAGGATTTTGAAAGATTTTTACCTCTGTGATTGTTTCTTAACATTGGGCTATCACACTTTGATAACTAGGTTGTTAGTGTGCCACTTAGGCAATCCACGTTGTCTAACTACCAACATACCTTGCTCTATATGAACATTGTTACCTTAAAAAGGATTTACCAACTCTACTATCAATTGGTGTGAACGAACCATAAGTGATTTAAACTTGTAGGTCCATGCACAAAACTGGTTTAAAGATAGGAAAAGGCATGAAGTAAAAACAGTTGTTGCAGCCATCGCTTAGTTACATCAAAATTTTAAAACAGTTATCAACCAAGATTGGCTACATAGGCTAAGTAGTTGGATGTAGCCTAGGGCTAATTGACCATCACGTCACGTTGGGAGTTACCTCCCATCCACGGAGGATGAAAAGGGTCCTCATCTCATCCATTCCCCCAAGGGCTTTTTTTATTCATCACGTTCCTAGGATTGTTCCCCACAATCCAAAAACCTTTTTGGTCCACTGCATTCCCAATGGTTGTTCCCTGCAGTCCAAGAGCCTTTTTGGTTCAATGTGTCCCCAATGGCCGTTGCCCACTGCAAGGAATGGCCATTGGGAATACAGTGAACCAAAAAGGCTCAAAATAGTAGTGTATATAATTTTTTAAAATTATTGTTATTAGCTGGGGACTATGGGCGTAAGCCTCCATAAGAACTTTGTCTTTAATTAAGAGTTTTTAGATCAAACCCAAGCTCTTGTGTGTTACTACATCATGTAGTTTTTCAAACCTATTGGTATTGCAATGCTGGTGCAACATCAACAACATATTGCAAAATTCTTGGCCAAAAAATTATAAGGCATGGGAACAAAGTAATCAATTTCATCCACTGTCAAGTAAGTTCCCAAGATCCTATTGGTACCGGAATGCTGGTGCAACACCAACAACATATTGCAAAACTTCTTGGTCAAAAAAAATTCGAAGGCACGGGAACAAAGTAATCAATCTCATCCACCATCAAGTAACTTCTCAACACAGTTGTTGTTTCTCAGACTGTATTGATTCTCAGCCCAGTGGCGCTGGATGTATGTCAGTGGTTGATAGGTAGGTGGGGTAATAAACAGTATTTTTTTAAGGCGAAATTTCATCAAAATTTGACCTGAAAAATAGGAGTTCGACCTATACAAATGTTTTTGTCATGGAAAAAAGTGACCCAAATCCTCCGGATTTCAAAAGTCAATTGTCAAACTTAGAAATATAGAAAACTTGTCAACTACTCTTTGACAATTTTTTAGACTTTTCACAAGATTGCAAAAAATTAGCCACAAAAAAAATTCACTCGTCTGAATGTAGAATGTTCCTTTGTGAACTTACTATATATCTTATTTGCAAAAATAGATTAAACAGCAACCAATAGCCAGATAAAAAACAAAGGAATCTCTTGCATAATGGTGAAACCATGCAACTTGTCTAGGTAATGTGATCTGCAAAATCAATTTGACAATTTAAAAAAGCGACAAAAGCAACCTGTAAATTCCGGCTAGGTCTTTGGCTGTACGTACATACATCAATACATTCGTTCCAATGTTCAAGCAAAAGCTTTACCACTCTTACACTGATGTCTCTTCTTACTTCTAGCCAGTGTCAATTAAGAATAGGCAAAACAATAAAAACAAGAACCATGGTGACCATTGTGGTTAGTCATGAGACAATAATATCCCCATGGAAAAAAGTGTTTCAATTCCGTCACCATCCATCCCTCATGGTGCATCCTGGTGACTACTGGTTCACTCTAGCCAACTCTGGCTAAACCCTAAACCCTAAACCCATACCATAAAATGGAAAGGTCGGGCCCACTTAACTTAGGAATAGGCCATGAAATTTTATGTAAGGTGCAGTTTCATGCTTCAACCATACCGGAGTAGGTAAGGATTCCCGTAGGGCCCATTTAACTCCAGAATAGGACATGCAGGTTTCTATCTACTGTGGGATGGGCCCGTGTTTCGTTGGGTAGTGATGATGGGGCTGTCCGTGCTTGTTGTTGCAAGTCAAGCTAACTACACTAGAAGTGGAAGCAAGTGGCTTCATGTCCAACCTAGGAAGACTGCTGAACAAGCAACAGAATGGGAGAGTGCAACCAATGTCAAACAATCGGTCTAACTTATAAGGACTTAAGTTAAAAATATATAAGTTTTTCCAGAACATAACAACTTCGGAGGCTTCCTTCCTAGTGGAAACTGAGGGCCCCTTTACATGCCGAAATTTCTCACTCACTTCCTGGAGCATTGATCTTATGTGCAAGCACCCTGGGATGGAGGCTTAATGTGATCTGAACTAAAAGATCACCTCCTTTGTTAGTGTAAGGAAAAGCCTTATGGTCGGGGGATTCTGAAAATAATAGGCCCACCTAGGATGAGGCGATGGCCAAGTCTGGCCCTGCATTTTAAGAATGTATCCCACTCATGGGCTTTAAAGCACAAGGCAAAATTTATTCATGGACTGAACGTATTTAAATCCTGAGGTGTATGCTTTACTTCTCAATAATAATGAGAGGGTTTTTACACCAATAATAACTAGGCATAATTTCCCTCCCAATTTCTAGGAGGGAAATTCATGGACAAAAGGTGCCCTCCACATACACTACAAATTTTCTTTGAGTGCTTTGCAAAAGGAAAGGCACTGCCAGTGGCTTCCAGTAAACATTTTCCAAAATGTAAAGCACACTGCTATCATTTTCACAATGTACTCAGAGGGCACCTTATAACCATGAAAGTTACGTTAATGAGTGAGTGGAGGAACTTTTCAGGTGTAGAATATTGAGTAGCTGTGCTTTACGTAGGATAAAGCCCTTGGAGGAGGGCATTCTCTGACTAATCGGTCACCTCAGCTCTCCTCACTTGGGCCCTTATTCTGAGAATGCCCTGCCCTCCCCCTACTACGGCTTCACCTAACACATGATTAGTATTTCGACCCTGGATTCACATAGGTAAATGAATACCCTATACATTGGGAGTTATCCCCAGTTGTGCTTCCTTTGCTTTGTCTGCACAGTTAGGTAGTAAAGTAAAAACTCAATTGAGTTGGTAGACCACTAGGCATCTGACATAGGAAAAGACTCGAGTGAACCAGAAACTACACTGGTACCTTCACCACAAAAGAGTGATAACAGCAAAAGGACAAAGAAGGGACTGTGATTTTAACACTCCCAAAGCTTTGTATTTAAAAAAAGAAAAAATCTTCCCGTGGGATTTCGCAAATTTTTTGTTGGAAAAGCACACATGTAAACACGGGAACAACAGATTCTCCCTAGTTTTGGCTCTGTCGAAAAAATCACAAATAGCCAAAATTCGTCACAAAAATAAATAAATAATCCTCTACTGGCACTTTAATAAAGGTTATTGCTTTTGCTGAGGTATTTATTGGCCAATGGCACCATTTCAAGCCAACAAAAAATACCCCCACTGGATTGGGGTTTTTTTTTTTCGGGGGAGACAAACAAACCTTGTGAGCATCCAAAAGATTTCCAAAATATTTTGGGAGTTAACTTATTATTAGCGTGAAGAGGAGCGTCCAGAGTTCGAGTTGTTTGCTATGAGGTGAGCACATTACTTGCCACTTTGCATTCTCCAGTTTTTCCTCATGATCCATCTCTCGATGTTTGCTTGTTTGTTTGCATTTGAGAGAGAATTTTGTACAGAGTTCGATAATAGCTGCTGCTGAGCTTTTAGTTGTAGATTCTCTTTCGCCCCTTTTTGCATGCTTGTACCTACTCTTTGTTTCATCTTTGAATTTCTCAGGCTGTTCTTGCCCAGCGGAGGTGAAACAGCGGAAATTCGTCACGATTCATCTCTATTCTCTCTGAAATTTGCTCACAAGTTCAACTTACTGCCAGTCATGTATAATATGTTGTCGATAGCTATAGAAGTTTCTGAAGTTTCTCAGTTTTGGCACTTTTTTTTCTTGTTTGATTATTTATTGTAGTAAGTGGAACACCATTTGTGGGTTAAGGATGGAGCGTTACTGCTTAGATTGTCGCAAGTTGGCAGTAGATTTTTCGGTTGCCAGATTCACCCCACTGTGCCAGGGATCTATTCCTTGTAAGGTTTGCGATTCTTTTTTGGGATCAATTATCAGAAACTTGTAAACTGAAGATGGCGAAGAGAAAAAAAGCCTGGATTACAGAAAATTTTGTTCTTGACACTTGTACGATGTCTCTGTGTTCATATATACCTATGACTTCAGTTTCTTGGATTATGTGCATTCAATCTTTGGAGTCAATTTGATCAAGTCGTTTTGCTCAAGCTCAGCTGTTCTGTCTTGTTTTGTCAGGTTCAAACACTAGAGAAAACATGAAGCTGTATGGCGCAGGCACTGCCAATGTGCACCGTGCACTACTCGTCCTGTTTGAAAAAGAGGTAGGTTTTGACCTCATCAGCTGCTGTATTCATGTTCTTAAAAACACAAAGTATATAGTTTGAGGTCTCACTCAATATTTTCAAGAATATATTCTGTCAGTTTTTGTCAGAGACAAGAAGAGGTTCCTCTGTGCATCAACTCAAAGGCAATTTACTATCCCACTTTCCATGTCTGTTCCAGGTGTGGGATGTTGAGCTGGTGCATGTGAACCTTCTTGCTGGAGAGCATATGAAGCCATGGTATCAGGCTATGCAGGTATACATGGCCTTTCTTTACAATCACAAAAGCATGTAAAATAAGTGTTAATAGTAGGGTTTCTTTTGTTCCAAGATGACTTTGTGTCTCAGTAAATTGTATGCTAATAACCAAAAGAATTTCAATCAAAGCAAGCAACAAAAGAAAATCTTATTACTCTAATAAGTGGTTGAAGCCAATGTTGTCTGATCTTAGGTTTTGAAGAGACCCTCTGGTCGTAGTTTGAGCTATATTTTAATCTGATGGAAAGAACCTCCATTTCCAGCTAGTTAATCCTTAATTTGATGTATGCTCTGCCTAGGTTCTTGGAGTGGTTCTTCACATTCTTTAAAACAAATCTCCAACTGAGTCTGATGTCACCTAACTACACACATTTTGAGATGGAAGATTGTGGATATAGTAGATAGTCACAGACCACTCAGGTAGTGGAGATGATGGTTTGATATATTGCAAGTGACATTCACAATGTCATGGCTGCCCTAATTTCTGTAGATTGTTTTCATTTGTTCAAGATTGATCCTTTTAAAAAAATTTACCCTGCATGTATTTTGTGGAGTTTCTCTCTGCAATCACATTGATATCAACATCATCTTTGTTCCAAGCAAGGTACTTAGGATAAAAGCTATAATGACTGTAGTTACAACATGGAAAAGTGATTTAACTACAGAGGAGCTTGTAGCCTGAACAGGTGACTGTGACACTCAGCACACTTTTTCTGTGTGTTTCTTTTTCTGAAGGGATCTAAATTGCTTGGGTGTTTGCTTGTAAGAAGGCATCTGTAAATTGAGGTTAGGATTTCTGGTTCTTTATTCTAGAAGTGAAAGTTATAAGGTCATTAGAAAAGGACTTCATTTCTCCTAAAGTTCTCAAATTCATGGCTCTTCTTAACACTACTCAAGCTCAGTCCAAACTGGGCACATAGGGTTTATGACAACAAGGCAATCACAGTGCTTTACTGTAGAGAGTAGTCTCCTTTCTCTAGGTTAGTAGTTCATTCTGTCAGGGTTTTGTGTGCCTTATCAAGATATCATCACACTGATGTCCTCAGTCATGAGAGATTTCTTTTCAAGGCAAGTTTGATATATAATGGACTATGTTTCCCACACCATGGCACAAAACTGACATAGGTTACTGGTTTCCATTGGAATCTACTGATTGAGGTTGGATGCTGATGCAGCCATTCCACCAAATACCTCTTCTTGAAGATTGTGACTTTCGTCTTTATGGTGAGGATACGAATCACACTCCAGATCAAATTGTAGTAGTTTTACTCTCATGTTGTAGTGCTTTGTGAATGATAACTCTTGCATATCTGAAATCTCTTTCCCTTTATTCACTTCATTTCCATACATGATCAATCTAACTTACAACTTGGTGGGTTGTGAAATGAAGAGTCGCGAGCTATAATTAGGTACATTGCTGAAAAGTACGAAGGCCAAGGAGCACCCCTGCTGGGAAAGACATTGAAAGAGAGAGCATTGGTCAACCAATGGGTAGAAGTAGAGGGTCAAAATTTCTTTGCTCCATATGAAGCAATTAGTTTGGAGAGTTTTAAAGCCTTTTATTTCAAGAGACCTCTTGACAAGCAACTAGTTACATCTAACTTTGAGAAACTTGAGAAGGTTTTCAATGTATATGAAGCTCAATTGTCAAGGAACAAATACCTTGCAGGTGACCATTATAGCATTGCAGATCTTGTTCACACACCAAGTCTTCACAGACTTAAGAGGGTGGAAGTAGATGCCTTTGCAAAGTGGAAGCATGTAACTGCCTGGTATGAAGACATCAGATCACGTCCAGCTTTTCAGAAAGTCCTGGAGTGGGACTCAAAGTGGCCATTCGTAAAAGCAGAATAATACTCTTGCTTCATATCTAATGTTGATGTTTATTTCACATCATGACAATGGAGCCTCTAACATCAAGTTACTTTCATATGTGGTATTCATAAGCACCAGAACTTCCATTTTTCTCAATTTCTCCTCATGCCATCTCTAGTGTACTTTCTTCAAGGAGCTGTTCCTTCCAAGGTCATCAAAGGCCTTATTCACTATACCTCTGTCGTGTGCCATTTTACTGTGTCTTAAGGTTGAACCTAAAACCCTAGGAGAGCTGTGGATGAATGCCAAAGATAATGATGTTTTCTGGAGAATTTTTGTTGCTAAACTTGTATTAAAAGATCCAGAGAGTTTTCATGTTATAAGGTCAAGTTCTTGTCACCTGTATGATCTCCATAATTGCTGGGAAATTGGAATGGTTACATATTTCTCATGAAAGTTCAGCTCCATGAGCTCCAATGTCTGTACAAATCCCACCAAGTACATAACAGTCATGGATATGATTCATGATTGGCAGATATGTCCTGTTATTCTTCCTTTTCATGTCTTTATTGTGGAGTGCAATCTGTAATGTGCAATTTTGAGAAGTGTCTTCCTGTCTGGCTGCCACCATGGAACTCTTTCAATTTTTCACTCCCAGAGACAAGCTTGAATGCACCTCATTTTGTCCAGACATGGCAGGGTAAGAAAGAGTGCTTGTGCAGTGAAGCAATGTAAATCTTCCGTTTTCAATTACAGTAGAGAGAAAATGTATCCTTCCTCCATACCTCATGGTTTCTTTCGAGTCAAGAAAAAGAACCATTATCAGAGACTAAAATATGCAACTCAGAGACTTTGTCTGTGAAACAAAGCAAACTTTTTCACAAGAATTATGAGCCATTCCTCTCCATAACACTTTGAAGGTAAATGTTGTATAATTTCAAGCAAAACCAAAATGAAACATGGCAAGTGCAGTAATCACCTTTAGAGTATCAGAGTATCACCTTCATCAGAAGATAAAAACTCTCATAAGTAGAGAGAAATCCCCATACTCATGATTAAGCAAGAAAGGACAATGTAAAAAACTTTTTGTGGAACTGAAAAAAGAAAGACTTCTAAATGGGGATGCAGAAGAAAAACACAACAAAAAAATTAGCAGTATGAACAACAGAGACAGCCTCTCACTTGTTCACGGACAACCAACAGTAACTTGTCTGATAGTGACTTATCTATCCCAACTTACACCCAGACTTCATCATCTCGTGAAGGTGGGCATAGGCCAGTGTAACCACCAGCCTATGTACAAGTTTCTGCTGCAAGTGCAGAAGCAACAGCAAGACTCAGCCCTGATACTGGCTAGCACCTAACACCACAGAAGGCAAAAACATAGAGACAAAACAAAAGAGCATGCACAATAGGAAGCAAAAGCAGAATATAACAGACAAACGGGAAAAGACAAATGAGGACCTTCACGAGATGATATATGAAACATAAAAGAAATTGACTGAACAAGCACAATATCTTCATCATCACTGAGAATTTCTTCATACTTGTGATTTAAGTCAATTTAAATAGAATTGCGAAATGACCTCATAATAAGGTTATAGATAATTCAGATTTGAACAAGCAAACAGACTACACACATGCAATACTATAAACAAAGGACTGCATATTAAAAACTATAGAAAATTCACACATAAATACCCTTGTGGAATTTGGCAATTCTTTCATGCAATTCCACTTCTTCAACCTTGGACAGTTAGAGTATAAAATTCTTCCTGTTGCCTTGATGATGAGCAATATCTTCCTGAAACAATTATCAATGCAATTGCCTCTCCTTGATATGTTACCAACCCTCAACAATCACTTCATCATCCTCACTATCCTCCAATTCAGCTGCTTCCAACAGCATGACCTTGTCCAGAAGCAAACTACTACTGTACTAGCAAGCATATTACAAGCATAATATGCTCCGTATCCTGACAATGTGAAAAAACTCTTTGTGTGGGTGCAATGCTCTAAATTCTCCATATCCCAGAATGATTGGCTGGTAAGTCACAAGGTTGACCCAAAGAGCAGTGTACTAGCAAGCATATTACAAACATAATATGCTTCATATCCTCACAATGTGAAAAAACTGGTCTTGTGGGTGCAATGCTCTAAATTCTCCATATCCCAGAATGATTGGCTGGCAAGTCACAAGATTGACCCAAAGAGACTATTTGTTTGGTGATAGTAGCACAGTCTCTCAAGAAGCAGCTGCAGCTGCAGCTGCGGCTGCAGCTCCACGAGATCCCATGATTTTGCAGACAGGAAAGGACCCATCATTTTGAAGGAGTTGAAGATTAGACCCTACTTTGAGGTCCTTGAGGAGAATCTTCTGCCCAATATCAAGCATGCTGAGGTCCACTTCTATGAATGGAGGGATGGCATCTGCTGGGCACAGATACTTCACCGTCCTCTCCATTGTATATACATATCCACCTGCATGGAGACAGAAAAATCAAAGATGACCAGAGTCTCAAAGTTCTAGGATTCAGATTTTGCTGGAGCTCTCTCTATGAGAGAAGCAAGACTTATGCATGTACCAAAACATAATGGTTCCATAAAGTGTGAAGATGGAGCCAACCTTTGCGAATTCCTGGGCAGGCATCTTCACCAAGAAATACCAGAGGGACATTTACTTTGAGGCAAGCAGTTGGTGGTGCCCTGATGAATGTCACATTCATGATTTTGTCGGTTCCAGCATGCAAATGTATCTGAAGCATCCCCAACAAGAGTGAGGCTTGTCAGGTGTTCAGGGCAATATCCCAATAGCTCTGCAAGTGGAAGGCATTGCAATCATGCTCAAAATTGTGCACAAAATCTGCTGATGCTTCAACTAGGGTTCACACTGAGAGGTAGCAACAGAAAGAAAGAAAGAAAGTGATGAACTTACAGAGCGGGGCAGGACACGCTCCCTGGACTCCAATTCACCTTCATCAGAATAAATCTCCAGATCAAACGTGCGTGACAGGAAAAAACTTTTGCCCAATTTCTTGAGCAGGCGCTCGATCTGCTTGGTTTCCACAGAGATGAGAACCTTGTTACCACCCAAATGTCCATTCTCTTGCTCAAAAACAATACTTGGAACTCGACCCGCCCGCCGCTGCTTCTTACTGACAATCTTTCCAGAGCCTAACCTTGGGAAAGCCTTGATCACATCCTCTACTTTCTTCTCTGGCGCTTGAGGAAAGTCTTCTGCATCGAATTCACATTCCTCCTCTTCAGCTTGAGAGTAAAATCTCCAACCTCTAACAAAAGTAGGGTTTGGCGAATAAAAGCTTGGGCTTGTAGTGCAGGAGTTGCTTAGGGTTCTAATCTGCTGCAATGTGAACATCTGAGGCTTTGGGGCAGCAGTAGCGTAGTGGGAAGCTCGATAGGATTCTCCGTATCGGGATGGAGTGGTGAGTCCTCTTGTGGAGTTGTGAAAAGAGCTTGATCTAAGCTTGGAACAAAGGCGCCGAAGGCCGATACTAAGAGAAGACCTCATGGTGCGAGAAGATCAATGAGGAATCGTCTGTCACTCTCAAAACCCAACTGCGAAGCCCTCACAGTCTTTGCTACTTCTACCTAAGCCGGGCCTTTTCTACGGCCACCAAACTCCAGCGAGAAAAAGCTCTACGAGAAATACATTCTGCCTAACACCCCACAGACACACATTGCAATCCTCAACTCCAAAATGACAATCTTCTCTCAAAAGAGCATGGAATCTGTAGACACTTGCAAGCATAATGTCTGAATCTTAGTCGCACAATCAATGGCTTCTGAACTTCAAACCCTAAACACCGAACCCTAAATTCGCTCGTCCCTCAGAAAATACCTTTGCTGTTCATTCTAGGAAACTAGACGACAAACCCTTGACGCCGAACGTAACGGTGATGGGTTGCGAAATGCGGACTGGTGCATTTTTCATGGCATAAATACATCACCGGTTTGCGAGTTGCAAAATTCTTTGTATTGCGACCACTGTTGCTAGGAGGGAAGATTCTTGCAACTCCGGCATAGAGTGCGTCGTATATCGGTGCGATTTTAGAACCACAAACCGGATTGGAAATTGTACAAGAAAATTGGGGGTTTGTGTTTGTTGATGATATGCAAGATATTTGGGAGTACTTCTTGCTTCTTCGGAGTTTCTCGTCTTGCTGCGTGGGTTTCAATACAACTGCACTCTGCCAATGCCTGGGCGCTAAATCAGATCCAGGAGATGGGATGTAATTTCTTGCAAACAGGGATCAAAAAATGCTTCTCAGATACCTTGCCTTCAAACCTATTGATTGTGGACTTCTTGCCAGGTTCACACAAGTGCTACAAGGCTGCAATGAGGACATGATCAATCATCAATCAGCCCCTTCAAGTTGAGGAAATGAGAATATGTCAATGAAATACAACAGATCATTTGGTTGATAGAAAAAAGAAGTCTTTTGGTTGTAAGTAAGTGGAGATCCAATCATGAACTCCACTCTACTGCTCTGAAAAAAAAGAAGATGACAACTTCGCATGCAACTAGTACTCAAAATTTTGCTTGAAGCATCACCTTAATATGGCGTTTCTAAAATTATGAGTAACATGCTTAATGTTTTTTTCACATTTGAAGAAAAGAAGCACTACATACATACATACATATATGTGTCAAAAGTTTCTTAGCCATTCTGCCTCTGCATCATTACTCACTGTCCCACTTTGACTCCAGGATGTTCTTGAAAGCTGTCCGTGATGCAAGGTCATCACACCAGGCAGCAACATTTTGGCGAGATGTTATAAGCTCCCCTGTAACGTTCTTGAGTAGGACGAGAAATGGAGTGTGTAAAAGGTCTGCAAGGCTGTAATAATCACCTGCAAGATATCTGTTTTGGGACAAGTGTGGATCATAGAAATCCAACACCTTCCCAAGTTTCTCAATCTGGGTGGCAATCAACTCTTCATTGAGTGGTCGATTGAAAGTGGAAGAAATAAAATACTCTCGTGCAAGTGCAAGTGCTGGAGGTGCAAAATTCTGCTCCTCTACTTCCACCCACTGATTAATTCTAGCTTTCTCTGTCAGTGTATTGCCCAGCAATGGTGTCCCTTGACCATCATATTTCTCAGCTATATACCTTCCGATAGCTTGGGACCCTGTACCCAAACCCACACAGATGCAATCCTCTGTGAAGAATCAAGTCACAGCAAATAATAGCACCCACATGATCAAAATGCTCATAAACTTACAACTACAAGACAGACAGACAGACAGAGTAGGACACTCTTATACAAGACATTGCAATCATGATGGTGACTTCCTGGGCTTACCAAAAAGAAAGAAGCCATCGTCATCAAAACCTGGAACATTTCCAAATGGCTGCATTTGCATCCAATTTCAGGGTCAAAGTTATTATGCCCACAACACTGTAACATGGGGTTTTTCCTCACTCATGGAATTCTCTTGCTATTGTAGACTAGTGTGCATCCAGGCTGAGAAAGAAAGTGGACAATCCTTTGTAATTATCATTCTGGAGATTCTCATCAACAAGGAAGAATCATTCATTGCTTCTTCTCTTGTTTGTTAGAAATAAACCACTATGTCAGAAATTTTGACAGCTTTCAAGAATGGGTGGAGAATAGTCTTACCGCCTTAGCTAAATAATCAGGAGACCTATTCGCCCGAGACTTCAAATCCATTTTCACCAGCTTGAATTCCAACTACACAAAACCATTATCAAACAGCAACATCAGGAGCAATTGATGTGGAGAAGCATCGAACATCTACAGCCCAAAAGTAAGAATTCACCTTGATGAAATCCAAACAATTCAAATCGACAGAGTTTAGAGGCTAGGGATTGAGTCACCGGGACAGAAATTGATTATTTCCGTATTCAGATTGACAGTCAAGAAATCACTAACCCTTCTGCTCAGGATCATCCATAGCAAAGTTTGATTTGTTCAAGACACTTTTAAATGTCAAAAATTCAGATTCTTTTCTTACAGGAGGTTTTCAGATGGTGTGAAATGATTACCTCCTTTTCATAGAGGACGAGCGCAGCCCGCTGGCATGGGGCAGTCGCTGTACCATAAACCTTGAGCACCATCGCTGCTTGCTTCTGGTTGTAGGCCTGTGAGCACACAAAGCTCCAGATTTTAGCGCAATGATGATCACTGTTTGGTTAATGCATTGCATCTGTAGACAATTTCATGTGCTGACACAGAGTCCAAAAAGCTCTGAACGATTCTGCCGATTCTGAAGGATCTTCGACAATGTCAAGTGGACATGGCCATAGAACCATTTGCCAAAGTGCTGATCGCTTGTGCAGATGACTACTCACTATCTAAGACACTTCAATTGACTGACATATCGTTTTTATTGAGATGGGTTTAGACTCTGAATGGACCATGTGCCTCGCAATTCATCGTTATAAATGCGAGCTCGCTCAAACAACAATTCAATAACAAACCTCTGCTCTTTTGCACGAGACTAACACACACACCTGTGCTTCCTTTGTGGCGGAGCTGCATTCTATACGTCGATCACACACTCAAGAGGAACCAAAAAAATGCAGATGTAGAATTTTGCAAACGAAAAATTGTACCTTCAAGGTGGGGGAGGGGATGTCAAAACCGGCGAGCTAACCCAATAGAACCGGATCTCCAAAATCGATCTTTGCAACGCTCTCCAGAACAACAAAGAAACGAAGGGCGACAGTTTCAGATTCGGAAATTGGAAGCTGGAAAAGCAACAGATCATTGAGAGTTCACGGCTGCGGAGATGGCTGAATAATACTCGAAAGACAGATCCCAAATTATATATAGTGCGGGCTGACTGACTGACTGCGATTGCTTGTTGGAGAAACTGCAAACGAAGCTTCGGAAAGATGGCTTCCAATTTGTCTGCCGTGAACAAACTGGACGCTAAGGTCACGTGGAGTTTTTTTTAGGTCAAATGTTCTGGTGCACTATCGACCGGATGTCCGTTATGACTCAACCGTCGTGGAAGAATCGCAACTGAGTTTTTCATCCGGTTTCCCTTCGGTACCCCCCTAGGTCGTAATTTCTGGTAGTTCCAAAATTCCAGTGACCAGTAATGGGAACTGCTATAGGAGGGATTTTCATGGGAATCAATCCTTCAAACCATTCCAAAGACAAATTTCAAAAATAATTATCTCATTATTTTCAAGCCTAACTGTTTCATTTCGTTTTGTAATAACTGCTTTCTTTTCCTTATCAACTTTCTTAATAATTATCTCTCACCTTTCTTATTAAATATCTCCATTTTATAACTATCTCACTCTTCTTCTTTTCTGGTATCCACCATCATGGATAAATTAACATGTGTCGTCTTTTCATGTTCATAAAATGTATATATATATATATATCAATTTAAATTAAATTTGACATTGACATACATATTGATGGATTACTGAAAATCATATGAAAATGTAACCAAAAATAAAATAGTTGATTGTCACTAGTAGTGCGTAGCAATGTAAAGTTCTAAATATACCTAACTAGGTGGGAAAAGAATGGCTACTTATCAACATTTGTAAGGTTATATTTTTGAAAGTTGCTTGGCAATTGGATGGGTAGAGTAATACAGTATGATTGTTTGTCAAATTTTGGAGCCAAGCAAATTGGCTAATTAAATTTTTTTTGTGATCATGTGATTCATTACCATGGTCAGTCAAGAACAAATTTCTGACAACTAAAACAAAATGCATGTTATGTACAGTAAACTCTCTTTAAACTAATATCCTTGGGACTGGCCGGAAGATATTAGTTTATGGAGGATATTAGTTTACACAAATTATATGGGGGTAACAAAAATCATTCCAGAACCTGCTAGAGCAGCATGGAAGGTCATGGAGGTTAGTAGAAGGTCATGGATCATTGGGGAAGGTAACGGAACCTTGTGGAGCTTGGCCTTCGATTTTTATTTTTTTTACAGAGCTTTGTACAGAGGAATATTGATACCTTCTTCCAGTGCATCTAGCTCTGTACTTTCGAAAGTGTTTCCTTTGATTTCATCGCTTTTTTGGTGCCATATGTATGTATAATGTATTAGTTTATAAAATGTTATGGGATTGGAAAAAAATATTGAATATCAGTTTATGGAGAATTATTAGATTAAGTATGAGGCCCGCCACGGGCCTGTGCCTGCATATTAGTTTAGAGAGAATATTAGTTTACACAGTATTAGTTTAGAGAGAGCTTACTGTAATTGGGCTATTGTGATTATTCTTAGAACAAGCATTTGACGATCCCAACACATTCAAAATGCTTAGAGGTTGATGGTCAATGTATTATAGAACTTGGAAAAATGAGCTGTATGCACACTCACTCATTTTTCCAACTTCTCCAGAATATTGATCACCAAGTCTTGATTTTTTAAGCATTACAATGAACAAACAAAAAGAAAAAGTGGCCCAATTGCAAAAGCATTGTCAAGGGAGGTGAAACCAAGTTTGAAAAGAGATTTTGCTCATCTGCAATAGTAATGGGCTTGCACTCATTTAAAAACACGGTTAGAATGTCATGAGAAGAAATTGAACCCTCAGCTCCATCCATGAGTTAATATAAACAATATTTATCTTTTTTATCAGGCCAAGTGTCATTTTGACCAACAAGACCCTTAGGGTACTTACATAATGTCGATATTCCTTGTCACTTTTGACTAGGTCAAAGGTCATTTTGACCAACAAAATTCATAGGGTACCTAAATAATATAAATACCCCTTGTCACTTGACTAAACCAATTATCATTTTGACTAATCAAATGTCATTTTGACTAGGATATTCATTTTTAGATACATTTTGTCTAAATGTTTAATTTGACACTTGGTGAAATGGATCATTTTGGTCAAATTGCTTAGTAAAAAAACTACACATGTTATTTAACACTTGAGCTTCTAATCAAAATGAATATGTTTAGGGGTCAAAAAGGAGAATGTAATCAAATTATATGGTTTGATAAATCATAAATTCTAGTGACGTTTGCATTTATTTTCATTGCCCTGACATGTACAACTATTATAATTATTTTTGAACTTTGCACATATATGCCAAGTTTCACCATTTCATGCCCACATTTAATCAAATTTCCTTATTTTATAAATATCATTGAAACAAGGGTTTGAAGGTGAAAGGAGGACCAAAGACAATGTGACCTTACGGATAACTTTAATATATATAGTTACACACTTACATAGGGCCATGTAAATGTATTTACATTGGCCTTGTGTAAGTGTAAAACTATATACATACACAACAATTGTGTAAATGTAACTATAAAAAGTTCAGACATGTAAGTGTAAATAATTTACATTTACATGGGGTTTACACATTGTATATACAACTATTGACACTTACATGGACAACACTGGTTTGGACAATTCTACATCTCCTAATTTGTACATGGACTTCTATTTACATGTCAAACAGATCCATTTAGTGGAATTTGCAATTAGGTGATTTTGAGTTCAATACAGGATTAGGTTGAACTTGAATTGTAAATGCAGTGTATGTGAAGTCCTATTTAGGCATTATGCACACATCCAAAGAGCCTAAGTGGTGAGCAATTTCTCATGTTGACTTGTGTGAACCAATCTTCTAAATTTAATGGGATGCATAAATTGTTTGAGAATATTGTAATGCTACCGGATGATGACACTTACACTATTTTACATGACCACATAAAATCATATAAATATATTTACTTTTACATTTACACTGTTTTACACAAAATAAAATAGATTTACACATCTCTACACTTACACCCTAAACATTTTGTGTTTTATATTTATATTTACACTAACATAAATGGATATTAGAGATTTACACTTACATTTCATTATGGGATTTACACTTACATGGAGTGTAAATCCCAACCCATTTACACACACAACACTGGTCCCTACTACTGAGGCATTGCAAGGTATATAGCTGACAAGTTTGAGAAACAAGGCACAACATTGCAAGGCATATAGCTGACAAGTTTGAGAAACAAGAAGGCACACCATTGCTAGGCACAACACTGAAGGAAACACATGTTGTATCCTTTAATGGGAAAACAAGAAGGTGACCATATTCAGCCATGTAACCATGTTGTATGACTGGGAGCTTTACCATAGTATTTTTCACAATCTGGATCATGGAGGAAGGGCTGACTCCATCAGTCTTTTTAAGGTTGTCTTGGATATTTGTATGATCAGCACTTGTCAAGCACAAAGTATTTTGCAGGTGACCATTACAGCCTTGCAGACCTTGTGCACATTCCAAAACTAATGAATTGACAGGATTGACAAGGAGATATCCCAAAAGTATATTGATGCCCAGTATCAATGCACCACATCTTGTTAATCTTTTGAGAAACTCACAGACATTAAAGTTGATGCTGATGCACAACATGTGGAGATTTAACTAGCTGGCTGATTGTTGAAGTTTCTGGAACTGCTTGATGATGTCCCCATTGAGGTTAGAGTGCTGTTCTTTTCAATCCTATTCTTCCCGATCAAATATTAGACCGACATAATTACTACACAAGACATTGAAAGTCTCTGGATTTTGGACAATTTTCATGTGCATCACAATGTCACAGCAACAGTTTACACAAAACTATTATGTGAAAGGCATTAATGCTCTAGCAACACCTTATGACTCATCACAGATCACACTTATGTGTGCTATTGACGAATCCAGTGGTAGAACAGGAGTTGTTTGATTTTTTATTTGCAATGTCTAATGTCCATGCATAAGGCTGTCCTCTCTAGGAATTTGACTCACAAAAGAGGGTCTACAGCTTTTCTCAAGTACAGCTTCATCTAGCGTGCAAAAATTCCGCCCTGTAAATTTGTTCCCTGGTACAGCAAGTGCAATCCTTGCCAGACTAATACCTTCCTCCAGAAATACACAGCAGTAAGTTTTTCACTTCATCTGTCAAGTATACTCCTTTCAAATGCCATCTGATCTTAAATGCATTGGTGCATTCCTTGGTATTGAATCCCAACAAGGGTACTGGTATGAGGTGTCCTTCAAAGCAAGAGGCATGAAAACCAAGAGGGCAGGCAATATCAAACACCAAGCATATGGGGAAAGAAGAAGTGTTACCCAAAGGTTACACCAGCATGCTGGAAGCTGTGGAAGATTACAATCTTATAGGTTGTCATGAATAATTTATAGGTTGTGCCAATTTTTCAACACCCCATAATTTCATTTACAGAGATCAGAAAGAAAGTGTAAATGGATGGAAGTCAACCAATATGTAGATTTCTGAGGAGAATATACTCTAGCAGGAAATTGCTACGGTCAATTTGCAGTGTTATGAGAGAATGTGATGATGAACCTGATTACATGGAGCCTGAGATTCCATGGTGATAGCTCCTCATTCAGTTTGGGCAGAGGAAGACATTGAGGAAGAGCTGTGGGAGCTACAGAAGGCAATAAAATTATGATCCCTAGCCAGAGCCTGCTGCAGAAATCAGACTTTAACTTCATACAAATGGTTTGGACAATGCTTGTGAGGGATCCTCTCTAGAAGGCTCTTCAGGCAAGCATCAAGTTTTCAGTGCATAATGTACCAGAAAAAACCGCCCAGTGCAGCTATTGTCCCAGAATGCAACACATACAACTAATTCACCAAACTTGAAGAATAGAGCAGCATATGAAATGACAAATGCAACAGACAAGCCTAAAGGAATAACACCTTGGAATGTAAAAGAGGATGATCTAATCTTGGATTGTCATACTTCTCCTCAGAAAGGTTTGGACATGGGACTGGACAACATAGGATTTTGTTGCCATAACTTATAGTGAGGAAGAATCAAGATAAAAGAAACTCATCCAGATTTTCTGGATTTCTTAGATACTCTATGCTCCCCAGGAGACTGGTCTGCAGCTCGTTTCTTTGTCTTCTTTTTCTCTTTGATATCTTGCTCATCACTCTTACTATTCAAATGGCCAGTATCATCCTCCCTGTCATCAGATCTCTCCTTGGTCAGGAAATTATTTTCTAGAGGAGGCTTTTCCTTGTGCTTTTTCTTCTTCTTCTTCCTGCCCTCCTGATCTGCTGGCACTAATGTAACCTTATCAATCCTCTCTTCATCTTGAGCCTTACCTCCTATTGCTGATGCTAAAACCCCTTCCAAAGCCCCAGTTACTGCTTCCCTTGAAGCTTCTATGAGATTCTTCTTCTTCTTCTTCTTCCTTTTGCTGGCAGTCACATCGTCCTCATCAGCAATCCTGGAACTTCGAGTGCTTGCAACCATATCAGCAGCCTCAAACTCATTCTCAGAAAGAATTTCCCCATTCGACCGCTTGTCAAGCTCATTAGGAAATGCATGTTCATCCTCACGACCAAGAAGAGCTTCAAAATTCATCACCGCTTGAGCATTTTCATTTGCATTCTCGACCCCCAATTCGAAATCTTCCACCATCTCCTCAGATTTGGAATGTCTTGGGTCCGAAAAACTTTGATTTAGCGTTTTGTCACCTCTGGAAATAACCTCGTGCAGAGATCGAGAGACGTTTTCTAAGTAACCTTTGACAATGCCTGATTCTGCTGCCCCCTCACTTGACAAAAACCGCTGCAACATCCCTGAAGCTTCTTGCAGCGAGCATGGTGCCGATGACAGAACGGAGCCTCTCACTGGCAATGGTGCAGCCATAACTTATAAATCCTTTTTCTCTTAAAAGCAGAAAAAGGCACACCACTGTCCTTGTGCACCCAGAAAAAAACGCATGAATGTTTACATTGTACCCACAGGAAACATCACTGCAATGCCTACTAAACGAAGGAAGAGAAAAGGACAAAAAACTTCACTCCACTGCAACCCTAACCATGATCTCAACCCTAAAATACTCCAGTATCAAACTGTGAAACCCACATACTCTGTTTTTCTTCTCCTTGCTCACACTCTCCATAACTTCACGTGCATCTCCTTACAAGAAACCAAAACATGAGTGAAGAACGGGGAAATAAAATAGAGAAACAAGCGTTGTCCCGAAATTCTATTCTTCCGAGACAGAGCTCGAAGCGCCCACATGCTAAAAAAGAGGCAAAGGCCCTTCTTCTCCTCTTGCACGTTTATGAACTCGAGATTGAAAACCGACGTTGCCCTCATGCAAACTTCTCGACAACTATTGCATACGGGGATTCGAAACACTTAGAAGCTAATCGCAGAAAATTAGGGAGAGAGAGAGAGACGCGGAGAGACACGACGCAGAGAGCATGTGGTGTCTGCGCAGAGGATCCCAAACCCTAAAGTGTGATTCCACAGTCGACCAATCAACAGCTGCCATGCGGCAAGGAGTGCAGAGTGTGAAAGGAGACCCCTCCCCAAAAGTGATGGCCCCTGCGGATTGGTTAAAAAATGCGAATTGACCGAGTGCCCACCTCAGAGTTTAATGTCGTAAACAACTGGAAACATGTGCCACGTGGCAAGAGATGTAGCCTTTCCTTAAATGGTGGCTTCCCACCGCAGTGTGAAAAGCGCAAACTATTTCTCAATGTTTCTTTAGTGTTTTTTGGCACACATGGGCATTGGGTACTCATTGAATTTTGCAGTCTGTTTAGGTTTTGTACTAAGAGGTTTTCTTAAGCCAAGTGAGAGACCCCAAAAAAATACAAAGAAAAAAAAAGTTGCAGTGCTTTGCAATGCAGAAAAGAACAGCATAAAAAGGATTTGATATATATTTTTTCAATAAGGTTTCTTTTAATGGGTATTTTGAGGTGAGCCCCCCCTTAGACTTCTTTTATATTCAAATTAAATTTTTTATATAAAAACATTTTGGTATCTGTATTTTTATTTAGATTTTTTTGCTATAAAATTGGATTCTTGCTGTAAAAAAAACACATGCATTTCACACTGGCAAAATCAATGTATGCATGGTGTATATGGTTAAACCTGGTATTGACAATGGTATCAATGTTATGAACATCTACAAAACTTGATTCCAAGCTGGAATGAGAAAGTTATGATCCTCAAAAGTGACCCGGCGTCTCAATGTTTAGAAAAGCCAACTTAGAACACACGATATTCCTAAATATGAAAATTATTCATCTCATCACTAACTTGAAAAAAATTTAAATAAGTTTGGACTTTTAAAAATTACCATTCAAATTGAAAAATGTTTGCAATAAGATCAAAAAAAATTAAAATTGCATAGTAGCTACACAATCAAAGGTGCATTTGAGTTTTAAAATAAAAACCACCTTGAATAGCCCTAAACTTAACAATTGCCATGGCGCCACATGGGGCAAAATATCATCCTTTGGCTGCTATAGTTGCAAGTCTTGCTTCTCAAACCAACATTGGTTTCCTTTGCAAGCTCCTTTTTTTTGTTCTCTCCCAAGCTCCTTTTCTTTGGTCACTTCAAAGCTCTTGCACTCTTCCTCCTTTTTTACCTCCTCTCCTTCATTTTTTTAAAGTACACATTTGATTTTAATAGTATACGTTTTATGTGATAGTGGATGAGGCACATGGCAAGTCGACCTTGTTTTACAAAAAGGATCAAGTGTAGCATTAGTAACAATAATGGGACTTGATGTTCACTTGGCACACTTTAGAGACCCACTTTCCTTGTTTTGGTTCTACCATTGAGCTGATGTGATAGCAAGGTTAAAAAGATGTTCCAATACTTGTTAACTTTCCTCAAAGAGGTATGTCTTCACTTTACAAAATCCATGCCATTTTCTAGTTGTTAATTTGTCCATTTGCCATGTCTAGATACATTAGAAAGCCTTTGATTCTTTTCTATTATAGTTGTTCTTGTTGTGGTAGGATGGGGTTGATGTTTTTGTGATGTTGTGGCAGATTGGGACTACCCTATTATTGTGTTGTTGAAGTGGGCTATCGATTTTCGTGGTTTTCATAGCCTTAATTTAAAGCCCCACTCCATTGTTTTTCTGGCACATTGAAATATGTTGTAGCGCAATCTTCTAAAGGTCTAGCCCTTGTACATCATGGAGTTACATTTGGAGCTTTCTCTCACATAATTGATGTTTTCATCTTAACCTTGTTCCCCCCAGTTCCCAACCTCCAAGCAGTAGGGGGTGTTCATTCAAGTCTTACAAATGGTATGAATCTATGTTTCAAGTATATAGTCCAAGAAAATAGAAAATGTGTTAGATTTGGATAATGATGATGTTCAATTTTACAAGTTTCCATTTTTTCACAACAAACAAGTAGTTCATAGAATTCAATAAAGTCCTTTTGATTAAAAGTGACACTAATTGTTGATGTGCAAGTAGTGTGAATTTATCTTAAGGTGGATTGTGATGAAATAGAAGAAAATTTGTGACTTGTGTTACTAGAATGTGATGGCACTTGTGGGACTATTGATTTGACCCAATTATAGGTATGTTGAATACTTGATTGTATATTCCTAGATTAGTTTTGGTATGCCATTCAAATCTACCTTCCTTTGCACTATTTCTATTTTTTCAAGCTCTTTTACTTCTTTTTTAAATTTAAAATGGAATAGAAATTACTTCTACTTCCTTCTTGGCTCCAACTGTGGTCAAATTTCTTTTCTTAATCCCATTTTGTAATCTCTCTAAAAAAAAGTTTGAAACTCTTGCAATAAACTTTCTCATGGATGTGAAAGGTTTAGAAGAACTAGAAACATTTATTTTAGGATTGTTGTGCTAAATGAAATTATGTTCTTACTTTGTTGCCACTTGTTAGTAAAAACGGATTGAATTATGGTGAGAAATACAAGTAATGAGAATTATGTTCTTACTTTGTTGCCACTTGTTAGTAGAAACGGATTGAATTATGGTGAGAAATACAAGTAATGAGTTTCTTTAGTTTTGGTGCTCATGATATACAAGGTTAAGTCTTAGTTTCATGTGCATAAGGTTTGAAATTTGCAATCACATCACTCTAGTTTATTGTTATGTTGAACCCTCATTACCAAAACAAAAAAATCTCAAAATTGGTCACAAATAGGCGTGCTTTGGAATGTTCCATTTTAATAAAAGTATAGTCTCACACCTGTTCCCAAACAACTTCATCCTAAATCTGATTTTCTGTTGGTAAATTTTCGAACACATAATGTTGTGAACAAATGTTTGATCGTGGACAAGCACTGAAACAATGATCAATCCAAAGCAAAACCTTTATCCGTGTTTTAACTCCCTAAATCCCTATTTGATCATAGGTGCCTGATTGGTAATGAGCAGGTTTACCCTAGATCTGGTTCCATTGGGTTTAAGCTCACCGTTTTGATATCTTCCACCCGTGAAGGTACAAATTTCAGAAAAATTACATCTGCATTTGGGCTGCATTTGTTGGGTTCTTCTTTGAGTGTGTGATCGATGTATTGAATGCAGCTCTGTCGCAGAGGAAGCACAGGTGTGTGTTAGTGGCGTTTACAGAGTTGAGGTTGTTCCTGAATTGTTGTTTCAGTGAGCTCATGTATACAATGATGAATTGCAACGCACATGGTAAATTGAGGGTCTAAACCCATCTCAATAAAAACATAAGGGGATGCATTGAATTGCCTTATAGCATCCACAGCGGCGCTCGGTATGTGACCCTGCAAAAATATTTCTCACATCCAAGTTTAGTTATTTGCTTATTTGCAAACCCACCCATAAAACTGAAACTGAGACTGCAAATAGGTGGGAGATTACTAATAGCAAACCACCTTGACCAGTCATTATGATTGGGCCAATCTGAAATGGGGAAGCAGCAATCAGATCATATTTTTTACACTCTTTGCTTGCACATCCACAGCTTTGCTGCACCTTTTACAAGCCTCAGAAAAGAATGTGCAAATATACTTGGCCAAAACCAGTTTCAGAAGCCAAACTGGCATGTTTTGACTTTCCTTCATCAAATTTTTTAATGTACAGGGCCATACACATATTGAGCACCGCTCAGGATGCTCTTAGATAGTGAGTAGTCATCTGCACAAGTGATCAGATATTTTGCAACTGGTTCTATGGCCATGTCCTCTTGACATTATCGGAGATCCTTCATATCCTTCACAATCAGCAGAATCCTTTAGAGCTTTTGGACCTTAAGTTAGCTTTTGAGCACCTGAAATTGTCTACAGATGCGATGCATTAACCAAACAGTGATCATCATTTGGCTAAAATTTGGATTTGGTGTGCTCAGCAGCCTGCTTGACCCATAGCAAGTAGCCATTGTTCTCAAGGTTTATGGTATGGTGACTGCCAACTGCCAGCAGGCTGTGCATGCCCTCCATGAAAAGGAGGTAATCATTTGTACCATCTGAGTCTACCTGCTGCAACGAAGAAGCATCCTAATTTTTGGGCCATGTAAAAGTGTCTTGAAAGAATCAAATTTTGCTATGGATGATCCTGGGCAGAAAGGTTATTGATTTCTTTACTATCAATCTGAAATTTGAATATGCAAATAAGCAATTATTCTCTGACGTGGGTGACTCAATCCCTAGCCTCTGAACTCTGACAATTTCAGTCGTTTGGATTTCATTTAGGGAATTCTTACTTTTGGGCTGAAGATGTTGGAGGCACCTCAACATCAAGGGCTACTGATGTTGATAAATGTTCATGGCTTTGTGTAGTTGGAATTCAAGCGGGTGAAAATCAAAAGCTGTCTCAGGAGAACAGGTTGCCTCCTTTATTTTGCTAAGGTGGTACAACTATTCTGCACCCATTCTTGAAAGATGTCACAATTTCTGAGATAGTGGTTGATTTGCAACAAACAAGAGCCGAGGAAGCAATGAATGATTCTATCTTTTTGTTGATCAGAATCTCCAGAAGGATAATCACAAAGCATTGTCCACTTCCCTTCTCAACCCAGACATATACCAGTCTACAATAGCAAGAGAATTCCATGAATGAGAATTCCAATGTTACATTTTTGTGGGCACAATAACTTTCACCCTGAAATTGGATGCAAATGCAGCCATTTGGGCAGGTTCCAGGTTTTGATGTTGATGGCTTATTTCTTTTTGCTAAGCCCAGGAAGTCACTATCATGATTCCAATGTCTTGTAAAAGAGTGTGCTGCTCTCTCTCTCTCTCTCTCTCCTATTTGTAAGTTTATGAGCATTTTGATCATGTTGATGCCATTTATTTACTGTGACTTGATTCTTTATAGAGAACTAGTGGGCAACCCGTGGCTACACCACTCCAGCCATGTCGAACGCTTTGTGCTTTCATGTTTGGATTTGTAGCCAGGTTTGGCTAAATCTTTCTTCAGAGAATTGTCCACTTTTTCCACATCTTCCTACAGATGATGGCCATTTTGGGTACAAACAAAAACAGGTCAGGCACGTCAACTCGGGGCATACATACACGCGCTTGTAGCTATGGAGTTGCAACTGCAGAGCGCACGGACAGAGATGATCCTGTTTTTGCTGGGCCAGGCCCGATCAGCTTGAAGGCCGAATCCCGTTTATTTTGAATCCCGTTATTCGAATCTCATTTTCCGAATCTCGTTTTTTTTTCGAATCCCGTTTTTCGAATCCCATTTTTTTTTCGAATCTCGTTTTTTTTTCGAATCCCGTTTTTTGAATCCCGTTTTTTCGAACCCCATTTTCCGAATCCCATTTTTCGAATGTCGTTTTTTTCGGGCCGGGCCCGGTTGTCAATCTGTGACAGACCCGAGCTCCGTCACAGACTAATGTAGGGACGTAGTGAATTTATATATAAGATTGCATTTGTGTGGGTTTGGGTGGAGAGTCTCAAGCTATTGGGAGGTATGTAGCTGAGAAATACAATGGTCAAGGGACACCATTGCTAGGCAATACACTGACAGAGAGAGCTATAATCAATAGGTGGGTGGAAGTGGAGGGTCAGAATTTTTCACCTCCCGCTACAGCAATTGTACTAGAGTATGTTAATTCTTCCACTTCCAAATGGCTGCTCAATGAAGAGTTGATTGCCATCCAGGTTGAGAAACTCAGGAAGGTGTTGGATATGTATGATTCACACTTGTCCAAAAACAGATATCTTGTGGCCAGCCACTACAGTCTTGTAGACCTTTTCCATGCTGCACTTCACATGCAAATCAAGCGTCTCACAGGGAGCTTATAGAACCTCACCAACATGTTGCTACCTGGTGTGATAACCTTGCATCATGTATAGCTTTCAAGAAAGTCCTAGAGTTGACATGGGATACTGAGTATTGATTTGGAGGAAGTATGGCTGGGAAAGTTTTGATACATAATACCTGGACATAACTAGCACTTGCTGAGGATAAAGAAATAATATGTTGAACAGAAGAAACAAACCTTGGTCTTCCTCTAACAATCCTAGTTCAGTAGGAATAATTGACCTGGGACTCCTCATGTAGTTGTAAATTGACTGTAATTTTCAGACTTTATCATGCCCGTTTAGTCTTTCCAGGTTCATGTCAAAGCTTGAAGCTTGAAGTACTTGCATCTGAAGTTAGCAAGGTCAACTGTGTAAGTCCAGATTCTTGCTAAAGCAAGGTATGACTCTCTGGGTGAACAATCAAAACTGAAAGACATCCCAAAAAACTTCATTATTGATGAGCATGAGAGATATTCTGAAGGCTCAGTCACAAGAAAATCTGTCAAGAAGCTGGATCAAGAGAATCATATAATGCAATGGACAAGATTGGGAAAATGGAAGACTAAATTCAAATTGTGACCTCACTTGGGTCTCAAGAGTCTTACAATAATAGGAGCATAAAAATTGCACTTTAAATCTAGGCAGTCTAACACACTCAAAGGGACTGGGCATAGTTGAACAAATATCCCTGTACACTAAGCCTCGGATGTGAAGCCAATGTCAAAAATCTACAAAGAAAAAGGCCACCTTTGTGTGATATTTCATTTGACAATCTAGATGACAAAAATCTGGTCAATGGTTCTGAACGAAATCACTAGTGAAAATTTTCCCATAGAAAACCTTCATTAAGTCTGTTGCTTGTTAACCTTAATTGTTGCTTATGGTGGGTTCATATGTCCCCAATTGGTGCCATCTTCTTTACATCTATTCGCCATTGGAAACAAAAGTGAACCTGAGTTTGGGTTGTTCACTGTTGTATTTTGAGGCTGATATGGAATGTTGAGGGCTCCTTGGCGCTCTCTCTCCTCAACTAACTCCAGGCACTGAAAAATTGGACAATTGCCTTTGAGTTGATAAAGCAAGATCTCAAGGCAAGCAAATAATAGATTGTCAGAAGTAATAAACTTAATCACTTTCCCAATTCCACCTTCATGTGACCTGCCGCTCCAAATTGACCTGTTGCAAAAAACAAAGAGTGAATGTCAATGTCACTCACAATTCCACAATGGCCATGTATTGTAAACATAACCAGATGAAATCCATCACAAGCGATAGTGAGATCAAGTCTGAATAGACATGAACTTGTGTTGCATTCCAAGAAAGAGTTGTTCAAGAATGAATGGTTGGTAATTAGGCAACTAGTGCAATTGAGATGAGAGAAGCAATCACAAATTGATGTAGAGATGAAACATTGGGACATACAGTTGTTAAAGCCTTCTAGTAATGATGATGATGTTGCTTGACCAGTTTGGCCAAATCCCATGTGAAGCATACCCTGCATTTCTCGATCCCATCCTATTGACATCTACGGGCAACATCCACGCTGGAAGCAGTCAATTCCTACGTAGTTTACATGCCAATATAACAACAGCATATTGCACTTCGAACCACATTGTTAGTAAGACAGACTTTGTTAGGGAAGTACTTACTACTGTGCTTCTTCTGCTCATTGCTTGCTTGAATTTGATTAACGTTTTAATAAGAAGACAGTATGCCCAAAAACCTAGGAAGAGCTGAAGAAAAGTCCCTTCACAAGTTACATAAAGAACTTCTAAAAATTTAAACCATACAAAATTGGAAGGTTCTTTGAAAATTGAGTTGAAATATTCTGAGAACAGAAGAAGGTTTGTTTGTGGTTTCAAGGGAAATTCTATGAGGGGAGGTGACTGAGAATGAATGGAGAAAACTTTAAAACTTTCTAAACTTCTTTACTGCAAACAGAAGCCTCAATCATACTAGACTTGAAAGAAACAACAGGGATCATTTTTTTGTACCTGAGTTGCATCATCATCTCCATAGGCATCCAAATTGGGTACAAAAGGGATACTGGTAGGGGCACTGATGGTTCTGCATAAGTGACTATCCATTGTTCCAAGCGGAGATTGGAAATCTGGACCAGCAGCTGCTAGGTGTGATGTCAGGAGTGGCTGATGCAGCCCAAAGGTTGAGGTTAATTCTGAACCCAGTACTGAAGATAATCCAGATTGCAATATCTGTAGATTTGGGCAAGTTGGTAACACTAAGTGAGTAGAGTGTCTTTTGCTTTTTCTGGGTTGTTCTGTGTACGATTTTACAATGTAGTTAACACAATTCCAACACTAGTTTACTTTAGATCAGAATACTGAAACAAGTAGTTTCTTTTGTTTTCCTTGAGCTTGCGTTTGGTAGACTAATGTTTGCACTGAATTTAAAACAGGATAATATTAAATCCAAGAGATCCAAGAGAACAATTTTGCAGTTACTTACAACCACCCTACTTTCCAGCATGTATCTTAAATTGGCTTTTCCAGGATTTGGTACCTACTAAGAGAAAAATGTTGTGGAGCTCTGGTACCTCTTTCTTGAGATTACTATCCAGGTTGAAGTCTAATTGAGGGTTGACAGCAGCAAGCTTCATAGACAAAAACTGCAAAACAGAAAAGTGAAAAATAGATTTTGGTTTACTTCAAATCCAATGGGTTTGGACACTCCAATCCCCAAAATTTTCTGAAGATAATAATAGTGAACCTCTGCAGGATGTAAATGTGCCTAATGTTACTATAGAAATAGTGCGATCTCATTCTGCCAAAACTGAGCAATTTGCAATCAACAGTTTGTTTGAAGTCCTGTCAAGGTTTTAAGTTATCACTAGATTTGGTCTGGCAATGTAGTATGCTTAGATCAAGAGGAGTGGAAGAAGTGAAGTGCAATTTCCTACTTCAACTTGTTGCTGAAGTGATTGTACATAATTGATTATCTCGTCCAGCATCACAGCTTTGCCTGTCACCTGCATGATTCGACAGATGAAGAAACCACATTTTGTTGAATTCATTCCAAAAAAGCAGTCCTCTCATCTCAATGATCCCGTAATAGTTTTTGCCATCCCTAAGTATGGACAGCAAGTTCAAACCAAATAACAAGAGTTAAAATACAAAATGTTCCATGGAGTTCCTGAAAAATGAACTCACAGAACTTAGTTTCACAGTAACAACAAACACCTTCTAAACATGATCCCGCAAAATGTGAGACCAAATATAAACTTACAGGAACAGAACCAATCAAATAAGGGAGAAAGAACCCACACCAGAAAAATCTGAAAATTATGAATCGTTCATTTGAACTTGGATCTTCTCGTATATCAATGACAAAAATGGATGGCAGCTTAAAAGACTCATGAGAGGAAGAAGGAAGAAATCTTTCTAGCTAGGACAGCAGTAAGACTTAGTGTTTTGTGCCCTGCACCTTACTGCAGCCAGGAACAAGCTCTTGCAAATACTTCATTCGCTCACTTATTTTCTCCCTTCGAACCTGCCCCACAACAAACAAACAAACAACATCCATGATCCATAAGATCAGTTGTTTAACATGGGGAGGACATATTATGATCCGGACATATAAATGACCCTCATGAGCACTGCCATGAGAAAGCTTATTTGCTTGGACCAGAGAGCCTATAATGCTTAGCAGAAAGTCTTTCATGTATCAGTGATGATTTGTCCTGATTTGTGAGCTCTCTGGTGTTTGTTGTGGCAAAAAACCTACTGCAGTTGCTCCCCTAGCAGCAGAAAACACATGAGGATTGCAGCTCACTGCTTTTCTTGGTAGAGTCCAAGGAGAAAGAAAACTCACGAGTTTTTTTTTTGAGTGTATTGCTCAATATCCCAAGCAAGAGTTCAATAGAATTCGAAGAAGGAATTGCTAGAAAATCAGTAAATAAGGAAGAACTCTAGAGCATTTCTAACAGCTTTTCTGCCTGAACTCAGCTCTGAAAACTGGTTAGAAAGTTCTTACCCTTTCAGCAAGGGAATGGCTATCAGTTGCTTGACCTCTTCTCGCGCGGACGTGAACGTAGTCTTGTTTGGATGCGGCGGGTTCAGTACTACCACTCAGGGTTTTCACATTCTCTTTCATTCTCATGTTACCAGCTGCTGCTGCTGCTGCTGCTGCTGCTCCCGCACTTGGGCTGCTGGAGTCCCCGGAGTTCGACTCGCTCGAGCTTCGCTCCGTCTGCTTGTCCAAAGACTTCATCACTAGTCCGTCTTCTGGCGGAAAACACTCTAATAACCTACCTTTGCCGTCTGCTGCTGCACAGCCTGCCTTGTACCTTTTCGCTGCTCGTGGATCCTGATCGCCGCAGCTTTCATGATCCACCTAGATTCTCAAAATCAAAGATAGATAGATATCAGCAAAGACTGAAGCTCCAAACTTGTTTCTTTCGGATTTTTTTTCCTTCTCTGCTAACTAGACTTGCTAAAAAATGCTGAACTCTAAGTGCAAGAGCTCCAGGTGCATCATCATGGATACCTTTGTTTCTGTGAAGTATCTTGCGGTGTTGCTTTCCTTGCTTGCATCCGAGTGAGTCTCTTTCCTCTTGTTCCCGGTGTATTCGTCGTTTGATTCTCTGCAAGCAGCTGCCTGGATTACGCCAGAGACATCTTCCTGTGAGATCGCTTCCTCACCTTCTTTCAAACCCATATTGTCTCTGTCCGTCGCTCCTCCATCAACAGCAACTATTTGCTCTTTGACCACATGACACGCCACCTCTGGTTCCTGAATCACCAGCTCTTCATGATCTGCAGCTGCAGTGGCCAGCTCCTCGACTACTGGGGGATCTTGAGCGCCTCGCTGCTGATTTAGTGCAGCTTCCAGCGTGTCTAGGGGGTCGTTTGCAGTTTCTATTTTTTGCAATATCGATACGGCAAGGTTGAGCCTGGCTGCACTTGAAGCTGCTGGTGCGCGGGTCGAGGAGGTTGATCTAGACATTTTGCTCTCAGACTCCGGTTGAGTTCTTAGAGTGCATCCCGCGACGTGCGCACGAGACTTGCCAGGATCGGACGTCACGAACGGCAAAGGTTGCGAATACTCGCCGCCGTTGTTGAAAGGTGAGTATTTTGCTGCTCGCTCCGCGAAAGCTGGATCCGAGGAAATTTGCTCCAAGCAATGCGAGGTCGGCAGTCCAACCCCTTGCAGCGCCAGAGGTCCTGTCGTCGGTTCGAGGGTGCTAAGACCACATGATTCCTGTTCTCGCGAGCTCCACGTCCTTAGAGTGTTCAAGCTCATGGCCATCGTGTCTAGAGAATGTCCCGCTCCTCTCCAACCGCCCGTCATCAGAGAATTTGCTGTGCCTAGTCCGCTAGCGTGTCCGCTCATATTGGAGTCCAAAACCAGGCTCGAAGACGCCGACAAGCTGTTCAAGGAGCTTCTGAAAGCGTTGTTCGAATCCAGCAGCTGCAACTGCCATGAGTCGCCACTCATCATTGTCGAACCTAGCAGCTCGGGGGAGCCGGAGCAAGAACTCCTAGTCGACCCTACAGGAAGCTGCGAGCTTGAGCTGGGCGAGCCGTTGTTGTTGACGCTAATCTCCGACGGCGCCAACACTAGAAGTTCGTTTGCGGAAGTACCGCCAGAACTCGGAACAGCCACAGCTGATCCTTTCTGAAACATATTTTCCGCAACGTTCAACTGCATTGCTTGCCAACCAGAAGGGTAAAAACTCGAGGAAGAAGCAGCAGCGTTCGTCGTGCAGCAGGCCGCCGCATGCGACCCGGGTGTCAACGGATCACTAGAGGCCTGCAGACTCCTCGAATCCACTAGAAACTTGTCCGAGTACGTCGACGCCGGAACCGTGTCTCTAGAGAGGCTGCATTGCAGTTGCCCGCTGAATGACGGCTCGAGTACTGGCGCCGAAGCAATGTACGCCATGAATTCCAGTGAACAAAAATGCAGCTTCTGCAGCTCAACCCAGACACACACAGGGCTTGTTGATTCTCTTCAAAATCAACACCCCTAAAATTAAATTACAGCTTGATCACTAATAGTACTGCAACCACTTTGAATCCTTAATGCAGAAGATACTTATGAAGAAGCTCAACAAATCAACACCAACATAACAAAGTCTAGTGGCGCAAAAAACACAACACTCGCGACGACAACTCCCTGATCTAACAAGAAAACACGAGTGAGTAGTCCAGGCTGAATTTCCAGCTCCATGAACACTTCACCCTTCACTCCAATTTCATAATCAAGTTCAGCTCAAATCATGAATTCTCCCCAAAACAACACAAATACAGTAGTACTGTTGTTCTCTATATTGTTTCTGCACCTAGTCCACGCCACAAATGAACTGATCTGCACACTGTAAATTTGGTCATCACAATAGAGCCTCTTGGTTACTCTGCATGAATGATTATAAGGTTATAGAACATAAGCTCCCAGCTGCTTGCTTGCTTGCTTGCTTGCTTGTAGGCTGGCTACTTCTTCACAAATTCAATGGGCATCTAGAAACTTTCAACAGTGTACCAAAGACAGGATTGTCCAAAACACATGCACCTTAATAGCTGGACAGAGCGAGAGACACAGAGACACAAAGAGAGAGAGAGAGAGAGAGAGAGAGGGAGGGAGAGAGAGAGGGTGCAGCTTCTGCTGGGCTTCTTCTGCTTGTTCCAGGAGATGGACTCTGGAGTCTAGGGTCTCTGGAGTGAGGGACTAGAGAGGGTTTTTGTAGACGATATTAAGAGCCTGCCCGGAACCATAAGATGACCTCTTCTGTCAAGAGGGAAGCTTAAGGATTTAAAGGTGCCCTCCTAATAATACACTGCAAAAAAAATCCCAAGCAAGGTCATTTTGTCGTTGATAACTCTTGTACAGTCTTGGGGGTGGGGGTGGTGGGGGTTTGGTTTGTTCTCTTGATGGGAAGTGGGTCTTGCTTTCAATGTAGGCCCAATTTTGTCCAAAAGAAAAAAATATATATTAAATGTTTTTTTGAATATGAAAAATAATGGTTTTAATCATCAAAAGTGAGAAAATTTTAAATTATTAGATTAATTTTTTTAATTTGGCTTACAATGTGTAATCATACATGAGAATTTCATTTCAGCTTTCCTTGTGCAATGTATATATATATGTGTGTGCATGCATTTTTTTAAAGTTGATTAGTTTCTATATTTAATTGGTTTTAGTCTGTTTGGTTAGTAAATTTTTTTTTGGATTCACACCTTTAAGAGACTATATATCACGACATTACATATCACGACAAATTTTAATTATTACAAAATGTGGGTGGGTGCAAAAGTCCTTATTCACTAGACCAATGAATTCACTACTTTTTATCACTGATCCCCAATGAGCATTTTTACAACCAGTGAATTCACTCAAAATTCACTAAAATCATTTGACGTATAAAGACATCTTTTGTTGTGATGCTTGTAGAAAGTTGATTAAATATTATTACTGAACGTATATGGTTTAGCCACATATGGTTCATATCTTCCTATCAAGGATGGTTGCCATTTTAGTTTATTAAACATCTTCATATATATATATATGTATATATGGATCGTCATGAATCACCACTTAGGGTTACATGAATAAAAAAATTGTTGTGGGTGTTGAGACAACCTCACTGAGCTTGCGGTTACACTTCTGCAACAATGCTCTCAACTGCTCTTCCCTTTTTTGTAAGTACAGTACTAAGGTGTTGTTTCACCAACCCACTTGATTGCTTACATTGCTTTATTATCTTAACCAACACTCTGACCCTTTTTTCTATACTGGAAGGTCAGGTGTGAACCAGTACCTACACTGGTAAGCTTCACCTCCTCCACTTTCAGTGTTGATATTTTAACTAGATTTAACCCCAGGAAATGTTAAATTTGGACTCCAATATATACCCCAATTACATCTTCGGTGTATAACCATGGTTAAAAGCAACCTAAAAACATTTCTCATTGCCAGTCTATTCTATAGGTGCTGGTTCACCATAGGGTGTAGGGTTTAGTGTGCCACCCTAAACCCTAAACGAATGTAGGTGCCGGTTCACCCTAGGTCTTCTGGAGTATGGCCTATTACCTACACTGGTTACTTCACCTCCTTGGTTTTAAGAGTCGAAATATAACATTTCCACATGAAGAATTTAAATTTAACTTTAGTGTTTGTTGGCCTAGCCTACCAAGGCAAGGATATTGAGTTTAGATTCATTATAGAGTATAGTAGTAGCTTAAGGGATTTTGGCCCCTACTAGGTAGTAATAGTAATAGGTCTATTTTTATATGAGAATTCTTGAAAGATGATATTTTTGGCTTGTGTTGAAACTTGAGATTAGTTACAGAGTTATAATATCTTGAACAATTTTGATTTCTTTTAGAGGATTTTTTTTTTGAAGATTATATTTCGGCATGGTGAAATATTTGAGTTTCCATAATTCCTCTTTTTGCCTTAAGAAATTGTCATAAAAATATGTGATAGAAGAAAACACTGTCAGTCACCTATCGAGAGCAGAAACTGAAAAGTGTGTTCAGTTATTGTAAAGTCATGTACTAATGGACACACCCAAATCATTAGGTACTTTCTTTGTACACTATTTGTTAGAACTCATTCATACGGTTCTACGTGCTCGAGGCAAAGACCTGTTGACCCTAAGAATAGGGTGAAAACGGTTGCTCCGAGGAGTTGTTGTGAGGATATTCAGTTTGCATGGTAAAAATTAGGGGTTCAGGTTCTTGTGACTTGGACTCAAGTTATCATTATTTTATTGAAATTGGACACAAGAATTACTAGATCGTGGAATTAATCTTTTGTGAGATCCAGAACTGAAATTTTAATCATTAAGATATATTCATGAAAACAAGGTCATGTTCTTTAGATTTATTTTCTTTAATCTAAAAGTTAACAACTCAGTGGAAGTTTATATTTAAGTTTTAGTTTTATTTAGTTGTTGAACTTCGTAATTACATAGACCCATGTTTTAATTTGTTATAAAATTTTGTGTTCCTATAAATTTTTAGCATTGTGGATTGTGTAGCATGTATACATGAAATTGAAACTAGTTTCTTAATCAAGCTCAGAAGTTAATGTGTTAGGACAAGAATCGAAAGGTTTTTAATTTGAAAAATCACAATTAAACCCTCACTTGAAATTTTTTTGAATAAATTTTACAAAGTCAAAACTAGGACCAAAGTTTCTCTTAACAAGGAAAAAACCCCACAAGACTTGTAGGTGGGCACAAAAGAGAAGCTGCAACAACTGGACAATTATGCAAACTATATATTTCTTGTTATTTTTTTAATGAACTTTTTGAAAGAATGGTCATAATTCTGTTGAAAGTGAGATGGGATTGATTTTAATGATTAATATGTTTGTTGGGTTTAGGATGTTTTTGGACAAGACAAAAAATAAATTAAATTAAATTACTTGGACATCTTACAACCTTTTTTCATCAAGTTCTTGGCTTTGCATATATTGTTGTTTTCTCTCTTTGGCTCTCATGTGTACCAGTTCCTTCAAATTTGGTGTGGGAAGTATTTTGTGGTTGTTCCCTCTTGTGTTGTCGATGTTTGGTTAGTTTCCATTGATGACAAAAAGCCTTCCACACCGACCTACCTTCCGAAACCCGCAACCCATTTTAATGGATTCTTCAAAAGACTTTTCTTTATGTAAAAAAGGTCAACCAAATATGATATCATGCAAAATGTAAAAACGCTTCAGATAGACTACATCATGAATTCAGACTTTTACAGTGGAAGTTGAGAGTTTCACACTCAGGCTTCAAACTTTGAACTTGAATTTTCGAATATTATTAGAGTTAACCATAAAGTCTCGCTATGAGTGGACAAGAACGGCCAGTTTTGGCATAATAGAGCATCAAGCATGTAACAGGGAATGAAAATTTTACAAAGCGAAATAACTGGGACCCGAACTAAATTTTCCACCAATATTGGTTGGTGGTAAACTGAGTTTCATCCTGTTTTTGCTTTCTCCTTCAGCGACTCCGCTGCTGCTGTTGCAACATATGTTTTCAATGCTCCCGAACTGTACAACTACTATAATTAGTCTCGAACCTTGCGCATTAAATGCTTAGTTTCAGCATTTCGTACTGAGATTTAATAAAATTTCCTTACTTTGCGGATACCAGTGAAAGATGGGATTGGGGGGGGGGGGGGGGGGGGGGGGGGGGGGGGTGAAAGCAGGCCCAAAGACAAGGTGACTTTGCGGATAGCTCTATTATCACATTTAAATTTCACACTTAAAATTCATCTATTTAGTTTAGACATTTCTTTTTGAGGGTTTGGACCAGTTGTTGTTCCTGTTCTTGATTCTGTAAGGAACCTTGAATTTTGGGTTTATTTTTGTTTTGGTAAGAAAAAATCTTTGATGTCATTTTGAGAATTGAGTTTTTGGGGGGATTATATAATTACCTATAGTCTCAAAGATTTCCAAAAACAATTGGAGCCAAATCTGGTTAAATTCTACCTACATTACTCACAACTTAAACCAAAAAATAATGTGCATTACCTATTTGTTTTGTTCAACATCCCAACAAAGCCCAAAACAAAATATTCTATGGTATTAATCATGTGCAACCAATTAAATTTGAGAACTTGCTTAGAAAATAGGGCCTTATTTTTTCAAAATTTTAAAATTTTACACATAAGTAAATATAAAACCTGAACCTTTTGAAAATACCAGAAACGCCTGGTTTAGGTCCCCATCCTAGTTTTACCAAGTGCCACTTCCATGGTCCGTCCAAATCCAACAAAATTGTGAACCTACCATTCAAATATCTTAGAACCTGTCTTTGAACTAGTTGAAAAATCTCCTGAATAGTATGGACTTGCCAACACTAATTTGGACCCCAAAATGTCAAAAATTAAGTGCATTTGTTGAACTCTTGATTCCAAAAGTCCCCGAAACACCCAAGATTCAACCACTTTTTTATGTAGGCCAAATATTTAAATATAATACTTGTTGTTTTAACTGCAAAAGAAAGTTGTATAAACAAAAAAACTTGAAAATAAATTTCTTACTCTAGCAAGATATCATCTAGATTTTAGACTATTTTAAGGTATACGACAAAAATGAGGAAAAATAATAAAACTTCATTGGCAAAATTTGAAGTCAATTGTAAAGGGTGAATGCATGGTTCAGTGCTTGACTTTTGGTGTTACAATGGTTATTGTTGTAAGGTCCATTATGCTTAGATCCATGCAATGAATAACATGATCTTGAATTTTATCATTTAATAATAGATTTTACATTAACATGATGAATATGAACACAATTGTGTGATTTTTGAAAAAACATTAATGGATTTGTTACCGATAATGGATTTTTAAAATAAAAAATGTGTATTAATCATTTGATTGAATTGTTAAGAAATTGAATGAATTCATATTGAATTTCATTATAATGTGTAATGATTAAGTAGATTTTTAGGAATTTAAAAAGAAAAGTCAATTGTGAAATCTTTTCATTTAAAACTTTAACCAAACAATAGTTACAGACTTTTGAAAAGTTTAAAAAATGAATTTTTTTTCAAATTTTTGTGTTTAATGAACATGTTTTCTCAATTTTTATTTAGCATTCCATTTATTTGGACTTTATGAGTTTTCTTTTTAAGATTTCCGAGTGGCAATCCACCATACCAAATTCTATATACATCTTTTGATATGGGTTTTGACTTGGGTTTAAAAGATTTTTTAGGTGGTAATCAAAAATTAGAATAATAAAATCTTAAAAATTAACAACCATGTCCATTTAACTATTTAAAAAAAACTTGTTAAGGATTTATATGAAATGTCTATTTGCCAAAATTAAGCTGCTCAACAATGCATTCACGTTAAAAAACAAAAGCATTGGCACAATCACACCAAAATCAATTATTAAAGGTACAATTTATAAATGAACTTATTTACAATTAATTCTTTTTAAATGGATAGATGTCATACTTACATCCAATAATCAACATGTTTTATCTAAATATTTAGATATTTTCAGAAAATGGATTTGATAGCCCCAATTTAAATATTTCAAGATTTGGATAATTGAGTATAAATATACTTTTATATTTTGAATCTATTGTGATAACCTAGTGAAGTAGATTATTCCATATATTCCAAATGTGCAAGTTCAATTCTTGAAATTTTCAATAGGGTTTATTTTATTTTTCAAACTTGCCCATTTAAGTATTTAATATTGACATTACTCATAAATATGATATGATAAATAACAAATTGATATCATGGGTGCTACACATTATGATTTATTGATTAAAGACTTATTTTGGACTCACATATGGATTATATATATAATATGTTGTTATTTTAATTATTCTGGGTTAACACCAATAACTATCAATCACCTTGGCCTCAAATTTAACAAAAGTATTATACTTCAAGGAAGACAATGCCAAGTAATATAAGAGTTCATCCATGAAAATGTGAGTTTTCCAGAAGATGCATAATCCTATCAACTTCAAATTGAAAGCTGTGTATTACACAAGTCTAGATGGATCTCTCTATAATTATTTAATGAGTTGTGAGTGGAATATGAAGTTCAATCTTCATTTGGGCGATGTCATATTGATGTTTTTTCATGAAGACTCATATGTGAGTGTAATGAACAATTTCCATAAACAAGGTTTTTAGAAGTGTGATGAGTTTCCCTTTGGATGTAATGCACGTAAAGATTAAGTTTTAGGTTTGTGAATGATTTTAATTCAATTAGAATCTTATTTTTTTGGTGTTCTGTATTTTGTAAGGCCACACATTTCATTTGATTTATCTTCTGTGTTTGATTGCCTTAATAGTTAGGTCAAAACCAGTCCTTAAGTTATAACACCAAATTTAATTATTAATCATGGCATTTTGTTTTAATGTTTGTGCCATTCATGAGAAGAAATCTTGTCATTTGCAACCATTTCATATGCAACTATGTGCAATTAAATGTCACTTGTGATTATGGACAGTTGCTTATGGAACTACTTTTCAAATTTGAATAAAACCTGGTTTTTCTTGCAACTAAACTATGATTATGACCTATTTCATCCTTCCAATGGGTTGATTTCGCATAATATCTTTGTATTTTTTACACCACCATATATATATTTAATCACACACCCAACAAAAATATTCACATGATAGTTGCAAAAAGGCCTTAAACTACCTACCTACCTACCTACTTAATAGGTACTAACCTACCTACATAATTACATATTTTGTACCTATTAAGTACTTACATACCTATGATATTGTGCATACTTCATACTACATTGCCTTTCACATACTTACCAAGTATTTACCTACCTAATTACTATCTAAATTGGTATCTAAAATACCTAATAAAAACCTAGTTTAACTAGTAAGTAGGCTTAGTAGAAGTATGTAATAAAAACTAGTTGCAACTAGGTTGTGGCATTGTGACTAGGTTGCAACTAAAATTTTATCCCATATTGTTTATCTTTTCTTTCAAGTTTGTAAATTATATAAATAGGTTGGCTAAGTGTAATCAAAACATTCAAATTTATCAATTGCCATACGGGAAGAGCTAATCAAATAAGCTTTACCCTAAAAAGTTAAATTCAAACTAAAATTGGATTTTGTAATTTTAGAAGTCTTAATACCTAGACCTACCTATCTAGTCTAGGCCTACTTAACCCATACCTACCTAGCCTAGGTGCCACTTAAGCTAAACCCAGATGCGACATGGAATTTTGTAAGTGGCCTAACCCAAGGCTAACCCTAAATGATTACACGTCTTTTGCGATTATTGTTGGGTTGCCACGTGATAGGTAATGGATGGTGGGAAAAAAACAGTTTTTATTCATTAAAATACATTAAAAAACCTAAATGTTGCCATTTGTCATCTAGTGGATGATTTTTTGGTTACCACGTCTCAAATTTGCTTGGTGCATGTTGTAGTTCCATCATAATCTTAAATATAATCAGAGGAACACATTCGGATATGTATATATGATTGACATACATGTATTTTATGGTGAAAACGTTCATATGTCATTTTCAACTAATGATCATTGGTGCTGTCATTTGTTCCTAGGTAGTTTTTTTGTTACAAGTGTCATTTGGAACTAAAAATTTGTTGCAAAGACCAATCACAAACGACAATTAATGATTGAAATACTTAATGGTAGATCAATTTTCATTCATGGAAAATGAAATTGCAATTCTTATGCATGTGAAGGATTTGTTTAAGATCATTTGAAACAATGTTTAACATCAAAAGGTGAAGTTTGCATAAATGATTTTTTTGAAAAAAATTGTTTTTCCAAAAGATGAATTTGTTGTTTAACATTGGTTATTCACAAATAAATTACATGATACATGTGAAGATTGCAAAAGAATCTTGTCATAGCCTATGTGTGACATTTGAATGGACACAAATCACTAACCAATTGCATTTGCGTTAAGAAATTTAAATGGCCACAAACTCACATTGACAAACTTCAAATCATCATTCAATGATTGACTGACATTAATTTTCATCCTTTATTAAAACATGTTGTTCACGCTTAAAAATATTTTGCAACCTTTCTTAAATTCTAAACCTTTTTTAATAAAAAAATTGTAGTTGTTTATAATTTAATTTGTGAGCAATTGTTGTAAGTAGAATTGCAATCTAATTTTTTTGAAACAACATAATTAAATTAGCATTCAATATCAAATGTGATCCATAGATTTTTTTTTCAAAATAATTGTCCTAGGGATGTCCCAAGATGGGACATTAGCTTTAAGAAACCCCAAACTTCGATCCTTTGGTAAAAATTGGATAAGGATACAAGGTTTTAATTTAAGGGCATCCTAGTTACACTAGGTTAATGGCAAAAAAATGTTGAAATTTCAAGAGATGGTAAAACAAAAAAATGATAAATGGGGGTAAGTTTCTTTGGGTGGTAGCATTAGGAACATCACACCTTGATTTTCCTAGACTCATCAAACTTTGAAAAATCATAGGAAGCACTTAAATAAAAAAATTCATACTTTTTTTTTAATGAATACATTTATTAGGTTCCAATAATGTTTGAAAATTTGATCATATCAAGAATGTTGTGTATTTTGATGTTTCTAATCGTTGAATTTAGAAAAAGTTTCAAGAATGTAGCATTGGTTATTAGAAGGATTACTCATTGGGGAACATGACTACTAAGACTAAATATAGTGGGCAAAAGTTGAAGAATTTTTTTTTTTGGAAGTTCTATTCTTAAAACTATGTTTCATTTCAAATTACAAAGGTTACAAAGGTGCCTAATGTTTCTAAATAATTAAGGAAAAAGGTAAGTGAATGAAAATTTGTTTCAAAATCTAGTTTAACCATGGATTTACAATGTTGCAAAATAAGGAACATTGGGATTTGTTAAGAGAATTTTAGGATATCTTTGTTTGGCATACGGATGAATTAGGCATATGTACTTTAAAAGAACATGCCATAGACACAAATGGCTTTCTATTCTATAAAACAACATGTTTTTTTAAAAGAAGAAGTTGGGGGTCACCAAATAGAATCAAACTTTTATCCATTTGAGACAAATGTGCAAGGACACATCAAAATATGCATGTCATGTTACACTTCTTGTGAAGAAGGATGGAAGTTGAAGATTTTGTGGAGATTGTAAACCTTTGAATGTTCAAACTAAACGAGATTAATTCCTCATGCTTATAATAGAAGATGTATTCACACAACTTGGGAAATTGGCATGGTTTTTTACTGTAGATTTGCAATCATGATTCTATTAAATAGAATGGCAACTGAAAATATTAAAGAAATTACTATAAATACAAAATCTAGCATTTTTTAATGGAATGCGATGTTGTTTGGGTTGAAGATTGTAAAAAATACATTTTTTTTAATATGGAAAATATTTTCAAGATTTAGAATAATTAATTTTCAAAAAAAAATATTTGTTGATGATGTAAATGTCCATAGCAGTAGTTGGAATGATCATTTTAATCATTTAAGGATAATGTTTCAAAATTTTATAATTGTCAATTTGAAGCAAAATCTTTAAAAATGTTGATTTAAAACAAGAAATATATATATATATTTGGACATGTTGATTAGTAGGGATCACGGTCAGATATTTCCAAAGTATAAGCACTTTCAAAATTTCCAATTCCTCTATTTGTAACTAATGTGTGAACTTCTTTTAACCTTACAAATATTACATGGCATTCATTTGAAGGTATGTTAAAGATTGTGGAGCCATTGTTTCAATTGAGTAAAAAGGACCAGCATTTTATATGGAACCTTTTTGTCACATGTTGAAGCACCTATGTTGACCAAGCCAAAAACAATTTAAACATTAATTTTGGATTGTAAGAGGGTTGGTGCAATTTTGTTTTAAAAAAGTAGTAGGCAAAAATAAGCCATGCGTGAAAGCATGAAAAAAGAGCCAATCACGCCAAGGTTAAAGTCCAAGCCAAATATGACACTCACATTTTTTTTACATCAAGCCTTACATCATAGTTACATCTATCATTTTACTTTAAACCATAATTACAAATTCAAAACTATAATAGTGCTTAAAAAGGTTCGAATATTAAAATCTAAAAAGATATATGTATTTTAAATTTTTGAATGTTCTGAACACATGGATCCCTTCTTGTGAAATATATTAAAATTCACAAAAAATTTGATACAATTTGATGAAGACTTGATAAGAAAAAACTTTTAAAACAGAAAAACCCACTTGTCCACATGTTTTTCTTGAGTGTTGAACCTAAAAGGAGTGCCAAGAAGAGGCAATGAAAAGTGCCTTGGTAACTATTGCATTATTGGTTCATGACACCATAAACATGATTAACAAAAAGATTAACTAGGAAGTGAAATACATTCTCCAAAATAGTGTCCAACCCATCCAAAGGTGAAGGCTAATTTATTTTTGAGAAAGCAATTAGGTAGTCATGGAGAGATGAGTCAAAGAAACCCTTAAGCAAATTCATTATCTACTAATAAGATCAAGAAAAGTAGATGGATTTGTTAGAGGTACTGATTGTAACATCTTTCTAGATGTTCCTCAAATAGTGAAAGCATAACCCAATAATTAGGTGATATGGGCACATTAATTTTATGCTTAATGAGAAGTGCCTCCCAAGTTCAACTTTTTTTTTGTTGCAACAACTCATTTTGATTGGCCCATCACAATTTGTTTTGATAATAATAATTTGAAATTTGAAATGTTGGAGGCTTCCAAAGTGGTTCCCATTGGAAGATTATAGAGCCATCTGTTTGACCCACCTATATAGGTGAAAAGAAAGTAACTTTGGGCAAAGCATAACGGGATAAAAGAGTGGTGCTACTATCAAGGGAACATCTTGAGGAACACATTAATTGAGAACTTGGGTATTCATTTGGGAACTTGATGAGAACACATTGGGAACCCCCCCAAAAAATTCAACAAGGGGTGTGTCAGTCACACTCTGGCCTTACCATTTACATTCAAAAAGTATCTTAAGGCAAAAGAAGAAGAATCATGGAAATTCAAAGATTTCACCATGCAAAAATACAATCTTCAAAAAAAAAATCCTCTAAAAGAAACCAAAGTCCTTCAAGAGATCATAACTCTGGTATAACTAATCTCAAGTTTCAACACAAGACAAAACTATCATCTTTCAAAAAATCCTCATATAAAAAATAGACCTACTAGTAGTAGTAACCTAGGGACCAAAATCCCTTAAGCTAGTGTACTCTAGAATGAATCCAAACACAATAGTAGACAAGAGACTCAGTTTTTTATTAGCTGACACCAATCTGTGGAAATCCAATCATGTCTTCTGTTGGAAGAGAGAGAGAGAGTGTATATTTGTTTGTGCATAGTTGGGACATTTTTGGTACACTATTGTACATCATACAAGTTAATGATGATGTAGCTTTTACTTACTTGTAGTCTCAGTTTCTTGTTCTTGACTCCTTTTTGTTCCTTTGTGCTGATGAGAGAGAAGAAGAAACCAGAGGTGCCAGGAAGAGTTTGAACACATTAACCAGGGTACCCAAGGTGAACCATGAGCAATCCACCCACCTTGAAACCCTAAACCTTTCACCTTTTTGAGTGAGAAGCCCCAAATAATGTTCAAATTTGAATTGAGAGAGATGTGTTTATACATAAATTAGGGTTTTTTTTGCCTACTTCCAAACAACCCACAAGTGAGCGGGTTGTTAGTAGGTAGGTAATAAAAATGGTAATGGGGCTAACCACCAGGGTCAATGTCGTAACTCGAACCCAACAGAAATTGGTTTTCTGACCACTTACCATCCATTACCATCCATCCTTCTTGGTCCACCAGTGGGTGCTAGGTTCTTCACTCTAGGCCCTTCCTACTATCATCTCTTCCTTTTGCTCATATGCCTCAAATCCATGGGCTTTTTTTGACCCAGAAACTCTGGGCTCTTCTTCATGCATGGTGTCTCATGCATGGTTTTGCTTCTTGATGCCTACTCTTAACATTCCCCTTGGGGGGGGGGCTTTTGGTGAACTAGCACCTCCTACACTGGTACCATGGTTAAAACCCTTTGAATTCTTTTAGGTTGCTTTTTTAACCATGGTAAAGATCCTTTTCTACAACTAAATCAGGATCCACTTAGTCCAAATTCACAGGGTCCTTACCCTCAGTAGAAGTTTTTCCTCAACAAAGGGTAGCACCTTACACAAAATTGAGGAACCTTATATAGGGTTCATGTTTAGGGTTTAGGGTCTAGGGGTTTACCCTAAACCCTAAACCCTCTCATTCTCCTCTCAAATGAATCACAGCTGTCAACAAATTCTAGGGGTTCTTTATGTTGGGTAAGGACCTTTAATGGGGCTGTTCTATGAATTTGGGTCTTGTGTTTGACTCCCACCTTACAAAGAACCCTCCTTCCCTAAACAACCATAGTCCTTACCAATATTGGGTTGTTTTTTTTGTTTTTTTTTTTGTGAGAACCTCTAGTACCAATTGTCACATAACATTTTAAGAATTGAATTGATTCTTTAAAAAATATTTCCTTAAAAAAACTATTAAATCAATTTTTGTGCTGATTTTCACAAATTTAAAACCAATCAATTCTCAAAGGTGATCCTCACGATTGCTTATCAAAAGTTCAATTTCTTAACAAATTTTCTAACAATTATTTACAATAGGAGAAGGGAACAACAACACAAATGAAGATGAATAACAATGCATTAGGAGTGAACTCAAGCAACAACATAAAAGGATTAAGAAGCAATGCAAGAGGATCCAAGCAAGAACACAAGAGAACTAAGTAGCAATGCAAGAGGACCCAAACAACAACACAAGAGGAGTCAAATAACATCACAAAAGGAGCCAAGCTAGCGAAAACAAATTTCACAACATCTATTTTAAAAATAAATATTTGTTGATTACTAGTCTTCATGTACCAATAAACTATGGTGGACCAATATAATCTAATTGTTAAAGGAAAATAGTCCAACCAAAAACATGAAGAAAAAAATGTTGAATTTTTTTAATTAAATAATTTTTGTAATTTTTATGGCGATAATCATTCTCCAACACAAACAAGATTTATCACCATAAATTATCATTAGCAATTATGTTGATTTTGACAGCTATGCTGAAATTGCATTCACTATTAAAATTCCAGGTTTTTCAAACTACATTTTCAAACCAAAAAGTACCTCAAAGTGACAAGGGGTCAAAAAATCACTTTGGTTTTGTAGGACAAGTCAATTTTAACAAGTCCAGTATGACTAGGATGGTTTTTTTCACCAACCTTAAGAACACACATTAAGAAAAAACATTAAAATCCATACAAACTTTAACCATTTTTCATTACATAAAAACAAATACATTTTTTTCCCATCTTCTTCTTATTATTCACACACAAGAGTGTCACATACAAAGCATCATTTTAATGCTAATGATTTGATCTTCTAATCTTATAATGAAATCTTTCATTTCTCCCAAGAAATAATTAATGAACTTTACAAGGATGCTCAACACACAAGGGTTGAGTATTTATCTTTTTAGATTTCCTTATCTTCCTAAATCTTTTTATCATAATCCCTTCCACACATCCTAGTTAAAGGAAATCCATCCATCCTTTATCCACTTGGACTAATTGACTTAAATGACTTCACCCCTAGTAAATAGAATATGGTAAATATAATATTTACCATTAGTAACTAAATAGTTATTAGGATGTCCTTTTTAAAAAAATAAATTAGGATATTATATTTAATATTTAATATTATTTTTATTAGATTTTTTCCCATAATTAACTTTTGATTATTTAATCCCATGATGTAAGTTCATTGTATTGATAATATTATTGTTAGAAAACACTTTCAATCTAAAATTCTCTTGAGATTGTTTTACCATCTGAAAGTAACTACCATCTAGTGATGGTACTAATGTATCCTAACATCAATTGTGTTTAACTAACATAGGACAATTTTCTCGCATTAACAAGATGCTTCCAAACCTAAAAATTATCACTTACACCTTTTTTAATACATTTTTGAAAAACTAATATGTCCTTAGGGAGTTGCAAGGACTTTCAAAAAAAGGCATGTTGGCAACCTTGGTACAATCCTTATTCACTATCATGAAAGTCTTGAATTCAAACCCACTAGCAAGTAGGTGAAAACCATACCACATCTTTTACCATTGGTTTCATTTGAAGGTATTGCCAAAGTTTTGTTGTTTGACAATTTTGAAAATTTGAATGGTTGGAATTGTCAAATTACAACAACCATTAAACATTAACACAAAAAATTTAATGTATTTGAAGGGCATATTATCCAAGGGAATTTCTCCTTAACAAAGGGTGGGGTTTTTTTGGGGGCACAAATGAAAAAATTCATTGTGAAGAAAAAGGCACAAAAGAGACCCCCAACCAAGGGTAAAAATCACATGCTACCAAAGGACAAACCTAACTAATAAACCCTTTAGAGGTCATTGTAGCACCACCTAGCATAGTTCCTTAATCTAACACAAACCGCATAATTCTTACGCTAATTTTTATCAAAGGGTTTTAACAATTTCTTTTTAGCAAAGGGGACAATGTGATTGACTTCAAGCACTTATCCCACGCCACCTTATCAAAATCAATTAGCGCTTCCCAAATAACTTGTTGGATTTTGACCATGTGCCACTTTTCATTCTTAAACACAAAGTCATTTCATGCAATCCATAAAACCCATAATACAATCCCTCTAATCAAAAGCCATATTCTAGCAAAGTTAGAGAATCATCTTGTCCAACTATGGTGACAAAGACATAATGTTTCCAATGTAGTGGGGTTTACTTATTGAGTTGGACTAGACACAAAAGGTAACTTTTGTTGATTGACGCATCAACTATTGCCTTCCACACATTCATTACAATTGGCTTGTTCCAAATTGTCCATGTGAAACCAACCTCTTTCTTACTACAATGTTTGTTTGATATGTTAAACCACCTTAGCTTGAAATTGGATGGAAGAAGCTTTGCCCACTTCTTCATTACAATGTTTGCCTTTGGTTTCGATGATCTAAGCATTTTCCTCCCAAGAGCCAGGTACTAAGAAAGTAGAGTCTCCCTTCCTTTCTAAGAAGAAGCCTTAGGGTCTAGTTCCAAAGGCCCCACAATGCCATATAACATTAAAAAGTGCAACTTCTTTGGCCCTTTGGTGACCTCTACCACTTTGGGCCATTACACCTTCACAATCTTTTAGTAGTCCCTCTTCCACACCTTCATCCCCTAGGAGTGTCAAGGTTTTGGATTGTGTTCCAATAGAATACAACTTCACCTCTTTCATGATGTTTAATTATTGTGTGAAAGCTCCACACCTTGGTTTGAAATTAAGTGAAGCTTTGCGAACCCAAGAAGAAAGAAACTCATTCCTTATATACATACCTACCCACTCTTCTATTGGACAATGGCCATCATGTGTTTTGAATCCCCAATTTTCTTTTAATTTAGTGATCATTTTGGCATGGTCTACTTCTTCTAGTGGCAAAACAAATTTATCTTTTATCTCTTCTTTAGATGTGAACCTTCTTTCAGCAACAATCCAAACATCGGTAATAAAAATCCATTGTAAGGAATGCAACTCAACACCGCTTCCTTTTGAGAAACCTTATACTAGTTATCCACAAAATTTTCAGTAGCAAGGAGGAAGGTTATGGTAAACAATATGTTTTGTTTTTCATCCTATGGTACTTTGTTAGTATATGGAAAAATTGGGATCAATGTTATGAGAAGAAAAAGTTGAAAACCTTGGGCCAGTAGATCCAACTAAGGCCTCAAAGGCTCTTGTTTACAAATGGGTTCTTTTGAGCCATGAGATTTTAATTTACAAGAATTTCTTAGGTATAGGTTGAGGAGAATTCAACCTCACAAGGCAAGTTAATGGGGCTTCGACCTTTAATGGTGTGTGAACTAGTAAAGCACAAACAAGCCCCAAGATTGTGGAATCAAGTGGGGAGGCTTGGGCAAAGGAGTTAAGGCCTAATTGGCCAACAACCCTAGAAATGTTTTGGCAAAATAATTTGGCTTAGCCAAGGGTGGCTTGTTTTGTAATGCAAAACGCATTTTTGTTTTTTCTCTAATAACATTAGGTGGATATCTATTGGGGTATCATGAGATGTTTTTGTTTTAAATGTCTTTATTTAAGGTAACACCCTTGGGGCAAGCCATTTATAAGATAAGCACACCTTGCTCCACCTTGGGTTAGAAGCTTATTCTAGGATTACGAGAGGGACTCAACTTGTTATGGACTTCTCAAATGGTGCAAGGCCTTGTCATTTAGGATTACCATCTCTCATCTCTTGGCCTAATCGTAAATTTGTCTTTAGTTCATGTACTTAACTCGCCAAGGACATCTCCTATGGGCCCCTTCCTTAAACCCTTAATCACTGACATGAGTGTTGTCAAATTACGAGTCAAACCAGCCCAACATTTAGACTCGCAACCCAAGTTGTCATGGGGACCACCCCGCAATGGTCCAGACTTGGGCCCCAACTAGGTCCTCTCACTCACTTGAGGGTCTGCCTAGGGTTTAGGGTTTATGGTCACCCATGTCAATTACCCTCAACATGAATCCCAAGAGCCAAATTTCTTGGATTCCAGTAATTTCTGAACGTTTTGAACTGTCCACAGCACAACTGCTCTTCCAATGGAAAGCACTTGTAGAAATTTCTTAGTGTATTTGGAGGTTAGCTTATAGCTTATACATATTACTCCTCATTTCAAGAATGCCCTCTCTCCTTTGGGCCAAGGATCTGTATGCCTACTTATCTTAAGACGAAGACATAAGAACCATTCCCCCTCCTATGCCTTTACCCTACACCAGTACCCAACATAAGGTTGTAGCCAAGTGCAGGAGTTTTGGGTTTAGGGTTTATGGTGACACAATGATTAATGGACAAATTTTTATTCTCAAAACCCCTTCCAAAAAAGATGGGAAATCATCGGAGACATCTCACCCCTCATACCCTATAGATGTGGATCCTATGTGTAAGCTGACAATCCTTCCCAAAGTGGCCTATTTTGCAAGGTAACATCTTCTATTATTAAGCAAATTTAGACCAAATCTTGTTGACAAGTTAAGTAACCTGAAATCCCTACAATATGGAGCCTTTATTAAAAATATGAACTAGTATAGCATGTTTCAAATAATTGTTGGATTATGCATCTTTCAACAATGATGCTAATAATTTGGCACCCCCCCTCACACTTGACTTAGTTAACCACACAATTTTGGATTGTCCAGGCTAAATTAGGCCCAATAGTTAACTCCAGGAAATTTGGCCTCCACCAAATGAGCTAGTGGCACCAAAAATTGGAGAGACATGGTTTTAGTTATCCAAAAGCACCACCCCCTCCTCATTTGGACAACCACCCAATTACCCATTATTGGCCCAAAAGCTCAAGTTAGGATTGTATCTGCAGAGTGTTTAATACACACAATAACCAACAATTTGATAAATGGGTGTGAGGCCCACATGGGCAAAGCTTCTGCAAATGGAAGGCAATGGTGGAGCTCAGATCAGCTCATCAAACGTTCAGCTGCAAGTAAGTAAGTAGCTAAAAAAAACCACATAAATACCAAAACCTAAATTAGCTTCTTTAATAGTTTTGATCCAACATCCAACAAAACCTGGCAAAGCTTTTAATATTGTAAGACAAACACAACCAAGAATGAAATGGAAATTGGAAAAGTCTTTTTTGGATTACTTGTTGTATGGTATATATATAATAAGAGCTAGGGTTTGTTGGATGTTGTTTGGTTGTACTATATGAAGCTTATTAGGTAACTATGGCCGACTTCTGCCTCCCTTTTTCTGAGCTGGGAGCCCAGCCCATTGGTTGCAACAAAGCCAGCATAAATCACTCACCCAAATTTCCCCCTTGTGAATTTGGAAGGCTACCTCCTTTATATACAGATTCAAATGAGTCATCTTGCTACTTAGAAAGTAGTCTTCTTGTCTCCTGAACTAGGGTTTAGGCTTATGGTAACTTTCATAAACCCTAAACCCTCCTTATGTTTATGCTTATGATAGCTTTGATGAACCCCAAGCCCTACTTATGTTTAAGCTTATGGTAACTTTCATCAACCCTAAGCCCTACTATGTTTAGGCTTATGGTAGCTTTCCTAAACCCTACTTATGTTTAGGCTTATGGTAGCTTTCATCAACCCTAAACTCTACTTATGTTTAGGCTTATGGTAGCTTTCATCAACCCGAACACTTACTTATGTTTAGGCTTATGGTAGCTTTCATCAACCCTAAACCCTACTTATGTTTAGGCTTATGGTAACTTTCATCTCATGCTATATAAAGTTTAGCCTAAAATCTGAAGTTCTAAGTATGTTGTGAAGCTTGCTATCTATACAATCTCCAACCTTGGGGAATGTGTATGTTATACATAGAACTAAACTCATTTTTCAACCTGGCCTAAAGGTTATTGGATTTGAAAAAAGTGCCAAATTTGAAGCTATAGGATTTTTAATTTTATCAAAATTGAGCTCAAATTTGCATTTAGAGAACTTCTAAAAGAATATAAAATGTCAAGGGTAGGATTGGAGGTTCTCTTAACAAGGAAGAACTGATGAAGCCAACATTGGTTTGTTCCAATGTTGTGTAGACTAGGGTTGGCATGTTCTTTTTATTTTTAAGAGAACTTCAATCTCAATTTTGACATTTAATTTGTTTTGGGAGGTTTTTCAAATGTAGGTTTGAGCTCAATTCTTTCAGTTTCTAATCCCTTTAGTTTTAGTTTTGAATTTGACAAATTCAAGAACATTCAAGCCTAGTTCAAAAAATGGGGTCCAATTTTACATACACACTAACACTCCCCCCAATGACAAAGTGTGTACAGGTGTAGAGTAAAGCATCACCTTGAAAGACTTCAAAGCCTTGTGATAATGAAAAGGGGTGAGAATTTGTGAAACACCAAAGGGGTTCACTTACCTTTGCATAAAGCTCTTGTAAATTTTTAAAAAAACTCTCACCCACTCTACCCAACATAGAGAGTGAGCTACACTTTACAAACCCATGGCCATGCTAGTTGATGGGATTAATCCCACTCCAAATACAAAAGGGTTCTTTTTCCAAAGTGTTTAGTGTACAAAATTTTGCAATGTACTAAAATCAAGGATTATATAAGTGCTTAGTTCTTCAACTAATGAGAATTAATATTTAAGTGTAAAGTTAGGTCACTTGTGAACTTTTTTCAAAAATCAACTTGTTTATCTAAAGAACTTGACCCAATGTTGCAAGAATGGTTTTTTCATGATTCAATTTCAAGTTTGAATTTAGCAAATGGATAGTTCCATGGTTCACTTCTTGTGTTGAATCCAATGAAAGGGTGCTAGCTCAATTCCAATCACAATTAGAACTTGACCTTAAACCTTGCATTTAACACTACAAATTGGATACCTTCACAACATTGGTTTGTTCTTGAAATTGAGCACTAAAGTCCACCATTACCTCCTAGTATGGGGTTCGGTGAGGGGACATTTTAGCTTTTCTACAAGGTAAAGCCCAAGGGTGGGTGCAGTCCCAAAAGAAGGGACCTACAATGAAATGGTCATTCAGCCTAGCCTGACATGTTGGGAATGTCTCCAGCCATGGACTTTACCCATCACTAAGCATGAGACAAGTGTTATTATGAACTCAAACATGCATAGATTGCAAGGTGGAAGAAAGGGAGGGTTCATAGTAGTTTTGATGGGTTCAGTTTTTTAAATTAAAAAAATAATTTTTTATATTTAATTTTTTAATTTTATGATTAATTTTTTAATTTATTTTGATTTTGGTTCTTAAAAAATAAAGGACCTAGCTTTAGTTCCCAAATCTAATTCCAAAAATCTGACCTAATTCTGGTTCCTTGAAAAATAAAGGATCTAGCTTTAGTTCCAAATCCAATTCCAAAAATCTGACCTAATTCTGGTTCCATGTTTATTAATTGGAATCAATATGGACCATCTAACTTGACAAACTAAGTACCCACCTAACACTAGTTGAAGAAAAGTGTTCCCTCCCCCATTGAAAGCCATTTCAAATATAATTGAAATGGTTTTTGACACATTTACAAAGTTTCAAAAATTAAGTTAATGCTGAAAATGTGTTATATATATATATATATATATATATCAATTTAAATTTGGATAAGTTTGAAAGTGATCCAACATATATTTTAAATATCTTTCAAAAAATAAAAATAAACCCATAACCATTGTTTTTCATGTGTTCATTTGTGAGTATGTATTTAATTCTCAAAACACTCTCTTAGTCAGCATTATTTTTTGTGCCCTAGCCTTGTTTGTGAACTTAAAGCTAGGGTTTCAACAAGTTTTAATTTTTTAATTCAAATAAATAAATAAATGAGATTCTCAAAATTGTTAAGTTATAAATCCTATCATTTTGAGGGTTCATAATTTTCTTATTCATATCCAAATTGAAAGCTCTGACAAGAATACTTATATCTTTTGAGAAAAAAATTAAAATTTAATTGTTAAGCTTTGCAATTTGTATTGATTTGAATTTTCAAATTGTTGATTATGCACTGACAATTTATATAAATGGTTTAATTCTTCACCTTTGAAATTATTATAATTATTATTTTAAAACTCCATAGGAAAAAGGGGGAAGAGGGGGATTGTGACCCATTCAATTGTATTATTTTAAAGATATTTTCAATGGCATAGAAGAAGCCAAATTTGGACAATGTTTGGTCTCCCCCCCCCCTCCCCAAAAAAAATTCAAATATCCAACAACTTCCAACTACTAAAATGAGAGTGCATTTAAAGTCTCAATGGGTTCCCATCTTGCACTCCCTCATATTTTCTTTTCATCAAAGAAGGCTTCTTGCCTAGCCTTTGACTACTCTTCACCCATTTCCCCTATCTTGTTCTAACATTGATCTTGAGCCTAAAATTAATAGGATCACAAAAACCACACATTTAGACTCCAACTTTATGGTGAGATTTGCATCCCAAAACAATTTTCCATCAATAAAAAGAAAATCTACAACAAGCAATAACAAAATCCTAGTGATAAAGTTTGCATCCCCAGACCAATTTCCATTGATTTACAAAACTAGGAAAAATCACAAAATAGATAATCAAAAAGCCATTATTAAAATTTCTTTAGGCTTGGAGAATGGTTTATACCTCAAATGTGCTCTAAATACATTAATGCAACAGAAGACAAACACATGAATATGTTTGCTAAGTTTAGGTTTGCTAAGTTTATAAAGCTTTTGTTTGAAGTTAAAAGAAAAATCAAAACCTAGAGAGGCAAAGCAACACCCAACTCACATTTGGTTCATTACTTAGTGTTGGGTGGGGAACCTGCTTTGGCAAATTCTACTTAACTGAAACCAGGCAGGTTCTTCACAAAGGTGAAGGATCACCTGACTATGGTAGTTACCTTGTATTGGAAATTGAGCCTGAACTAAGGTTTCGCAATTTTAGGGTTTAATGTTTAGGATTTTGGCTTTGTCTGATCCTTGTCCTTGGTGTAAGGTATTGAATTTTTAGGGTTTAAGGTTTAGGGTTTTCTTTAATCTGCTATTTTTTTTTTGGGCCTTTGTTGTTGGTTTTGTTGGAATGAAGTTTGAGATTTTTAGGGTTTAGGGTTTTGCGATTTTTTCTTTGTCTGTTTCTGGCTCTTGTTGTCGGGTTTTGTTGCAATTAGGTTCTGCAGGTTTACAGCAGCAGAAGTACGAGAAGTTATGTCAGAAAGAATTGCATGAATGGAATCAATTAGAAATGCAACTTTGGAGAAAGAAGGTGATACTCACTAACTCACTCTCTCCCTCCTGACTGACACTAATGGCTCGGAACTCTGGACCTGGAGGTCAGATTTTCTAACCATGCACTGAACTTGGGGAGGGAGGGAGGGACAAGACATGTTCCTCTGCAGACATCATATCATGTATGGCAGGTCAACCTGATAACTTAACACAGACGAAAACAAACAATGTTATTATAACAAACAAAGCATCACAAACACGATCAACCCTGCCAATAGATGAGAACATGTTGTACACATCTACCTATTGTGTCCACACTTTGAACACCAAAACAATCCAATTCCAATCTAAACACTTTCACCCAAGAAACCAGTTCACCACCAAATGTGAAATTGATTTCTAGACACACTTTCACCAAAGAAACCAGTTCACCACCGAATGTGAAATTGATTCTCGACACACTTTCACACAAAGAAACCAGTTCACCACCGAATGTGAAATTGATTCTCGACACACTTTCACACAAAGAAACCAGTTCACCACCGAATGTGAAATTGATTTCTAGACACACTTCCACACAAAGAAACCAGTTCACCACCGAATGTGAATTGATTCTATGAAGGTAAAAACTTCCAAAAGTTGGATCCAATGCAATAGTCCCTGTTGTTCCTGTGAAGGCAGGGCCCAATAAATAAATAAATAAATAAATTGTTAAATTTTTTGTAAGTACAACAACTCTACAGGAGTTTATCTATCCAGGCCCCACTCCATCATGATCTAGGCTATGTTAACCCCACCGCCCTTTTGCACCAGCCCAAACATGGACAAAGTAATCTGCCACACCCACACCTTCAGAGCATTTTGTTCTGTTTTTGGGAAGAAGTGGAAGAAAAAACACACCACCATCATGGGTTCTAAGTACTTAAAAGAACTGCCAGAAGGAACTAATAGGAACTTAACATACATAGCAGCTGGTACTGGTACGGGATCTTTGCTACCAGCTTAGTACTGGTGTTGGATTGTGTTAAAAAACTATCATAACAGCCTCATCGTGGTATTAGGGTCCAAGGCTGATTTTTGGCTGGTAGGTGAATACCAGTGTGGGGGCAGTTTTTTTTTTAAAATTTAAAATTTATAATTTTTTTAAATTTAAATTTTAATCTTTAATTTTAAAAAATGATAGTGAAGTCCAGTTTTCACCAAAAAAATTAGATTATTTGAGAATTTTCAAATTTTAAGTATCACACGAATCTTAATTTAAAGAAACTTAATAGAGCAGATATGGAGTGGGGTCGGGGGGTTTGGAGATTATTGTAACTTGCTATATGCCATGGTTATTTGGCAAAGTCCCATGTACATATAATGCCCATAATTTAAGGTTCTTTGACAAATATCAATGCGAGTATATTTTTGAATATTTGGGGGTTCTTTGATTGAACTCCGATTCTTCTTCTTCTTCGAGCGTTTTTAAAAAAATAAAACCTTTAAGATATCACAAGAAAAATTTCTGGTATTGAGATTGATGTAGCCCTCCCTAATATTTAACTAATATTACCTCAAAGTCCTTACCATGTATGCACTCGTGTGAGGGCTCTCGTATTTCTTCCTTGGGTCATTCTGGTGTGGTCGGTCTTGTGAAACCAATGCCCGTACCAATCTATGTAAACATACCAGCATTCAATCCCGGTCCCCTCTCAACACTGGTCGCATCCAGTTTTGTCAGGTTATCAACTTTTAGACCTAACCTGTGAATACCAATAAACAACATTTCTTTTTTCTTTCTTTTTTTAACAAGGAAATGTATGTATTCAAAAAATAAAATTCAATTTTACTAACGCAGCCAGTTGCAAATTCAAAAAAATTTCGCTTCTTTTGTTGGTTATGAATAGGTTGAATTTTAATTTTTGAAACACATTGAACGGATTTGCACAAACATTATGCATACCCAACTTGTAGCTTTTTTTTTTTTTAACCAATATCATGTTCCCAATTTGTTCCCCAAGTTCTAAATATGTTCCGTAAGACATATTTCCAATAGCACTTCATTTTGTATCCCATATTGTTTGGCCAAGGTTCAACTTCCATTATATATTATTACAGACAAAATAATTATCTGCTTTGTGAAGGGAAAGCATATTTATGCTTCTATGTTGGGGGGAGTGTCTCATGTTTTGAAGAATATTGGCTCACTAGTTTATAGTTTGCACACTTTGTCAAAATCACACTTGGACATATTCACCAACTTGTTTCAGCCCTGTCCCTTGAAGTTTGAAGAATCTAAATATCAACACCGATCCCGCAGTCTCCCAATTCTGCAATGTTTTTCTTTGATGTGCACATCACTGATTTTTTTAATATTTTGGCTTTGTAGATTGTACATGGATTACTAGAGATTCACAAAGAGTGTCGTTGTTGGTACTCGTAGGGTACAAGATTTGAAACATGACAGAGGAATAATCCAACAAATAGCTGCTTTTCTTTAGTGTAAGATAGTGTAAGGTGGGTGAAACACAAACTGTCAGTATTCAAATTGTGGTGAGTGCAAAATGCAACTGTACCTGCTGCTGCAAAGTGTGTACACATTTGTGTGTGTTTGTGTGTGTGTGTGAGATATAGAGAGAGAGAGAGAGAGTTCCGAGAGAAACATTGTTGCGGAGTCTGTTACCTGCAGAATAGATTCGGTTGTGAAAAAAATGCACTTAAAAAAAATTGTGATCCAAATTCATCGTCCACTATCATTGAACATGAAGCTAATATGGTGTGGTAAAGTTTGCACTGAATAGATTTCCTTGAGAAAAAACTTGCGGTTTCAAAATTGTGACCGAAGAAGCTTGAAGCTTAGTCGATTATCATTCATTCAATATGAAAGCTCATTTGATTGGTAAAAGTTTTGCACTTGCTGAGATCCCTTCTTTTTTTTCAGGTACTACTATTTGAAAAGAGAATTAGGGTTGTCATGAAATGGATGGATGAATGGATAGTCTGTGGACAAGAAAATAAATTTTCATTGTATCCCTCTCCCATAGCCCAACCATGGTGATTAGGTGAGTAATTATCAGATGTCCATATATGTCTAGCTAACCAATAGTCACCCAAGTGCCTTCCCTACTTTCCGACCTACATACTAAAAACTTACACTCTTTACCTACTTACCTACCTATCTACATAAGTATTAACAACTTACATTCTTCACCTACTTACCTATGCTACTTGCCCACTTACCTAGGTCAACTAGGTAGTGTGAGGGAGAAGTAGGAAGGGTTTACACGATAGGTTACAAACTCAGAATCAATAAGTTTGGGTGGTAATTGAGTTTGTGGTAACTAGGTTGTGGTTCTCCACAACTAAGTCATAATGGGTCTCCAATAGATGGTGCATTCATCGGTGTTGGGTCATATCATTCAATCGATTTGCATAAGTTTTGTGAATATTTGGGAGCAACAATTGTTGGTCGGGTTTAGGGCTTAGGATTCTTGATTAAAACGAATAATGAGACTTGAGATGAACTTGTGTATTTTGCTCCTTCAACCTTTGCATGGTGAACTATCTAATAAAGTCTCCACCACTTGAGTTTAACAATACAAGCCTACACCAAGGGATGTCCATTGTCCAACCCTTGGGCTTGTTGTGCATAAGTTAAAATATTTTCCTCATAAATTAGATATCTCACCATGTGTCCAAGGTGAAAAAGTTCCATTATGATTTTTTTTTAAAAGAACACTCAATTCATGTATATATTCAAGGCACTATTAATATGGTTGTAAAAAGTTTCACACAAGTCAAATATTTCAAAGAACATCAATGTTTACAATTCTTTGAAACTATTAAAAATCTTTAATTAAATGTTGATTGCAAAATCAACATGAATACTTTGGTTGTGAACATCCTCTAAACTTAACATCAACATGTACATAGATGAATATAATGAATAAGATGATAAAAAAGTGGGTTGCTCTCAAAAAAAACCATGCAAAACCAAATACAAAGTTCCATTTTATGCTTTGAAGGTAACCAATTATGTCCCAATGTTTTTTGAAACAATCCAAAAATTAATTGCTCCATGAAGGACCAAAAATAGCTTTGACAAAAGTTATAAATGAAGAATGTGTTAATGTGTTAATCAACTAAGTGTTAATCAAATATACATTCTTTTACTAGCATTCTCTGTGAAATGTTTGATTAGCACTTAGGTTGAAGTGCAAGAAAGGTAAGACAATAGAATAGATGATCATTAGACTTGGATTATGGCACAAGTTGGTTGAAAGTTGGTAAATGTGTGAGTGTAGAAGAAAACAAAAACCATTGTAAAACAATAGTTTGTGATTTTGATTTCCACTTCGAAGACACAATCCAACAAACAAAGAGATAAATGTAGTAAGCTCTAAAAGGAGCCTAACTACTAGCTACTCTAGAACGAAAACTACACATAGAGTTAAACAATAAAAGCACTAATCAATCCACATGTAATTTCCATGTCTAGCAATGATTCTAGTGTGCAATGTTTTCATATTTTGGTAATGACACTAATTTGGTGCATGGCCTTGACATGACTTTATTGCAATTGTACACCACCCTACAACCTTGGAATAATGAACATGGTGTTACTTAGAAATGGGTTTGAACTAGTTGGCAATATTTCAAAGGTAATCTATATTATAATTCCGCTCAGTCCTTACTGATTGGTCCTCCACTTAGTAACTTTGTGGACAGGGGCCTGGGAGAGTGGGAGTGGCTGGGGCCTGGGAGTACCAAAATTAACAAAGACTATCTATATTATAATTCCGCTCATGGTCCTCCAAAATGGCCCTTGTCCGTTGTCACACAACACAGCCACGTTTTTATCACTGAAACCCGTTTTACACAACACGGGCCTGTTTTGATATCGGGGTGTGATTTCACACAACACAGCCGAGTTATGATCTCGAGGTCTTTTTTGATATGACATGGCCGGTTTGCACTTTGCACATCCGGGTCCGTTTCACACAATACGGCGGGTTTTGACATTGGGATCCCGTTTCACACGTCATGGCAGGGCAGGGCAGGCAGGGCAGGGGCCAAATAAAGAATAAAAGATAAGAAAAAATAAAACTTATAAAACTTCAGAGTGGCCGAAGGTCACAGGCACCCACGGGGGACTTCACAGTGGCCGCTAGTGATAGATAATGATCATATTTCTCATTGAAAACATTGATGATTAGGTAAGCATTAGAGTTATTAGTAATAAAAAATGTAACCTTGCCTCATGACATGTTTTGTTTATGTTTCATGAAACATTTTATTACATTGTTGCTAGTGGGATCTAGACCATTGTAATCTTTCACATGTTGACAACTGCTTGTTTAAGAATATGTTCAACCCTTGTTGGTGTACATGAAGTCATGACCATGGTAAACTCTATTTCATGTGAAGAATGCATGGTGTAGACAATATTACTTTGTTTGAACCAAAGTATGTTCAATGCAAAGATATCGATGGTTAGGAAAAGGTGCAATTCAAAATATAAATGCAAAGTACATGCCATGTTGGATTTGAATATGCTTAAAGGATATCCATGGAAACTAAAATTGTTACAAAATCTAAACACCACACACTAGACCTAGTATATTTTGCATGGAGGGCAATGTTGCAATTTATTTTGAGGTTCCATGCAATTGATCAATATAGAATGGAATGGAATGGTCCTTCAATGTAATGGTATGAAATAAATGACACACCTTGGGAGGGTCTTGTGTTCATCCCCACATGCCAAGTGGTTGATTTCAAAGTGATAATGAAGCCAACAATGTTGGGAATTTTTATTTTATTATGTTATTTATGATTATTATTATTATGTGAAAAACACATTGTCCACCCCAATGTGACATGCTATATGCACCACTTATCACTCACTTTTGAATTTTCTTGGTTCATCCTCTACACTACAATTTTTTCGTAAAAAATTCAATTAACTTTCTTAAATACCTTTACAATTTTTTCACATGTGTATTGCTAATAGTAGCCTTAGAGCAAGTATGATTTCCTTTTTGTCTCATTGGCCAACCCACAATATATGAAATATCCAGAAGATCTGTGTCGCCATTGAATCCCTTCATGTACAGAGGGTAGGTGTAAGATTCAATTGTTGGAAAATCAGGCAGGATCACCAAACATCAATTTTTGTTGGGTTTTTTTTTCTGACTAGACCCATTGAGGATTATTCAATACCAAACATTGGTTGTAAGTAAGTACGATAGTTTGAAAGGAAATTGAACATCAATTTTTGTTGGGTTTTTCTCTGACTAGACCCATTGAGGATTATTCAATACCAAACATTGGTTGTAAGTATGGTAGTTTGTAAAGAAATTGAACATCAATTTTTGTTGGGTTTTTTTCTGACTAGACCCATTGAGGATTATTCAATACCAAACATTAGTTGTAAGTAAGTATGGTAGTTTCAAAAGAAATTGAACTCATAATATAGTTCACAGTAACAAGTGATGAAGCATTCCTCAAAATGTGGGACTAAATGAACTCTGCATCATCTTTCAGTGATCTCTCTGTCTCTCTCTTTCTCCCTGACCCAAGACAAAAAGATAAGGAGACTCAGTACTCAGTACGTATCTGATTGTCTTACCAAACAACTAATGAAACATACAAGAACTGTTGCTGCTGTTTGTTGGGTCACAGCAGCAACCAGCCAAAACTATAAATAAATAAATAAAAGAATTTGTGTGGTGATCAAAAGAAGGCGCAGCAGAAGCAGAGGCTGCAAACTGATGATCATCTTTGTGTACCCTCGTCTCTCTTCTCTAGCTCTCTCTACTGGTTAGTTTGCATGATCTAGTGGGTTTGCAGTTTTGCAGTAGCATGATGATGCTTTTGAACCTTTGCTTGTTGCTTGTTGCTTAGTAGGTGTGGTCCAGTTTTGTACTTTGCATTCACAAATATAGTCCCCGGGAATTGGTTGTCGAGGCAGTTGTTTGTTCACAAAAAAAAAATTGAGCTTTATTATTGGATGTTTTAGCAGCTTGACACATTGATCACCTTCCCATCTGTGATCATTTGTCAGAGGGGTTTTTATTAGCTTGACTGTTGTGTTCCATAGATGAAGGAATCAGCTCTGGGATCGATTTGCAAACCACCCACAAACAAACAGAAACCCAGAAGAGAATCATCAACCTAGCCATAACTAGCTTTGCCCCTGTCATCAGTTCCAGACAACATGCATAGTTGGGCCAGACATATTTGGCATCATCAATTGACATTTCTGGTAGTATTTTCAGTTTGACCTCCAGCCTTTGTCTATTGAACTTTGTAGAGCCCCCACTCCCTGCCCCCAGTCTGCAACACACTAAGGAAGACCATGTAAAAGTTTGCTGCTGCCACAACAAGTAACTGTTTATTGCAGTGTGATGGTGTGAGTCATTCTCCACCAAAAGCACCTCTTGATGGAAGGGGCAGCCCAGTGGGGCGCAGAAAACAAGCAGGAAAAGCAAGAACTGCACTACCTACCCAAAAAAACAACATTTGCAAGATTTTCATCCCATATCCAACAATATGTGCATCAAATCCAGTTCTCTGCATTGATCCTAGTCTGGCAGACTTGAAGATTGCAAGTTCCCACAACATTTTAAATCACTCAAAATGAAACACATATGATGAATATTTCAATAATTAATGAATATGTATTTTTATTAAATTATAAATAGTTGTATTATAGTTATAACATAGTTGAACACTATTACTTTAGTAATGGCATTTTAGTGGTCATATACTAATTGTATCAACAAGAATCATAATTGAAAACTAGTTGCAAATGTATCTATAATGGGTGGTGAAAATATGAACACGTGTCATGATTGCATATATGTACGTTGTACACCAGTTGCAACATACTTGTTGCTTTAGTGACACATTTATAATAATTCTAAAGTAATTATCACATGCAACTACACTTCAACTCTTGAAAAAATCAAACATGGTTGACTTACATATGTATGTATGATGTGTATAAATTACCTTATCAAAGATCCATTTTCAACTCACTTGCAATTATAATATAACTAACTGATTTTCTAATGTGACAATTTATTTATTAATACACTGTATTTTTTTAAAAAGGATAATTGCATAATAGTTGTAATACCCAAGGGATAATTGCATAACAATTGTATATGAGTTTTCTTTTTGAATTTTTGTTGCAAACTAATGTGGTTTTGACGGACACAATTTTTCATAGTGTATCCTATCAAAACCCCCACTTCTTTTGTTATTATCTTTATTTATTTTTTCATTTCAAAGTTCAGTTAAATGAACATAAATTAAAATTCAACAACTAAGGTATATTCCATAAAAATTTCAAATGATTATATTATATATTTATAAAATTATTATAAAACTGATAAATCATTATTCTTACTTCATTCTAACATACACCTTAAAAAGCTCCTTTTCAAAAAAAGTTAAAACTATATATTTTAAAATGCACAAATAATGTGCTAGAACCTTGTTTGTAAATAGCTATTACACATTGACTATTAGTTCATTAAAAATAATTATTAAAACAAATTCAAACCACCAAATCTATCAGTCCCATTGTCAACTTGTAAAAAATAATTTCACGCCTATACATAAACATACCAATTTAATTATTTCCAATTAATTATTGTACATTCCAAAGATTTTTTGAAAATGATTATAAAATTTTATATTTATAAAAATGATAAACCTCCACCTTCTTTACCATTACTCTTATCAAATTTTCACATATTGCATTTGGAAAATTTCACTTTCAAAATGAAGTTAAATATAACCTTTCACATTAAAAAATAATAAATATTATTATAAATACCAAAAAAATCTTTTCATATTGTCCTCTATTTAACAATTCCAAAAGGAATGTGAAAGACAATATGAAGAATTTAGTGCAAAGGAAATCAACATGGTTATGTCTTTCCCTATTTACCCATTACCAAAGTTCATTGTGATTTTCAAATTCAAATGAATTGATTAATTTCTTGGTTTTGGGATTCAATCTAACTGAAATTGGTTGAGTTTGATTCAGAATTCAATTCAATTCAATTTGATGAAGGGTAATCAAATTGAAATTGAATTGAAATTGGTTGAATTGAAAATTACAATTAAATTTCACCACATGTGATTGAAACTCAATTCATTTTTTATTTTGGATTCAATTGAAAAAATTGGTGAATTCAAATTTGAAATCCAATTCAATTTAGTTGAATCAATTTCAATTTGGTTAAATTGAATTGAATGTTATTCAATTCAATTTTGTGGCTTGAATCAATTTCTTGAAAGTTTAGAAAACATTCACATCAAATGGTGGATTTTCTTGTAGATTATTATACTGATGTCAAAAACTTTCTCATTTGTAGCAAAATGAAAGGGACATTTGTTTTGTTCATTTTGTCTTGAGGAAAAAAAATGTGTTGACATTATGAAATGTCAATAATTTTTGTTGATGGTTATAAACTAGTTGACATTTACATTATTTTCATGTCCACTAAGATGTTTATGATATTGACATTGGCTATGTGGTGTAAATATGATGATTGTGATAATATAAAAAAAACAGTATGACATTGATAAAGCCCATAAATGGTAATGAAGAACATTTTAACTTGGCATGTTTTTTTTTTTTTTTTTTTAACATAAGTGCAAGATGTGTGGGAAGATAGAAGATAAGGAAAATGTGAACCAAATTAGTATGTGAGGATGCTTTTTAGGTTGTGTTGTTTTATGTGTGTTGGGGAGAGGGGGGGGGAGAGGGTTACCATCCTCAAAATGTTCCCAATAGCATCACACTTTTTATTCAATATGCTTTGCACAAACTTATCCTTTTTTCATGTACATAATTGGGCCAAGAAAGAGGTATTCCATACTTCTGGTCTTGAAAATAAAACCTTCTATTGTGGGATGCGATGTCCTTTAATTCACTAGGCATTTGGAGCTGCTTGTGATTGACCTTGGGTTATGCCACATACATCCCATCTTCAACCAAGAGGAAAACATCATGGCTAGGAATGATAGGGGATATAGTATATTCTTTGGAGTTTAGGGTTTAAGAGGTTTAGAGTGTTTTGCTCTTGCCACGGGTTTTACATCTCCTGGCAGTTTTGGAAACTTGCATTTGCATAAAAGTTAGTCAATTGCCTTATGTGTCATGCCCGTATGCACGGCCTCATACATGATGGCCGGTTATGGGCATGCCAGTCATATCTTTTAGGGTTGATGTATAGTTGTAAGGTTAATGTACGTTCTTAAGTGACTATACGCTATTAGGTGTTTAGGGTTTCAGCCATTTGGTGGTTGTATAAAAGAGCCAAGCCCTTCCTTTCTCCTTTAGTTTTTCTAGAATTCCTTGTATGAGAGTTGCCTCGATAGTTTACTTGGATTTTCTAGATGCTCACGGTGGTTATTACATGACCACCGTCTACATACATGTTCATTCCTACTTTGCAATTCAATTCAATTCTAGAAAAACTACACTTTCTGTGCTTCATGTTGAAAGCCACAAATTTCTTTCGCTTGTAAGTTCTTGAGTTATTGTTACTGTTGCTATTGTTGGTGCTACTGTTGCTGGAGCCGGAGGCTGTTGGTGTTGCTGCTACCCGAGGGAACTTGCGTTGATACTGGGGGGAGCTTGCGTGTTACATTCATGCCAACCAACAAAGTGGAGATCTTTGAACAGGTTTCAAACGCTCCCCCTCCTTTTCTCTTTCTGTCTCTCTCTTTTTCGCTCTTGAAGTTGTCGAGTAAAAAAAAACGCTGCAGCACAACGTTGGCTAGGGCTGCAGCGCGCTATTGTAGCGCTGCCGGCCCAACGCCATGAATTGCAGTGCTGTTGGCCATTGCCGCAGCAGCGAGCTGCAACCCGTTGCCGGCCTCGCCATAGAAGCGAATTGCAACGCTCGGCCGGGATCACCGCAGCGTTGCATTGCCAGGAGCTGCAGTGCAGTGCTGCCACCTGCCATCGCAGCAGCGGCGGCTGAGTTTTGCTTGTCCGATGTTCGTCGGACTTGCGTTCGATTTCCATCCAACGTCGGTCAGACTTGAATTCGACTACCGTTCGACGTTCGTCCGACTTCTATCCGACTTTCGTTCGACGTCCGTCCGACTTCCGTCCTATGTCTTGCGCCCTACCATCCTGCGTCCTACGCTCTGCGATCTTGCGCCCTGATGTCCTGCACCCTACCGTCCTGCTGTCCTACATCATTCGCAACAACGTACTATATTATAGAAATTGTACGTTGTGTTAGAATTTTGTAGTTAGTGCTACGTACTATCACAAAATTTTGGGGCATGGGACAACACCATGTCCTTGGATGATGAAAGTACTACTACTCATCTAGAACCAAGGTATCAGTTACGAAGTAACACACAACCCTTTGAACCAATTATTAGGAATTCAGGTTCAAGTTACACTACATCAACAATACATCAAAGTCCATTTGGAGGGGTTAATTATTGGGCTGCACCTACGTTCACACCATCACCGTATACTCCGTTGTAAGCTGTGACTTCAACACCCATATACACCATGGAGGTTAGCAGTTCCTCGGGGAGAATTGAGAAGTTCAGCGGAAGGCCATGTATTATTTCTTTGAAGGAGTTCAAGGCAACTTTTTCAACTGTGGTTTGTGAATTGGAGCTCAAGTATGGCGCTAATTACACCGAGGCGTTTGCATTCAAACAATTGGCCCATTATGTGCATTATGTGGCATTAGATGTCTACGAGCAACATTCTGCAAGGATTTTGGGTGTCACCCAAGCTCCCAATCCAGCTTATGCCATAGCCACCACCTCTCAAGCTGCATTGCAAGCTGCAATTGCACATCACGGGACTGTGCCGAATAATCTAGACCCGGTACCTACCTTAGTAAACCTTTCTCCTCAACAACTCATTGCTGCTACTACAAACATTCCTCTCACCACTAATGCGCCAACTTTTGTTGATCCAGTGGGGGAATTTTTTCGAATTCTTGAGCTAGAATTTCCAGTCAAAAGTTCTGGAAAAATTCTACAACTCGCCACCTTTTCGCGGCAAAAGGATGAAACCCTCAAGATGCTCTATAGGAGGCTTCTCAAATTCAAAGAGGATACCCAGAGCATCATAGACTTGGAAGCTGCCCACCGGTATCTTCGTTCGTTGGAAGGTACTCCAACATTGCATGCGCTGGTTTTGCAATGAGTCTTTGCAGAATTTGGAGACTCATACACTTTGCTGGATGTGTACAACATTTCCGAAAAGCTAGAATTGGCTCATGCACACTATGAGGCCAGTACTATGAGGCCTCCATCACGTTCAAGGCCTCAACCTACACCAACTGCGCCAACTAGATCATCACATTCTTCTTCAAGGACTGAAGCGGTGCACTCAACTACACCCATCCTACCTTCTTGCAACTATTGTGGCAATCCTGCCCACAAAGCTAGTGAGTGTAACATTCCTTCCGAAGATCTTTTTTGTGATTATTGTGGGACATCATGAATCTGTCTGTTTTGCTAAGTTCCCAGAGCGGAAGCAACTCCGATTACAACGAAAAAATCTGCCAACATCTTCCGCTGTCCCTAAACCAAAAGCCAAGGCACTTCAGCTTTCCACTCAGGCTTTGCCCACCAAGGGTAATTCCAACAAGAATGCTAAGAAGAAGGAGCAAAATGTTGATAAGAGGGAGGTGCTTCAAGCCCATACAATTCAAGTTCAGACTTTACAAAATGAATTCAAATCATTGAGGGCCCAACTTGCTAATCTAAAAGGCAAGTCCTCCCAAGCAGCTAGTCATGCCCAACATGTACAAGGTTCAGGATCACAAGAAGGACCTCCTAGGTTGTTCCATGGCCTTCCACACGATGCCATGGTTGGGGAGTATGTTCTTTCCACTCCACACAATTCTGGTCTCACACCAGAATTTGCTACTTCTTTTTGCCCTTCCTATGTCACGGCACATGAAGCAAGTGTGGCACCCAGAGTTTCTGCCACTAGGCAGGTAATTCAGACTGATGGACTCGCATCTGGTTCAAGTCCTCTTACCAGGGCTAGAGGAGCTCGAGCAGTCGTGCCACAATCTTTTCATCCTCTCAACATGGAAGAAGAACACACCTTGTTGGCGAGGGGGGAGGAGACTACTACACCATAAGCTGTTAGGGCATCAAAGTTTCGTGTCCCAGGAATACATGTACATCAGGAAAACACACAATTTTCCATTGATCAGCTTTTGGAATGCCAACTTCAAATGCATGAAGTGGCTCAAAAGCTTGTGAGTACACCATTGTTTAGTTTTCAAGATTTGAAACTAAGCACCAAGGACATAATTGCAATCTTAGAGGATACCTTGAACACTACATCAGGTCCTTTACCAATCCTTGAACCACATGTTACAGAGGTTCCATCCAACACCTTGGAGAGACATTCGATTGGCTCACGTGTTGGAGTTGACGTTCATGATCTAGTCACTAGTTCTAGCATGGTTAAACTAGTGGGCTTTCCTACCTCTGATTCTACATTCACATATCAGAAGGGAGTTCATGACACCTCACTTGAGGATTTGTTACTTAGTAAAGGTGTTGTGGATAGCCATTCTCTCCACAAAGTCTCTCATTCATTTTCAAAGGTGGTGCCTAGTGAGAGAACTTCCATTGTCATTAGAGTTGCCATTGTCGACAATACTGGGCCAGTAATCCAAGTGGGAGGACATACACCCAAAGTGGTACTTCTTGACACAGGTGCCCAACCAGTGATTCTTGGAGTTTAATTCGCCAATAAGATGGGCATGCTTGACTCCAATCTACGGAAATCTATGTGGCAGATTCGCACTACTAGTGGGAGCGTAGAGGAGGTACTTGGGGAAAGTTCAGATTTGATTACACTTAAGTTCAATGAAGGTACAGATCAGGAGCTTTGCTTACAGGTCAGATGTTTAGTCATTAATGCCACCAGTTATGATGTGCACATTGGGCAAGAGGCCCTGTTTCCACCGGGTTTCACAATTGATAACTGGTTTGAACATGCATACTACCAAGTGGATTGGGAGACCGATGGCCACCACTTGAGATACATACCCCTTGATTTGCATGGGAACCATAGTCCTATGGCTCACCATTGTATGCTCAAGGAAGCACACACCATTTCCTACATCGACCAACAAGTTAGCCACGAATGGATAGAAGGAGATGAGGAGGAGATAGCTTACGCTCAAGCTACTGAAAGCTTGAGGGTGGTTCCTACTGACATTCAACATGGACCAGAGGTTTTACAAAGGTTCAAAGTAGCCCACCAGCCTTTGGTCAAAGCTTTGTCTAGTTTTGAAAGCATGGAGAGCCATGGCAAACCAATTAAGCCATTACTTCGTCAACCAGTCACCTGGACACCACCTAAGGAAGGGATTCCATTACTAGAGCTCTTTGGTGGTATTGGTACAGGTCTCGAAGCCCTACTGAAGTCAGGGATGGTGGTTCGGAGGTATTTCTACGTAGACAGTGATCCTATTGCAAGGTAAGTGGCGACATCAAGAATGAAGGAGTTCACAACAAGATTTCCACAACAATTTGCAACCACTGCATGGAAGGCTAGTTTCACATTTTTGCCCTCTGACATACAACTAATTCAGAAGAAGCATATGGAATTACTTGGCCCTGTCGACCTCATCATTTCAGGTTGGGAATGTCAAGGATTTTCAGCAGCTGGATTTGGAGAAGGCTTGAGTGACACAAGATCTGGTCTTTTCACGGACATGATACAATTGATCACCTGGGCTCAATCCATTTCTCCTACACTTGGTTATGTAATTGAGAACACTCCTTTTCAGCTTGATCAAAAGGAAAAAGTCCAGGAACACTACACATTGGTCAAGCATTACCTTGGAGAGCCGCTCCTACTTGATGCAGCACAATGCGGTTCCTATGCGCACCAGCTGCGCAATTGGTGGACCAATTTGGCACCACTCTCAGTTCTACAACTAGCTTTGCAATACACTGTCAGAGACCCTAACTTACAAGTTTCTCACATATTGGATGATCAAAGTTCTTGCCAACCAGTTACAAGGCAAGAAAAACCTCTTTGGTTTCCTGCGAACACAATAGGAAAACCAAGAGGTGCTTGGCCCACCTTTGTCTCCTTCCCAGGAGCACATGCCTTTCAAGGAGATGGACCAGGCCTGGTGTATCGTCATGCTTCAGCCACTTGGGATGAACCAAGCCCAGAAGAAAGAGAAAGGGCTATGGGGTTCCAGGCTGGCACTACTAGTCACACTAAAGTGATTAGATTGGAGCGTAATGCTCTACTAGGGAGAGGAATGGACCTTAACTCCCTTACATGGTTGTTGGTAACTTGTGTACTCTTTCAAATGTACACAACACCAACATTGATCCAATCAACTTGTAGTTCTAACGATGCAACCACATGGCACCCCGACCAAGTACACTTGCCTATCTTCAACACTTTGCATTTCACTCTCAGTGTTGGGGGGGAAGAGGTACCATGTAATTTGACTCAAGTTATGTCCAATACACCTGGAGGTACATCAACTTCTGGAGAAACAATTACAACCCTGTATGAATCTACGCAGTTGGATAGTGGAGAACCCAATACATCAGGTTCTTCAAACACACTTTCCAACTCCATTCCATGTGTTTCCAACTACCCTTTCATTATGGGGAACCAGTTCACCAAGAAGGAGAAAAACCAAGTCACAAACTTGCTAATTAAGTATGAGAATGTGTTTGCATTCTCAATGAAAGACTTAGGAAGGTGTAAGACCATGCAGTTCTCTATAGACCTTACAGATGAGACACTCGTCTATCGAAGGAGGCATAGGTTGAGCAAACATGAATGGGAATTGGTAGATGAAAGATGTAGAGAGCTCCATGAGGCGGGTCTCATAAACCATCAAGTTCTGATTTCGCAGCTACTACAGTAATGCCAACAAAGAAAGATTCAACTGGATTATGGACTGAGAAAAGGATGTATAGGGATTATAGGCCTTTGAACCTAGTTACACCTCAAGATAGGTACCCCATGCCCATACCTGAAGAATTGTTTGATCACAATTGTGGGTCTGAGGCAAGGTTTTAACTAGATTGTGCTCGCTGCGAATGATCGCAAGAAAACAACATTCCATGGAAGTAATAAGTTATGGGAATGGCTTGTGATGCCTTTTGGATTGAAGAATGCACCTGTCTTCTTTCAATGAGTCATGGACTAGGTTCTCGAAGGGGAAAATTTCTTGAACTGCTACATAGATGACGTCCTAGTGCATAGTAAGGGACTCCTGCAACATTTGGCTCATCTTGAGGAGTTATTCAAAAGGCTCCACGAAATCAACATGAAGATCCATCCTAAGAAGTGTGAGTTTGTTGTCACCTCAGTGGTCTACCTTGGACACAAAATTCTACCAAATGGTATTATGGCTCATTGAGCCAAAGTAGTAGCCATTTTGGAGATGCCCAATCCTACTGATGTTCACACTTTGAAGAGCTTCATCGGACTATGTAATTACTATAAAATTTATGTCCAAGACTTCAGTACTATTGCTCATCCTCTCTATGCATTGCTAAAGAAGGATGTTGCTTGGACGTGGAGCGAAGAGGCTCAGAGGGCTTTCAACACACTCAAGGAAAAGCTTTCAGAGTTCCCCATTCTAAGGAGACCTGATTTTAGCAAGGTCTTCATTCTACACACTGATTGGAGTGCTCTTGGTATTGGTGCTATTCTTGGCCAACTTGATGAAGAAGGCAAGGAATATGTTATTGCCTATGCATCCCGAAGCAACAACAAGGCTGAAAGCAATTATTCTTCATACGAGGGGGAATGTCTTGCTGTTGTATGGGTTGTCATACATTTTAGGCCCTATATTTATGGCACCAATTTCACTTTGTATACGGACCACCAGCTTATTAAGTGGTTGATGACCAACGACAAGCTTATTGGTAAGTTAGCTCGTTGGGCGCTTATACTTTAGGAGTATGAGTTCAAGGTTATTCATCGACTTGGTATTACACATCAAAATGTAGATACCATGTCGCGAAGACCTTTCACTACCTCTGAAGATTTCTTAGAAGCCAAGCAAGACTTCGACCAAATTCCAGCAGTACATGTATCTTATGCATTTAGTTATCTTGCACTATTGCAATGTAAACCTGGTTGAGCATCCCATTATGGATAAATGGGAGGACTTGGACACCCTGAGATTTCTTCAGCATGGGGAATACCCTTCCCAAGTTACATCAAGTCTTTGAGATCATATACAACAACGATCCAAACGCTACGCATGGAAGGACAATCACCTTGTTCGATGCTTACCGCAAGGCAACAGAGTGGTTCCTCCACCACATGAACGACATGGTCTTATTCAGAAGGTACACTCGGAGCTTGGACACTTTGGAGTTAAACGTACCTATAGCCTTCTCGCTCCTCATTACCATTGGAAAGGTATGTATGGTCAAGTCTGAGACGTCATTGCTAGGTGTGAACAATGTGATAGAGTGAGAACTTCTTTTTCTTTTCGACAGCTCACACTTTCTCCACTCCCTATTCAAGGCATATTCTATCGTTGGTCATGTGATTTAGTTGGAGAGTTATCACAAACCTCTAGGGGTAATGTCTACATCATGATTATGATTAAGCATTTTTCAAAATGGGTGGAGCGTGTTGCACTACCAGACAAATCATCACATAGCACCAGTTAGGCTTTCTTACAACAAGTCCTAAGTAGGTTTGGGGCTTGTGCTGAGTGCCTTACTGATCAAGGATTAGAATTCAGAGAAGAATTCCAAGACCTACTTGACCATGCTCTCATTGACCATCGACGGACTTCAAGGGATCATCCCCAAGCTGATGGCCTTGCAAAGAGGATGGTTCAAACATGTAAGAAAGGACTTCGGAAGATTTGCCTCACTAGGAACAAAGAGGATTGGGACCTGGCCCTCCTTTACATCACCATGGGTTATAGAATGTCCAAACATGCCTCTTTGTCTCATTTTTCTCCTTATTTTCTACTTTTTGGGAAACATCCCATTCCACCATCTTCCATTGCAACTCAAATGGACCAGGTTTTGGACTTGGATTCTCCAACCACTTGGGCTAAGGTCATCGCAGAAAAGGCTGCCCTATTCAGGAGGGTGATGCCCATGGCCATGGAGAACTTGTCCATTGCACAACATTGAGACACCTTACGGTATGCACACACGAGGTGGCAGTTACAAACATAAGGTGAAACAATTTGATGTTGGTGACTTTGTGTATCTCCAGCGACAACCTAATGATACTCTTGACACTTCTTTTAGTCGCACTATTTTGAGGATTAAGGCAATCAGGCCTTCAGGTGTGTTGGAGTTGCAAGGAGCTGATGGACGCACAATTCAAGATCATTCCAAAAATTGTGCACCTTGCCACCTGCCAAATTTGGATCCTACAATCATCACGTCGACTTGGATTCCTCCACTTGATTATCCATGTCAGGTATGTCAGAAGATAGACGATGTTGATCAGATGCTGTTTTGCGATAACTGTAATGGTGGATACCACCTCTTCTGCCTCAAGCCGGAGCTCACTCAAGTTCCTGTCGGCAATTGGAACTGTTCATCATGCTCTCCTATAGCACCTTGATTCCTACTCAGACCATGCCACGCTTTTCTCGGCTCAGGTTTGGGGGGGGATACATGAGAATTTCATCTCAGCTTTCCTTGTGCATGTATATATATGTGTGTGTGCATGCATCTTTTTTTAGTTGATAGTTTCTACCTTTAATTGGTTCTAGTCTGTTTGATTAGTAGAGTTCCTTGTGGATTCACACCCTTACGACACTGTATGTCACAACACTACACGTCACAACAGCTGGCATGCCTGTATGCACAACCTCATCCATGATGGCCGGTTACGGGCATGCCAGTCATATCTTTTAGGGTTGATGTATGGTTGTAGGGTTAATGTACGTTCTTAAGTGACTGTACGCTATTAGGTGTTTAGGGTTTCAGCCATTTGGTGGTTGTATAAAAGGGCCAAGCCCTTCCCTTCTCTTTTAGTTTTTCTAGAATTCCTTGTATGGGAATTGCCTCCATAGTTTACTTGGATTTTCTAGATGCTCACGGTGGTTATTATACGATCACCGTCTATATACATGTTCATTCCTACTTTGCAATTCAATTCAATACATGAGAATTTCATCTCAGTTTTCCTTGTGCAATGTATATATATGTGTGTGTGCATGCATCTCTTTTTAGTTGATTAGTTTCTACCTTTAATTGGTTTTAGTCTGTTTGATTAGTAGAGTTCCTTGTGGATTCACACCCTTACGACACTGTATGTCACGACACTACACGTCACGACATATGGAACAAGGAGATTTGGTCTGATATCAACTTCTGAACAACATACGGGTGTGGTCCTAATATTGGGTACTAATTTTCATAGCAACCTGGTCCTGAGCTTGGATCCTAGACTAAGTTTTGGCTGGTATGAAGCATGCAGATACTATATACCCGGTATTTGAAATTGTTATAAAACTGGTACAAAGCTGGTGTTATCTCATGTCCATACCATGCTGGTTTAGGCTCATACCAACCTTCAGGTAGGGTCCTTGCTATGAGTATTGATACCAGTGTTGATTGATGATACCAGGGGCAGGCGAATATATCAGATTGGAACATTGGTACAAAACCAGTAACTTCTTGTATGCCTTCACATTTGCAAGGAATTCTTCTACATGTTGGTAATTAATTGTCGGCTAATTGGATAGTTGTGTTATCACATTATCAGTAGTTGTTGGTGTATGAAGTTTGTTGTTCCTTTGTAAACATCTTGCAGTGCTAGCCTTGTTCTAATGTTGTCCTTCTAGGTCTTGTTGAACACCTGGAGGTCATCTTTTTCTTTCTTGACAGGCTTTTCCCCTCCACCATGCAACACCTTTATACCATCTGTATTTTAGGGGGGAAGAGGGCGGGAACAAGTCAGATCCAAATTGACATGAGTCATCAGAATCCTGCAGTGAGATCAGTCAAAGCGAAGAAAGAATGTGAAGAGAACCAGTTTTGAAAGCAACCTCCAATCCTTAGCTTAATATGAGTTCAGCTGAAGGAAGAGGAAGAATTCAACCCTGACCTTAAACAATCATGAGAACCTCCCTCCGTCCCTCTCAAGAAAAGAAATTATTGTTGCACTTCTGTGTCCTCTTTGGTGCTGTACTGCATTCCATTGCATGAAATGTTAACTTTGAGGAAAGAGTGGCATTTTCGCATCAACAACATGCAAGGATGCTTTTCATAAAACCTAGGTGTGAATGCTTTCTGCTTTCATATGAACCCATTGTCCTTTTGTCACTCAAATTGTACAACAATTGCACTAAGTTGCACTGCATTATTTATTTTGATTACTTGACTTCTCTGTTGATCTGGTGAAATGCCATTGAGAAGAACCATTGTAACTGAACACAAGGCAAAGCTAAGTCAGTATTCAATCAATTTAACTGTCTGGGAAGACCTGCTTGAGCAAGAATATTTGGTAAAGTCCAACGTGACACCATCTTGGCTTTGCAGCAAATGGATTTGTAGACCAATGTACTATAACTGTGTCAACAAGCTCAAATTTCAAAGTGAAGTCCATGGTACAAAAATATTTGCTGGCCAAATTCCCGATTGGAAAACAGAGACAATATTGGCAAGTCCATGAAGCCTGGTGAACCTGCTATATATGCCAGGGAATGCACCCTCCATGGCTAATTTTACCAGGCTTGCAGCCACCATGCACACTCCCACACCATAGAAGCAAGTCTGTCTATCATGTTTATTGTAAAGATGTGAATGGTAGCAAGGTAAGCAAATGCAAAATATTGATTATGACTCTTGGAGCAGGCAAATGTTCATATGGCAGCCTAGCTAGGCTCCAGAATAAACCAAACTATTGTCACCAAAAAAGTAGGGAGCAGATGAGAGTTGATTTCCTCAACCACCTATATTCTCTTAGACATCAAAAACCTTAAGCATGTTTAAGCATAAAATGGATCAACAAGAAACACAGTCACAACAACAGTTTATTTCTGCTTAACTGAATAGCCTTATGCAGGCCCATGACACTCCTAAACACACGCATGAGCATAAACCTTAATTTATAGGCAGTTGATGGATCAGATCGCTCCAGATTTACTCTCATGAGCTATCAGGTCTTCATCATGGCATTATCATAATGTGGACTCCCAATACCAACAGTTTGTCTTTCAGCATAGTTCCCCACAAAGAAATTGTGAACTCCAGCACTCATTCCCACAACAAATTGTTTTCTCAAAAACCCACAACTCAAGAAGTTATGTTCACCCTGGTTTCTAATATGTTGCAGCCCACTAATCACATGCCTTTTCCCTAGTCATGCCGCCACAGATATTGAATTACCATGATATGCACAGCAATCCCTCTAAGTTCTCACTCGGCAAAAACTTCCCAGTCCCCGTTCCACATCACACTATTTTTGAAAAATAGCATATAGACTCTCTCTAATGTACCTGCAAAATGAAGAGCAATTCATACAGGAAAGTTTGTTAAAATAATGATCATGTTCTTCTCCACATTTTTCACAAATATTGACCAAAACAAAACAAAAGATGGGAGGAAGATCTTTGGATGTGCAAACTTTGTTAACTTGTGTCATGATACAGAATCCCACGCCAGTGGAACAAGAAAAATGACTCTGGAAAAAATGAATGTCCCGTGCACATCATGTTCACATTTGACAAGTTTTCACTCCACAACATTTTGTCTCCCTTCTTATCAAATTCTAATAGACAGCACCTTATAGTGAAATCTAGAAAGACTGGTTTAGATGAGGTGCAATCTGACAAGGAAGCTGGCTCCAAGCCTGCAGATCTAATTTCATGCAAAACCTCATGTTTTAATTCAGTGAGGCAATCCTCCAGTGTTGCTCGAGGCAAATTATTGTCCTTGCAAAGAAATTCTGTTAACAGTTCTGAGGTTCTAGTTTCTGAGTAAAAAATGAATAACTAAAATCTCTTTTAGATACATTTTTGTAGCTGAATTGCTTGAGAAACTAACTGTGCTTTATCAAGAGGAAAAGGGACAATTACTTGTTGTGATGCAATAATTTCCCTTGCAAGCTTGGAAAGAAGGATGTGTCTAGATATTAAGATCCATTGCTTGGAAAATGTTGAGTTCCCACCATCTATCCAGATCAGTAAAATGCTTCACATTACTTGATGTGTGTTTCTCCAGAGCTTTTTCTTGGAGATCCAAAGTGGCCATCATTCATTCATAGAAAGATGTAGTAAAAGTGCTGATCACCTGTAGGAAGATTTAGCCAAATCTGGCTATAAACTCAGAAATAAGGCACAAATCTTTAATCAGCCTTTCATATATTTTTGGCTACACAATGAAAACCAAATATTTGAATCTTGAGATTTTTAACCTCCAAAATCACTTCTTTTTCAAATTTTATTTTATTTTTCTGGTGAAAATTTGCCAGTAAACAAAAAGGCTGCTATTCATTGGCCTGCCCTGGTAAAAAATGTAAGAGCCTGCCCAGAAACATAAGAGCTGACCCCTAAATATAAGATTCTGCCCAGAGACAAAAGATTCTGCCCAGAGACGGAAATGACCTTTGGTGTCAGGAGGGGAATCTGTGGCCACAGTGAACCAGCACCCACCAGTGCACCATGAAGGATGAATGGTAAGTGGTCAGGAAACAGTTTTCTGTTGGGTTTCAGTTCCCTAGCTAACCATGGTGGTTACCTCAGTTGCGTTTTTTTCCTACCTACCTACTAACAAACTCACAAGCAGGTTGTTAGTAGGTAGTAAATAAAAAAAGCCCTTTTCCTATGTATAAAACCATCTAGTTACTTAGTAGTTACTTATTTTCCTACCTATCTACCTACATATGAGATCTATTTCCTACAGAAATGGTTACCAAGGTGAAACAAAAGATTAACTCAGTAGAGGTTACATCCACAACTTGAATAATCATGGGCATCCCGTGGATGGTGCACTGGTGTGTGCTTGGTTCACTATGGCCATTGTATGTGCATCAAACATGCCACAATTTCAGCCCATATCAGGCACATTGCACATTTTTTATTAAAAAAACTTCTTGTCTGATTTTTCTTTTAGCATTAGACATTTAAATGCAATACAACATAAAAATTGCACACAATTTTGGCTAAATTTGAAGCTGACCATTAAATGTGTGAAAATTTCTTTGTTAATGCCCATCATATGAATGGGGGGGGAGGGGTTTAGGGTTTAGGGTTATGACCTAAAGGGATGACATGATGCCTTATTTTGAACTGACATAATTTTTCGTAAAAATGTAAGTGAATCCCTTGTGTTTCCAACCATTCAGCTTAAAACAAGCATGAAATGAATGGTCTTCTCTTGCTGTAGCGTGTTGTTGACATAGCGTGTTGCGTTAACAAGAATTCATGTGCATAAATCATGTGCGTAAACAGCAACAAACAACTCGTTGACATTTCTTCCGTTACAATTTACTCAAAGTGACAAAAAAAAATTCTGACTTTGACGCAATCACCAATTCACCACCACCAATTTGTCTACATGCAACCTAGCCAAACTGTTTTGGGACCGCTACGTAGGTCTTTGCACTAAATTGGGCGCTTCAAGTAGTTGCAAAGGTAGTTGCATCCATTTAGCCCGGTAGGACCATATTCCACCTAAAAAGATACAAGGGTGTCAAGCCTGGTAAGGTGCCATGACATCCCTTTAGGTGATCCACGGTTGTTTCACCTCACAAGTGGAACCAGCATATGACATCATCTCCCACTTAAAAAATACCCTAGAACAGTGTCTGAATAAGACACCAAAATGGAATCCACATATCAACCACCTGTCCCACTAAAGAAAATACAGAGAAAAGTAGCTGAAGAGAACCCCGAAAGACTGGTTATTGTGCTGAACTTTATTGCAATAGAATATTACAATAAAATGAGAGGTACAACGAAAGGACACAAGTGGTATCAATCCATTCCAATAGATGCTAAAGCCCTAGTTTTGCTAGAGAAGACATACAACAAAAAATTAATCAACTATCAACAGCTAAGTAACAGGTGAGTACAGATAATATGCAGATAATGTGCATGGGGTGGAAATGAAGAGGTGGTCAAGTGAAGAGGTGGTCAGTTCCACTGCTGCCACGTGCGTTTGTTGGTTATAAAGGCTAAATGAGAAAAATTTGATTGCTCAAACCAAAAGATTGGACATGATGGTAAAAACAGACTCCAAACCACCAATGACTAGATGAAAAGGTTGTAAAAAAGTCATACCTAGAATAACAGCCAGGGATTCATCGCCATGGCAGCATGCTCATCATGTGTGCACCAGATGTCCCACTGCACGAGAAACAGCCTGCAGGTCTAACCCAACTCTTGTGGTCATTGGGCTGTCTAGAGGGGGTCAATTTTGTGGTCTTCTCCAAGGGTGATTGGATTGTATCAAGCTCAATGACAATCTACATGGATACACCCATGAACACATGGGTCATGAAGACCCTGTGAACACCCACACAGTCACAGAGTGACACACCCAGTTATTGTGCAAAATGCAACCAACCAAGCACTAGCATCAATGATCGAAGAACAACTAAACTTCATACTCTGTCAGCAAAGTAAAAGTCAGACAAAAGGCATGCACAGATGCATTGAACAGGGAGGGAGGAGGGAGGGAGAGAAGGCTGAAGGAAGGGTTTCAAGTCTAGGAAATAGTCTTTACCTACGACAAGGCCTTCCAGGGTGTTAAACGTACCAATAAGGTAAGTACTTGTGGACAGTATCAGGCATCCGGATTCCATAACTGTAAGGTACATGAATTCAGAAAGATAAGATTTTCTTAAACCTGAACCTTAAACTTGCAAACAAACAAACCCTTGTCATTGCATCAATTTTAGTCATAGTTAGAAAGCCCCCTCCCTTCCCCCCCTCTTACGAAACCACCTAGGTGACTTTCGTGTGTGCACTTCTTTCCTTGTGCACAAGCAAGCTAACACCTGGAGGCAGGTGGAGGTGGGGTGGAGATTGATGATGACGATGATGCTGATGAGTACAAGTGAAGGAATGGAAAGTTGCAGTTAGAAAAAACTGGGTAGTTGAACGGAGAATTAGGCACGAATTAGGGGGGAGCGCGTGAATGAAAGAACGTGGCAGGGAAAAAGAAGAGTGGAGAGTTGGCCAAGAGACATGTGTGTCGGTCCCACATCCGTTATGTAGCTCAGGCACGCAACCCTGCTTGCTACCTTCCGTAGACTCCTGCCTATCCTTCATCTTCCGTCTCTTGTATGCCGCCCCCACCCCCTCCCACGTTAAGACCATTTCCACCGCCACTTTTCAAGCACCCCAAAAATAATCACTCCTTGTTGCTGCTGCTTCCTTCATCGTGAGCTTTCTTGGAGCCATTTTTCTGTTTTTAACGCTTTCACAAGAAACCGGGGTTTTCTTTCAAGTAAAGCAGCGATAGAAAACGAGGAATTAGAGAGAGAGAGAGAGAGAGAGCAAGACCCAAGATCCGTAGACAGGTGGAGATAATTCCCTTGATCAATTCACTTGACAATGACGGTTAAGCTCCGCAGAAACACGAAACTGGAATTTTCTTTGACTGGCGGACGAGATTTTGGATCATCAGCTTGAAATTGTAGGGAAAGGTGTGAAGCTTTTCTTTAAGGGGTAATTATTGGCTGAGAAAGAAACAAAGAGAAAAAACGAAAGAGGTTAGGTGATTGATCACTCTTTCTGGGGAGAACTGCCATCTTGGGAGTACAAACCCTCGAGATTTCCAAACCGTGTTTTTTTTGAGAACGGGCACAACTTTCATGGCAGCTTCAAGTTCTTGCAGCCTGTCGCAACCTCTGATAGGAAGCGGAAAAGATGTGACCCACGTTTTCAGACACACGGAGGGAAACACACGTCCTGTTGTAGCCTGGGTGGCTTCGGCTTCTCAGCTCAGGGCAGAGGCGGCTGAACTCTGCAATCAAGCTTCAGTGCGCACAAATCAAACCTCTAAGACACTACTCGTGTCTGAATTTTGGAATCAGGAAAGCAGGGACAGACTCTCCACTAACGCAAGTTTGTCTGAAGCTTCAAGTCTCTTGGCTAAATCATCATCATGCCCTGTTGTGGTAAGCAAATCCTCCCTTCCTAAGGTTTGCCAAGACGCTGTAGGACACATACCGGAACTGTCTCGATGTTGAGTCAAGTCCTGCACAAACATAAAAGTTCCCCAGACATAGAGAGAGAGAGAGAGGGAGCAGGACCCAGATGTAAATTCTTTCAGGACTTTTGTCAGTCCTCTTCCGTGCAGTCCCCACCTTGAACCTCACCATAGCCCTACTGTATGTCACAAGGTGTCCTTGAAAGGGTGACAGTTTTGATTCATATTCTTGCTTCTTGATGTGTTGAACACTTGTGATCCTCTGCAGACAGCAAGACTGTTTGGGCCTGCTATATTTGAAGCTTCAAAGCTTAGGGTGCTTTTTCTTGGATCTGATAAGGAGCATCCTGACCGCCTTCCTCGCATCTACACACTGACCCACAGTGATGTGACATCCAAAATCACACTTGCTGTTTCCCGAGAGATCAACAAGGCACAGGTTGGAACATACTCAAGATGCATGGCATATCTGAATATCTGCTTTCTCAGATTCCATAAAAGCCATCTGCTTTGTTAACAGCTATTACAGTGTCTATTTACAGTGGCAGAATCCACTTGTTAGATGAAATGATAGTGGATTTTCAGATGTTGCAATTGAATCTAAATGCAAATTCTGGGAATGTTACAGCTCAAGGGATGGTACAGCAAGTTGCAGCGAGATGAAGTCCTGGCAGAATGGAAGAGGGTGAAAGGCACAATGTCCCTCCATGTTCACTGCCATATCAGTGGAGGCAACTTCCTGCACAACATCATTGCCAAACTCCGGTTTTACATCTTCCGCAAAGAGCTGCCTGTGGTATGATGCCAAAAAAAAAGCAAAGGCCTTTACTGTTATTACATATAATGTCCAGTAGCTGTTCACCATGTTCTCAGTATGTTTGTGTCAAGATAGTTAGAACTAGTATAACCTTTTCTTCCTAAATCAGTGTCAATTTTCTTTCAGGTACTGGAAGCATTCAGGCATGGTGATGAAGCTCTTCTCAAAGAATACCCAGGTAGTCTGCATAGCCATGTATGGACAATCAAGTAAAAGGATGCTATGCTCTTTGGTGAATACCTATAGAATGATTTTGATTCAGCATGCTAATTGTCATGAGATTCACAATGAAAACAAGATATTATGTGAACTTCAATCACACACATGAATGTCAAGTTGAAGAGTAAAGACGTTTCACACTTCCAGTTCTAAAGTACAAAGTCAGCTTTAGTGGGTAGAATAACTGTGCACTTGAGAATTACCATGGAAAAAGAAAAGTTTGTGTACTCATCTGAGATTATAAATTGATGATGACAGATTTAGACAATGCTCTTGTCTGGGTCTACTTCCACTCCAATGTTGAGGAATACAACCGTGTTGAATGCTGGGGTCCACTTGTTGAAGCAGCTAAGGTATGAACAAACACCCATGATGTACCAGTGAACAATTTCCACTGGATGCTGATCACCTAGAAAGACGATCTGATGAACAATGAATAATAACTTTTGGTAGTTGTTATGTGCATCTCTATACAGTAAAGACATTGGTTCTTTTACCAAAGAGACCAGGCTTGATAACCCACTTGTCCACACCTGAAGACCACTTTAGCTACAATGCTAAATGTAGACCATCCACAAGACATTGTTCTAGAACAGTAGGATATGTGACTGATTTATGGATATGGAACTGTGATGGAACATCAGAGCGCAACAGAGGAAGCAAAAGAAGCAATCCATCATGCAATGGAAGAAATTGAGAGAAAGTGGCCCCAACAATTACTGCCTGGGAAAGTATGTCCAATGGCATGTGAATGCTGCACACGTCATGGTACTCTGATACCATTGCCAGAGACATTCAAGCTTCTTCAAACGCAAGAGGAATATGAAGAGCAGTATGGACAGAAAGAGACATCATGAAGCCAGACCACCTATTGTGCTATATCACTTTCAACCTTTCTTCAAATTCAACAAGTGTACACAGGAGTGTGTATCCATGGGACTATGATTCATCTTCAAGAGGCTGCAACCTTTTCAATTAGGGTTTCCCCCTAGGTGTTGGGTATTTACTTAATTATCAAGAACTTGTCGAAATTGTTGGTTCAGCTTCAGAACCCTAAACTGCAAAGCTCTGAACCCATCAGAATGATGTTCCAATAGTGTAAAAATTCATTTTGCATATTGAGCTCCCAGTCAGGCAGCTCTCAGGTGTACATACTGTGAATTATACTGTTAACATACAGTATAATTTCATTTACACTAGAAGTGTGGGAAGGAAGAAGGCTCTTGGCTTAGTTTTATTTGATTCGTTTTACATATGCATTCAAGCCCAATCTCTGGGTTTGATTTGACACAGAATTTAGGTCTAGGGTGCACAGGAAAGTACCTTTTGAAGCTGTTGTTGGCACCCATTTGTCAATCTTTTTTCTTTAATACAACCCGTGCAATCATCATGTTGACCTTGTTTCTCGCCCTGTGAGTCCTAGAAATCATAGCTTTTGTGTGTCCTACTCTCCTTTTCCTGTTTCTCAAAAAATATGCATGGTGACTTTGGAGGAGAGCTGTGTGGTGCAGATCTGCCAAGGACTGTGATTGGATAGCAGTTGCCTCAGTGGAACATTATACTGTTTACTCTGACCTTGCTGAATATACTGTAGTATAGTCCAACTTTCTTCAAGCTAGAAACTTGCAGTATGTTGACTTTGCCTCTCAGGGAGAGACTCCTTAAATCTCCACCACATCAGATAGGTGAGCTGGAGTCTTCTCTTGATATGTTTCTTAGTACGTCCTGACTGTCTTTGAGCTGGGACTTGCCTTATTTCAATCACACAATGTCCTGATCCACCTCAAGTACAGTAAACTGCTTCAAGGAAAAAGTGTCCCCTTTAAAAGATGCTCAAGATCAACCACTGCTACAACTCTAAAGTGCAAACTAACCTCCACAGATCAGTTCTCCACAGTCGTCAATGTTATCCGACCAAAGACAGGGGAGGGCAAAAGAAAAACAGCACATTGGCTTCAAGCTCGAAGCTACTGGATTCGCACTGCTTCATAAAGCCTCACAGACTGCTGCAGGATGGATACAACTCCAGTCATCCATGCTCTTGTGTAAACTGCTTGACTTCAACGAGCAAGCACGAAAAGGCCTCACATGCGAACCTCAACATCCCCCGCAACGAACAAACGCAAACTCAATCTATTATAACTATCAGCAGCAGTATCAGCATTCAAACAACAATTTACTTTGCGTGCATATAAATTTTCTGTCAGAGCCTAGAACTCATCCACAGAAGAAATGTCGAGGAAACGAAATCTCATTGACGCCAAATAATATTTCTGTCAAATGCTCGATCTGATCCGCAGAAGAAATTTCGAGCAAAAAAAATCTCATTGATACCATATATTTCTGTCCGATCCTCGAAGTACTCCGCAAAGATGTGTCGAGCAAACAAAATCTGCGTGATGCCAAATGTTTCTGTGAAATCCTCGATCGAATCCGCGGAAGAAATTTCAAGCAAACAAAAACCTCATTGATGAGGCCATATATTTCTGTGAATTCCTCGAACTAATCCGCAGAAGAAATGTGAGTAAACAAGATCTGACTAATGCTAAATATTTCTGTGAAATCCTCGATCGAATCCGCAGAAGAAATGTCGACCAAACAAAATCTCATTGATGCCATATATTTCTGTCAAATCCCCGAACTAACAACCTGTAGAAGAAATTTCGAGCAAACAAAAATCTCATGATTTGATGCCATATTTTTATGTGAAATCCTGGAACGAATCGGCAGAAGAAATGTGAACAAATAAGATCTCACCGAAGCCATGTATTTCTGTGAAATCCGCGAACGAATCAGCAGAACAAATGTCGAGGAAACAAGATCTCAGTGATGCCATATATTTCTGTCAAATCCCCGAACTAACAATCTGTAGAAGAAATTTCGAGCAAACAAAAATCTCATAATTTGATGCCATATTTTTCTGTGAAATCCTCGAACGAATCCGCAGAAGAAATGTCGAGCAAACAAGATCTCATTGATGCCATATATTTCTGTCAAATCCTCGAACTACCTAACGATCCGCAGAAGAAACTTTCGAGCAAACAAAAATCCCAGAATTTGATGCCATATATTTCTGTCAAATCCTCGAACTACCTAACGATCCGCAGAAGAAACTTTCGAGCAAACAACAATCCCAGAATTTGATGCCATATGTTTCTGTCAAATCCTGGAACGAATCGGCAGAAGAAAAATGTGAGCAAACAAATATCTCACCGAAAGAATATATATTTCTGTGAAAATCCTCGAACAAATCCGCGGAAAGAATGCCGAGCAAACAAGATCTGAGATGTGTGCTGGTTGTTTCCGTCGTGATTTCGCAAACACTTTGAAGTATCAGCAGCGGAGAGAAGTGGGCCAAATGTTCCTCGTCTTCGTCGTCAAGTGCGAATTTTGATTCTATTATAATGAAATAAATAAACAAATGCTTTTTGGAGGATAAGGTGTTGCTAGGAAAGCCTCCTCATTGGTCGCTACGGATTGTTTCCCACCCACAATGGGATGAATGAATAATAGGATCAATCACGTTCCTATGAATGAATGAATTTGTAAGATGTTGGATTCTGGACACTCTTTTTGTTTGGGCTGTTGTTTGATGGATGAATGAAATTTTGATTCTGGCGACTCTTTTTGGTTTTGGTGCTATTTTCCTGATTCAAAATCTGCAAGCTTATATTCCATTATTGTTGATTTGATGTGATATTATTTCTATTTTTATTCTCTTGAAATTTTGCCAAAACACAAAAATAGAAATAAATAAAAAAATAAAAATTCAAAATCAGTTTTATATATATATATATATATATATATATATATATATATATATATATATATATATATATCTCTCTGTTTTTCTGGGAAAAATCATCAAACTTCGAAAATGACTTTTTTGGGAAAATTTCACCAAATTTGGATTCTGATTTTAATTTGATAACGTTTTTTAAACTAGTTTATTTTAGTGTTAAAAAATTAGGTATATTCTAAAAACTTATCATCATTTTATTGTAAATCTCTCTTGGGATGCTAGCCAATGATGTAACATCAAAAATTTGGGGAAAAAAATCCAATTTTGGGCAAGAATATCCATTTTAATATATAGTTAAACAATCAAGGGTAAACATTTTTTTTTTAAAAATGTATCAAATAAGTAAAAGCAAATAGGCTTCAAAATTTTGTAAAATTGGGTGAAGGTACATGTAATAAAGGCTTTGCAAAATTATCAATCCTGATAAGGGTAAAAGTAGGGTTAATAACATTTACACAAGTCTAGCACAATTTGAAGTGGAGAAAGAAAATAGTACAATTTAAAAAAGTTCAAAAAGCATATTGTAAGATTTTTTTCTAAGGTAATTAATGTAAAGATATATCTCAATTGGAAACCAACTTCCTACCAACTTAGTTAAGTTATTTTTGCAAAATTATAGTTATTTGAAATATTTGTGTTACATGCACATATTTTTAGGACCATGAGATATGTTAGGTAAATTTATAATTAAATATTTATAGTTAAGTTTAGTGTGAAATATCTTGATGCATGAGATGATGACTTTGTCCATGTGCCTTCTAGGGTAAGTAACATTTGCATGGGGAGTTCAATTCCTATCATCATATATATTAATTCACTTGGTCAGTCAGTCTATGACAGGGCTTGCGAACGGGCAAGTTGGGCATAGGCGGGAATTAGGCACAGACTGGGCACGGTCACGGGTGAGATTGGGCACGTACTCGGCATCGGACTGGGCACGGGACTGGGCACGGACTGCACAATCATGAGCGGGACTAGGCACGAACTGGGCACGGTCACTAAGCACGGGACTGGGCATGGACTCGGCACGGGCACGGGCGAGCTGGTGTTAGTGGTTTAGATTTAGGGTTCAATGCTTTAGGGTTTATGATGATGAATATCATATATATTAATTCACTTGGTCTGTCAATTTGTGATAGGGCTTGGGAAAGGGCGGGCCTGGGCATGGACTGGGCAAGGGCACGGGCGGGAACTAGGCACGGACTGGACACGCACTAGGCACGAACTGGACACGGGCACGGGCGGGACTAGGAACGGACTGGGCACAGACTGAACACGGGCACAGTCACGAACGAGAGTAGGCACGAGCACGAGCGGGCACCGCACGGGCGGATTGTGTCCGAACATCACGAGTACCCACTAGGCAAACCTATTTAGATTCATAAAAGGACAATAAAGAAAAAAAGGAGGGAGGTTATGCAAATGTTATGAAAAGTAAGAATTTGTTTGTTGCTTTATTGTCATATTTGTTGAAAAGAATTTGGAGAATGTGTTCCATATTTAGTTTTAGTTAACCATTGTAAAAGTTCCTAAATAAAGAAGGAAAATAGGTTGAAGCTAAACCAAGGAGTTGTGAGGGGTGAATGTCTAAACTTATGTTATCAAGTTGTTTGTTATTGTTTAAAATAGTTCCGATTGATTAGTCAACACAGCTACAAAGTGCATTAGAGTTCCAAAAGAATGCATTAGAACTCCAACCAATTAATCACTTGATTTGTAGCAATTACATAATGTAATCAAATTATATCAAATTAACCAACTCCATTTCAAACAATTATTAAATGAACTAAAACTTTAACCGGTTAACTAACTCCATTTATTATAACAATTTTGTAATTATATATAAATTCATATTACACTAAATCCGAGCTAGTGGGTACCCGTGACATTCAGACACAATCCGCCCGTGCCCAGCCCGTGCTTACCCATGCCCGTGCCCAGTCCGTGTCGAGTCCCGTGCCCAGTCCCGCCCGTGACTGTGCCTAGTCCGTGCCTAGTCCCGCCTGTGCTCGTGCCCAATCCATGCCCAGTTCCTGCCCGTGCCCAGCCCGCCCCTTCCCAAGCCCTATTGCAGACTAACAAACCAAGTGAATTAATATATATTCACTGGGTCTGTCAGTCTGTGACAAGGCTTGGGAACGGGCAGGCATGGACTTTTTTTTTTGGTTTGGCAAGCCACTACGTGAGACAATAGGCGAGATTTGGTTTGGCAAGCCACTACGCGAGACACTAAGCGAGATTTGGTTTGGCAAGCCACTAGGGGAGACACTAGGCGAAACAAGAGGCGAAATTTGGTTTAGGAAGCCATGAGGGGGAGACACTAAGCGAGATTTGGTTTGGCATGCCACCAGGGGAGACATTAGGTGAGACTTGGTTTGGCAAGCCACTAAGGGAGACACTAGGCGAGATTTGGTTTGGCAAGCCATTAGGCGAGACACTAGGCGAGATTT